>CM038682.1:669182907-669551362 GCA_021605205.1 Aegilops longissima | reverse complement strand
GGTCTTCTTGTGAAACCTGGCCCTTGGCAAGTGCAATAGCTCCAGTGTTGTCACAGAAGAGTTTGATCGGCCCCGACGCATTGGGTATGACTCCTAGGTCGGTGATGAACTCCTTCACCCAAATTGCTTCATGTGCTGCCTCCGAGGCTGCCATGTACTCCGCTTCACATGTAGATCCCGCCACGACGCTCGCTTGCAGCTGCACCAGCCATCGCTCCACCATTCAACATATACATGTATCCGGTTTGTGACTTAGAGTCATTCAGATCTGTGTCGGCTTAGCGCCGACGAACCCTTTACGACGAGCTCTTCGTCACCTCCATAAACGAAAACATGTCCTTAGTCCTTTTCGTGTACTTCAGATATTCTTGACCGCTGTCCAAAGTTCCTTGCCGGAATACTTTGGTACCTTCCTACCAAACTTATGGCAAGGTTTACATCAGGTCTAGTACACAACATGGCATATATAATAGACCCTATGGCTGAGGCATAGGGGATGACACTCATCTCTTCTATATCTTCTGCCGTGGTCGGACATTGAGCCGAGCTCAATTTCACACCTTGCAAAGACAGCAAGAACCCTTCTTAGACTGATCCATATTGAACTTCTTCAATATCTTATCAAGGTATGTGCTTTGTGAAAGACCTATGAGGTGTCTCGATCTATCTCTATAGATCTCGATGCCTAATATATAAGCAGCTTCTCCAAGGTCCTTCATTGAAAAACTCTTATTCAAGTAGGCCTAAATGTTGTACAAAAGTTCTATATCATTTCCCATCAAAAGTATGCCATCTACATATAATATGAGAAATGCTACAGAGCTCCCACTCACTTTCTTGTAAACGCAGGCTTCTCCATAAGTCTCAAGATAAACCCAAACGCTTTGATCATCTCATCAAAGCGAATGTTCCAACTCGAGATGCTTGCACCAGCCCATAAATGGATCGCTGGAGCTTGCATACCTTGTTAGCATTCTTAGGGTCGACAAAACCTTCCGCTGCATCATATACAGTTATTCCTTAAGATAACCATTAAGGAATGCCGTTTTGACGTCCATTTGCCATATCTCATAATCATAGCATGCGACAATTGCTAACATGATTCAGACGGACTTCAGCTTTGCTACGAGAGAGAAAGTCTCATCGTAGTCAACCCCTTGAACTTGCCGATAACCCTTAGCGACAAGTCGAACTTTATAGATGGTAACATTACCATCCGCGTCCCTCTTCTTCTTAAAGATCCATTTGTTTTCTATCACTCGCCGATCACCGGGCAAGTCTGTCAAAGTCCATACTTTGTTTTCATACATGGATTCTATCTCGGATTGCATGGCTTCAAGCCATTTGTTGGAATCGGGCCCGCCATCACTTCTTAATAGTTCAAGGTTCACCGTTGTTCAACAACATGATTTCCGTGACAGGTTGCCATACCACTGTGTGGAACGTGTCCTTGTGGACCTACGGGTTCAAGAGCAACTTGATACGAAGCACCTTGATCATCATCATTAATTTCCTCTCCAGTCGGTGTAGGCACCACAGGAACATTTTCCTGAGCTGCATTACTTTCCGGTTCAAGAGGCAGTACTTCATCGATTTCTACTTTCCTCCCACTTACTCCTTTCGAGAGAAACTCATTTTCCAGGAAAGATCCGTTCTTGGCAACAAAGATCTTGCCTTCGGATCTAAGGTAGAAGGTATACCCAATGGTTTCCTTAGGGTATCCTATGAAGACGCATTTTTTCGACTTGGGTTCGAGCTTTTCAGGTTGAAGTTTCTTAACATAAGCATCGCATCCCCAAACTTTTAGAAACGACAGCTTAGGTTTCTTCCCAAACCATAATTCATACGGTGTCGTCTCAACGGATTTAGACGGAGCCCTATTGAAAGTGAATGTAGCTGTTTCTAGAGTGTATCCCCAAAATGATAGCGGTAAATCGGTAAGAGACATCATAGATCGCACCATATCCAATAGAGTGCGACACGACGCTCGGACACACCATTACGCTGAGGTGTTCCAGGTGGCGTGAGTTGTGAAACGATTCCACATTTTCTTAAGTGCGTACCAAATTCGTGACTTAAATATTCTCCTCCATGATCTGATCGTAAGAATTTTATCTTTCGGTCACGTTGATTCTCTACTTCATTATGAAATTCCTTGAACTTTTCAAAGGTCTCAGACTTGTGTTTCATCAAGTAGACACACCCATATCTACTTAAGTCGTCAGTGAGAGTGAGAACATAACGATATCCTCCGTAAGCCTCAATGCTCATTGGACCGCGCACATCAGTAAGTATGATTTCCAATAAGTTGGTTGCTCGCTCCATTGTTCCGGAGAACGGAGTCTTGGTCATTTTGCCCATGAGGCATGGTTCACATGTGTCAAATGATTCATAATCGAGAGACTCTAAAAGTCCATCAGCATGGAGCTTCTTCATGCGCTTAACACCAATGTGACCAAGGCGGCAAGTACACAAGTATGTGGGACTATCGTTATCAACTTTACATCTTTTGGTATTCACACTATGAATATGTGTAACATCACGCTCGAGATTCATTAAGAATAAACCATTGACCATCGGGCATGACCATAAAACATATCTCTCATATAAATAGAACAACCATTATTCTCGGATTTAAATGAGTAGCCATCTCAGATTAAACGAGATCCGATACAATGTTCATGCTCAAACTTGGCACTAAATAACAATTATTGAGGTTTAAAACTAATCCCGTGAGGTAAATGTAGAGGTAGCGTGCCGATCGCGATCACATCGACCTTGGAACCATTCCCGACGCCAAGATCGTCACCTCGCCCTTCGCCAGCCTCCGCTTATTCTGCAGCTCCCGCTGTGAGTTACAAATATGAGCAACGGCACCGGTATCAAATACCTAGGAGTTACTACGAGTACTGGTAAGGTACACATCAATTACATGTATATCACATATACCTTTAGTGTTGCCGTCCTTCTTGTCCGATAAGTATTTGGGGCAGTTCCGCTTCTAGTGACCCTTCCCTTTGCAATAAAAGCACTTACTCTCAGGCTTGGGTCCATTCTTTGACTTCTTCCCGCAATCGGCTTACAGTAGCGCGCAACATCTTTGTCGTCCTTCTTGATGTTCTTCTTACCCTTGCCCTTCTTGAACTTGGTGGTTTTATTGACCATCAACACTTGATGTTCCTTTTTGATTTCTACCTCTGCTGACTTCAGCATTGAAAATACTTCAGGAATAGTTTTCACCATCCCCTGCATATTGTAGTTCATCACAAAGCTCTTGTAGCTCGGGGAGCGATCAAGGATTCTCACAATGACCGCCTCGTCCGGAGGTTAATATTCAATCGACAGCGGTTGTGCAACCTGACATTCTGAGTATGTGCTCACCGATGTAACTATTTTCCTCCATCTTACAACTATAGAACTTGTCGGAGACTTCATATCTCTCCACCCGGCGTGAGCTTGGAAAACCATTTTCAGCTCCTCTAACATCTCATATGCTCGTGTTGCTCAAAACGCTTTTGGAGCCCCGGTTCTAAGCTGTAAAGCATGCCGCACCGAACGAGGGAGTAATCATCAACACGTGACTGCCAAGCGCTCATAACGCCTTGGTTCTCTAGGATGGGTGCTTCACCTAGCGGTCCTTCTAGGACATATGCTTTCTTGGCAGCTATGAGGATGATCCTCGTGTTCCGAGCCCAGTCCGATAGTTGCTGCCATCATCTTTCTGCGTGGTTTTCTAGGAACGCTGAAGTTCATGTTGACATGAGCGCTGGCCATTTGATCTACAAGACATATTTGCAAAGATTTTAGACTAAGTTCATGATAATTAAGTTCATCTAATCAAATTATTTAATGAACTCCCACCAGATTTGACATCCCTCTAGTCATCTAAGTGTTACATGATCCGAGTCGACTAGGCCGTGTCCGATCATCACGTGAGACGGACTAGTCATCACCGTGAACATCTCCATGTTGATCGATCTTCCATACGACTCATGTTCGACCTTTCGGTCTCGTGTTCCGAGGCCATGTCTGTACATGCTAGGCTCGCAAGTTAACCTAAGTGTTTTGCATGTGTAAAACTGTCTTACACCCGCTGTATGTGAACGAGGAATCTATCACACCCGATCATCACGTGGTGCTTCAAACGATTTAACTTTAGCAACGGCGCACGCTTAGGGGAACACTTTCTTGAAATTATTATGAGGGATCATCTTATTTACTACCGCCGTTCTAAGTAAACAAGATGCAAAAACATAATAAACATCACATGCAATTAAATAGTAGTGACATGATATGGCCAATATCATATAGCTCCTTTGATCTCCATCTTGGGGCTCCATGATCATCTTGTCACCGGCATGACACTATGATCTCCATCATCATGATCTCCATCATCGTGTCTTCGTGAAGTTGCTCGCCAACTATTACTTCTACTACTATAGCTAACGGTTTAGCAATAAAGTAAAGTAATTACATGGCGTTGAATCAATGACACGCAGGTCATACAATAATTAAGACAACTCCTATGGCTCCTGCCGGTTGTCATACTCATCGACATGCAAGTCGTGATTCCTATTACACTACTACAAAAAGGGCTATAGATGGAATGGCTACTAATGGCGCACCTGTCATGTGGTGCGCCATTACTATATTGTAATGGCGCACCATGTCTCGGTGCGCCATTAGTAATATATTACTAATGGCGCACCTGGTGTGTGGTGCGCCATTAGTAGTTTCGAAAAAAAAACATAAAAAAAAAATTTGTTACTAATGGCGCACCATGTCTCGGTGCGCCATTACTAGTTTTAACTAGTAATGGCGCACTTTCCACTGATGCGCCATTACTAAGTTTTTTTCAAAAAAAAAATATCATTTTTTTATTTTATTTTTCAAAACTACTAATGGCGCACCGTGGGAGTGGTGCGCCATTAGTAGTTGAACTAGTAATGGCGCACCACCCCACGGTGCGCCATTAGTAACTTGGCCACCTTCCACCTTCCACGATGCGTCGTCGGTGGAAGGTGGCTGTTACTAATGGCGCATGGGTGGTGCGCCATTACTAGTTCAACTACTAATGGCGCACCACTCCCACGGTGCGCCATTAGTAACTTGGCCACCTTCCACCGAATGCACCCCCATGGATCGCTTTTCAGTTTTAAAAAATAAAAGAAAATGATGAAAATGTCAAAAAATAAAAGAAAATAAGTTTCCCATGAGATATGTGGTCTAGTTGTTGGGAAAATTTGCAAATATGAATTTCGACTTCATTTGCAAAATCTCTAGAATTTGTAAAATGGGCATAACTTTTAGATACTAACTCGATGAAAAAGTTTTTATATGAAAATCATCTAACTCGAACCCGTTAAACATTTTCAAAATCCCCAAAACCTAACAGAAAAAAAGTTACGGGCTTTCAAGATCTAGCGCAAAAAATTCAAAAATTTCAACTTACTAGTGGCGCACCGTGGATGTGGTGCGCCACTAGTAACAGAAAAAATTACTAATTTCAAAATTACTAATTTCAAAAAATTGAATTTTTTTCAAAAATGATACGTAATATGATCGAGAAGTTTGAAATATTTTTCAAAATTTCATCATAGTCATTAACATGAACAAAGTCCTAGACATCAATAAGGTATAACAGATTGATATGCTAGATATATCAACAAGTGCCCGTGAAGTGAGCTGTTGTCGGGTTGGATAGAACTCAAGTTAAGCGTGCTTGGGCTGGAGTAGTGTGAGGATGGGTGACCTTTGGGAAGTTTAACCACGGAGTGCGATTTGACCTGAGATTAAGCATATTGACTCGAGATTAAGCCATAGTGAACTGAGATTAAGAAAAATTTGAAAAAAAAATTTAAAAAATTTTAAAAAAAAATTTAAAAAAAATTTCAAAAAAATTTAAAAAAAATTGAAAAAAAAAATGTTACTAATGGCGTACTTCTATGTGGTGCGCCATTAGTATACCAGATACTAATGGCGCACCTCTATGTAGTGCGCCATTAGTATACCAGATACTAATGGCGCACCGTGGTGGTGCGCCATTAGTAAAAAATACTAATGGCGTGCTATTAATGGCGCACCACAGATGCGCCATTAATAGCCATATTAGGTGCGCCATTAGTAGGGGTTTTTCTAGTAGTGTTACAAGAACATGATCTCATACATCATAATATATCATTCATCATTCATCACAACTTTTGGCCGTATCACATCACAAGGCAATTGCTGCAAAAACAAGTTAGACGTCCTCTAATTGTTGTTGCATCTTTTACGTGGCTGCAATAGGGTTCTAGCAAGAACGTTTTCTTACCTACGGAAAAACCACAACGTGATTTCTCAACTTCTATTTACCCTTCATAAGGACCCTTTTCATCGAATCCGCTCCAACTAAAGTGGAGAGACAGACACCCGCTAGCCACCTTATGCAACTAGTGCATGTCACCGGTGGAACCTGTCTCACGAAGCGCACGTAAGGTCGGTCCGGGCCGCTTCATCCCACAATACCGCTGAAGCAAAATAAGACTAGTAGCGGCAAGAAAGTTGACAACATCTACGCCCACAACAAATTGTGTTCTACTCATGCAAAGAGAACTACGACAGACCTAGCTCATGAAGCCACTGTTGGGGAACGCTGCAGAAAATAAAAATTTCCTACGGTTTCACCAAGATCCATCTATGAGTTCATCTAGCAACGAGTGATAGGAGTGCATCTACATACCTTTGTAGATCGCGAGCGAAGCGCTCAAGAGAACGGGGTTGAGGGAGTCGACTCGTCGCGATCCAAATCACCGGCGACCAAGTGCCGAACGGACAGCACCTCCGCTTAACACATGTACGGAGCGGATGACGCCTCCGCACCTTGATCCAGCAAGGAGGAGGGAGAGGTTGAGGAAGAAGGCTCCAACAGCAAGCACGACGGCGTGGTGGTGATGGAGTGGCAGCCTGCAGGGCTTCGCCAAGCTCACGCGGAGGAGGAGAGGTGTTGGGAGGGAGGGCTGCGCCTTGATGTTGTTTGCAGCCCTCCCTTGCCCCTCTATTTATAGGGAAGGGGAAGGGGCTGGCCCCTCTAGATGAGATCTAGAGGGGGGGCGGCCAAGGGGAGGGGGCTTGCCCCCCAAGCAAGGGGGGCGCCCCCACTAGGGTTTCCCCCCCAACCCTAGGCGCATGGGCCCAAGGGGCGGTGCGCCCAGCCCTCCAGGGGCTGGTTCCCTGCCCACTACGGCCCATGAGGCCCTCCGAGAGATGTGGGCCCTCCCGATGGACCCCCGGAACCCCTCCGGTGGCCCCGGTACAATACCGATATGCCCCCAAAACTTTCTGGTGACCGTATGACAACTTCCCATATATAAATCTTCACCTCCTGACCATTCCGGAACTCCTCGTGACTTCCGGGATCTTATCCGGGACTCCGAACAACATTCAGTAATCACATACAAGTCTTCCTAATAACCCTAGCGTCACCGAACCTTATGGGTAGACCCTACGGGTTCGGGAATCATGCGACATGACCGAGACAGCTCTCCGCCAATAACCAACAGCGGATCTGGATACCCATGTTGGCTCCTACATGTTCCACGATGATCTCATCGGATGAACCAAGATGTCGAGGATTCAAGCAACCTCAGATACAATTCCTTTGTCAATCGGTACGTTATTTGCCCGAGATTCGATCGTCGGTATCCCAATACCTCGCTCAATCTCGCATCGCAAGTCACTTTACTCGCATCAGAATGATGATCCCGTGACCAAACACTTGGTCACTTTGAGCTCATTATGATGATGCATTACCGAGTGGGCCCAGAGATACCTCTCCGCCATACGGAGGACAAATCCCAAGATCGATCCGTGTCAACCCAATGCACACTTTCGGAGATACCCGTAGTATACCTTTATAGTCACCCGCTTACGCTAGGACGCTTGGTACACCCAAAGCACCCTACGGTATCCGGAGTTACATGATCTCATGGTCTAAGGAAAGGATACTTGACATTGGAAAAGCTCTAGCAAACGAACTACACGATCTTGTGCTATGCTTAGGATTGTCTTGTCCATCACATCATTCTCCTAATGATGTGATCCCGCTATCAATGACATCCAATGTCCATAGTCGAAACCATGACTATCTGTTGATCAACGATCTAGTCAACTAGAGGCTCACTAGGGACATGTTGTGGTCTATGTATTCACACGTGTATTACGATTTCCAGATAATACAATTATAGCATGAATAAGAGACAATTATCATGAACAAGGAAATATAATAATAATCCTTTTATTATTGCCTCTAGGGCATATTTCCAACACTAGGTGCTGCTCTAGCCCATCTTGGGTGTTCTGGTCCATAAAAAATCTCCAGCAAGTTTCGCGGTGTTTGGACTCCGTTTGATATTGATTTCCCGCGATGTAAAGAAAAGCAAAAAATAGCAACTGGTACTGGGCACTGGGCAATAGGTTAGCCCCAAAAAATGGTATAGAGTTGCTATAAAATGATTGTAAAACATCCAAGAATGATAGAATAATAGCATGGATACTTCATAAATTATAGATACTTTGGAGACAGAGGCAGCGGCGCATCGAAGAGCTTCGGCTTGAGGAAGAAGAAGAAGCAAATGGGGGCGATGTAAAAGTGAAAGAGGGGCCCCTGTTTATATTTATAAGTCAAAGAGATGAGGAGTAAATGGCAACACAGTAAATCTCAGAGCCCAAGACGCCTCGATTTTCGGAATAAATGGATATACAAAAAGATCAGTTGTGATGTCATCATGGATTTCAAGAGTTCTCAAATGTGACATCATCAATAAGAAGATATGAAAAATAGCAAGTCTGGAAGAATACTAAGCCAGCATTTATCGAAGAGAGGAAGGTGCAGGGTTGACTGAAGGACAAGCCGCCGGGTTGAGAGAGAGTGACATGAATAAATTCAAATCAATCTGGGGGCTAATGTTGGGGATATAACCCCACGATATAACCCGCCATATTGGCTTGGGTCATCCAACTGGCGGCTGAGGAGCAAGACCCAAGAAGGGCCAAGGTGCCCAGGTGCAAGACCAGTTGGGCGGCTCACAAAGTGGGTCGTCTTAGGGCCCAACATCCGAAGACAGTGGCTCATAGCCCCAAAGTCCAGGCCGCTAAGAGTTTCCTTACTTAGGAGACAAGTTAGAAACATGCTAAGTCACGGATCGTAGTATGACCCAGACTCTTGTAAAGCCCTGGGTCCCAACCTGTATATAAAGGCGTCCTAGAGGAAGATAGTGATAACCCACAAGTATATGGGGGATCAATTGTAGCCTCTTTCGATAAGTAAGAGTGTCGAACCCAACGAGGAGCTAAAGGTAGAACAAATATTTGCTCAAGTTCTATCGACCACCGATACAACTCTACGCACACTTGACATTCGCTTTACCTAGAACAAGTATGAAACTATATGTACTTCGTAGGTGTGATAGGATAGATTTGCAAGATAATAAAGAGCACGTAAATAAAATCTAGGGGTTGCTTAGATAAAGACACAACTAAGTTAGTTTAAGTAGAGAGTTTTTATCAACAAGAAAGTCATTTGTCCCTAGGAAATCGATAACAAGTACCGGTAATCATTCTTGTAATTTTATATGAGGGAGAGGCATGAGCTAACATACTTTCTCTACTTGGATCATATGCACTTATGATTGGACCCCTAGCAAGCATCCGCAACTACTAAAGATCATTAAGGTCGTGAAACCCAACCATAGCATTAAGTATCAAGTCCTCTTTATTCCCATACGTCATACCCCAGTTACTCGGGTTTAAGTTTCTGTCGCTCCATAAGCGAACCATGAACATATTGCAACACCCTATAGTGAGGGACCCTCACGTTTGCACGAGACGGAGGGCACCGTAGGACAACACCATAAATAAAATATACAATCATACCAACCAAGATCACGATAAACCCATAGGACAAAACGGATCTACTCAAACATCTAGGATAGCCAAATATCATTGGGAAATAATATATGGAGTTGAGCAACATGTTTAAGTAGAGATTACAGCGGGGAGAAGAGGTGTTACACCGCTGCATAGAGGGGGAGAAAGTTGGTGTTGACGGTAGCAAGATTGTTGGTGTAGATCGCCGTCACGATCCTAGCCCCGGCGACACTCCGGCGCCACCGGGAGAGAGGGGGAGAGAGCTCCCTTGAGGGAGTCCTGGATTAGGGGGTCTCCGGATAGCCGGACTATATCCTTTGGCCGGATTGTCGGACTATGAAGATACAAGATTGAAGACTTCGTCCCGTGTCCGGATGGGACTCTCCTTGGCGTGGAAGGCAAGCTTGGCAATATGGATATGTAGATCTCCTCCCTTGTAACCGACTCTGTAACCCTAGCCCTCTCGTGTCTATATAAACCGGAGGGTTTAGTCCAGAGAACAACAACAATCGCACCATAGGCTAGCTTCTAGGGTTTAGCCTCTACGGTCTCGTGGTAGATCAACTCTTGTAATACTCATATTCATCAAGATCAATCAAGCAGGAAGTAGGGTATTACCTCCATCAAGAGGGCCCGAACCTGGGTGAACATTGTGTCCCCCGCCTCCTGTTACCATCCGCCTTAGACGCATAGTTCGGGACCCCCTACCAGAGATCCGCCGGTTTTGACACCGACATTGGTGCTTTCACTGAGAGTTCCTCTATACCGTCAATGTGAGGCTTGATGGCTCCTTCGATCATCGGTAACGATGCGATCCAGGGTGAGGTTTTCCTCCCCGGACAGATCTTCGTATTCGGCGGCTTCGCACTGCGGGCCAACTCGCTTGGCCATCTGGAGCAGATCGAGAGCTACGCCCCTGGCCACCAGGTCAGGTTCGGAAACTTGAACTACACGGCCGACGTCCGCGGAGACTTATCTTCGACGGATTCGAACCCATGCCAGGTGCGCCGCACGGTCACGACGGGCATGATTTAGCTCTGCCGTCGGACAGTGTTTGGGAGATCCCACCTGCAACTACTCCGGCCCTCAATCTGGAGCAAATCGCGCCATCCGAGGACGGGCGGATAGACCCTATCATGGAGGCCGCACTCTCAGTGGCGATAGAGCCGGATACTGACTTCACCCCTTACGAGAGCTGTGTTGCCGAACTACTGGATTCGTCCCGGGCCATGGACTCTGAGTCGCCTGCGCCCATGCCTATCGAATCCGATTGGGCGCCGATCATGGAGTTTACCTCCGCGGATATTTTTTAGCACTCGCCTTTCGGTGACGTGCTAGATTCATTAAGGTCCCTCTCCTTGTCAGGAGAACCTTGGCCGAACTATGTCCGGCTAGAATGGGATGCGGACGACGAAGAAATTCACTGCCCACCCACCACCCACTTAGTAGCTACTATCGACGATTTAACCGACATGTTCGACTTTGACTCCGAAGACATCGACGGTATGGACGACGATGCAGAGACGAACAGAACCATCGCCTACGTATACTGGACCGCCACCTCATCATATGATATATATATGGTGGATACCCCAAAGAAGGCAATGGCGACAAGACAAAGGAGGATGACCCTCCAAGAAGCAACCTAAGCACCGACGCTACGGGCGCCGCTAAGTCCCGCCACAGCAAAAATAGTGATACCGACACAAGAGATAATAGCACTTCGGATAGTGCTGAAGACGACAACAATCCCCTCCAGCACGATTTAGAACGGGAGGATGAACGAGCTAGCCCTCCAGAACAGGCAGCAGATGGAGAAACGGAGGATGAAAATTACATGCCTCCGTCCGACGACGAGATGAGACTCGGCGGTGAAGAACTTATCGTGCCTGAGGATCCCATCGAACAAGAGCGCTTCAAGCGCCGGCTTATAGCCACAACAAATAGCCTGAAGAAAAAGCAACAATAGCTTCGAGCTGATCAAGATCTGCTAGCGGACAGATGGACTGAAGTCCTGGTAGCCGAGGAATACAAGCTCGAGCGCCCAACCAAGAGTTACCCAAAGCGCAGGTCGCTACCTCAACTCGAGCAGAAAGCATTAAAACCAACATCACCTGCGTATGATGCGGCTGATCGGCCACCTTGCGGCCGAGACAGAGAAGCATATCAACCTGAAGTCCAGCCCGCACCCCGCCGCCATGCAAACAAAAATACCAAGGCCCGGGGCAACACGAGGGACCTGCGAGACGTATTGGAAAACAAAGCAAAACATGCAAGATCGATCTACGGATCACGGGTCACGCCTAACGCTGGCGATTTACGATCGCCACGCCGATACACTAAAGCAAATCCGCCGGCCGAATACAGCAGACAAGACTCTTATGAACTGCGTCTTGATATAGCCCGGCACAGAGGCGCCGCACACCCCCTATGCTTCACTGATGAAGTAATGGACCACGAATTCCTAGAGGGTTTTAAGCCCGTAAATATCGAATCGTATGATGGTACAACAGATCCCGCGGTATGGATTGAGGATTTCCTCCTCCACATCCACATGGCTCGCGGTGATGATCTACATGCCATTAAGTACCTCCCACTAAAACTCAAAGGACCAGCTCGGCATTGGCTGAATAGCTTGCCAACAGACTCTGTCGGTAGTTGGGAGGATTTGGAAGATGCATTCCTTGACAACTTCCAGGGCACTTATGTGTCACCACTGTCGGTGTCGAAACCGGCGGATCTCAGGTAGGGGATCCCGATCTGTGCGTCTGAGGCTGATGATAACAGGAAGCAAGGGACACAATGTTTACCCAGGTTCGGGCCCTCTTGATGGAGGTAAAACCCTACTTCCTGCTTGATTAATATTGAAGATATGGGTAGTACAAGAGTAGATCTACCACGAGATCATAGAGGCTAAACCCTAGAAGCTAGCCCATGATGGTATGATTCTAATTGTGATCGGCCTTCTTAGGACCAACCTCTCCGGTTTATATAGACACCGAAGAGGGCTAGGGTTTACATGGAGTCGGTTACAAGGAAGGAAACAAAATATCCGGATCGCCAAGCTTGCCCTCCACGCCAAGGAAAGTCCCATCCGGACACGGGCCGAAGTCTTGAGTCTTGTATCTTCACGCTTCAATAGTCCGGACGATGTATATAGTCCGGATGTCCGGATACCCCCTAATCCAGACTCCTCAAGAGCCCTCGAACCAGGCTTCAATGACGATGAGTCCGGCGTGGAGTCTTGTCTTCGGCATTGCAGGGCGGGTTCCTTCTCCGAATACTCCAAAGTAATTATCGAACACTTGAACCGTGTCCGGATCCACAAAATGATCTTCACATGCCACCGTAGAGAGAATGGTATTTCACAAATGCAATCTGTTGACAACTTTTTAGGCAACGCGACATGTCATTACGGTCGGGTCATTATTCGAACCGTTTTCCCGTAACCAGCCACAGCGCATATTGCGAGGCGGTTTCCTTGACATGTCTTGTCAAAGCAGAGATCGTGTCCCCTTATCACGGGATTCTCATCAATACGCGTATGGGTAATCCAACCGCACCGCTAATCGCGGTGAGCGGGATGCAAACGGGTTCCACCAGGCAAGTGGGGAGGCGCAAAAAGCATTTTCCGCCCCTATAAAGAGACAAGGCCTCTTTCTCTTTACCCACGCCTTTCTCTTTCCGCTAACTCATTCCCTTCTGTTCGAGCCCTAATGCCCAAGCACTCTTATTTTCCACCGAAGAGAGGATCTCCAAAGATGTCCGGATCTGGAGCAGGAGGCAGATGGATGGCCTCTACCGTCCAGGAGAAGGATATCAAGAAGCTCCGGGAAGCCGGGTATCTGGCCAAGAAGATCGGCCACCGTCTCCCACCGGCGGGACAGGTTGTCCCTACTTCGGAGTCCCACGAGAGAGTCGTGTTCCTTCTCCACTTCGTCCGCGGGCTCGGGTTTCCCCGTCACCCATTTGTTTGTGGAGTCATGTATTACTACGGCATTGATTTTCATGATCTTTCCCACAACTCCTTCCTCAATATCTCGATGTTCATCGTCGTGTGCGAGGCTTTCTTCGGATCTCACCTCACTTCGGCCTGTGACTGAAGATTTTTAATGTGAAGCCCAAGGTGGTGAGTGGCGAACATGCCGAAAAGTCGGTGGCGCCATGGTGAGCAAGATGCCCAAGGCCGCTTGGCCAAGGGCGCTTAACGACTCCGTCAAGGAGTGGCAGCAGACTGGTTTTATATCACCAACCACGCGACAAAAAGTGGGCTGCAGCCCTGAAGTTCAGATCCGAGCTCCACCGCTGCTCACGCCCCGCCCAAGAAGGGCCCGAGCTGTTCCTCGTCCGATGAGCTGTCATTGCTCCAGACGCGCATCCAGAGTGTGGTTGACAGGGACGTCAAACTCGTCGACGTGGTCCAGGTGATGCTAGTTTGCCTGGTTCTCCCTTGTCAGCACCGAGCCTGCACTCTGTGGGAGTTCGTCCCAACCGAGCGCCAAACCCTTCAGGAGCTCTATGACTCCTCCCACAAGGATATCTGGAAGGTGCTCTTCAAGTCCGGCAAATCATGGTCGGGCTCCGCCGAGGACCGTGGGTACCAATTATCCCATTCTGCAAGCTCGGTAAGTTACAGCCACGCTCTGTCCATCCATGCTTCGGTTGGCATGTCGTGAGGGAGACATCTTAATCGTGTTTCGTCGTGACCTCAGGGATGGATAAAGAAGGTGGAGTGGATTCATTGTCCGGCCCCGCTGCCGGAGGAACCGGCCGGACCTCTTCTAACGAAGATGCTGGTCCCCGCGCCTTACGAGGCGCCAAAGAAGGAGGCCTCCAAGAAGGTCGAGAAGACCCGGAGTGGCCTCCGTCACCGCGAGGCTTCGGACGCAAAATCCGAAGACTCAAGCGAGGCTCCTTCTTCGGAAGGCAAAGAGGAAGAAGCAGAGGAGGACGAGCCTCACTCAAGGTGGGAAGAAGCGCAACTTCCTCGCCCCCGAGGCCGAATCGCCCAAGAGGAGGAAAGGTTCCCTCCCAGAGGCATCCACCACGGCTGCCGATAGCAGCCCGGAGTGGGATCCCAGGGCCCAGCCCCTGGAGAAGTTGTAAGTATACGAAATCCGAACATGCATATGCGTCCGGGATTGTTTTTGGTATACTAGTTTTAACTGTTGCTATATTTTGCACAGTCCGACAAGGTCTCGCGCCAGACAGTCCTCATCCGAGGATTCGCTGAGCTCGGACGCCTTGGTGAGCGAGATAGCTCCAGAGGTCCCTTCCCCAAAGTCCCGGCGCGACACTGAGGTGTCGTCTCAACGGGGCCCGGACCAGGGGGGCATATCACTGGAGCCGGACACACGGGAGTGATGGCCCCTGAGTGTGCCGTCAGCGGGAGCGATCTTGGGTTTGGCCCATAGCCGGACAAGGTCCAGGAGACCTCTAAGGCTCCCGGATCGGGCGAGCAGCCACCTTCGACGGTGGAGGCTTGTTTATTCTGCCGCAACCTCTGCTCAAGCAGAGTTGCTGCGGTTCATCGACAGCTGCTAAAGAACGCGTCTATCATCGATGAACATCAGACCCTTATGGGTGCGGTGGTTGAAAAGATTCAGTCCGCCGAGAGCGGGCTGAACACGTCCTGCCTTGGCCTTATAAAGGCCTTTGAGGTATGTTTACTAAGAAACCTTTGAGGAATCGTCATAATAAGAGTAGTAGCCCCTGATACACTGTCCGACGAAAGAGAGAGAGCCGAGCAGGGGATCAAATCCTATTTTTTTGTGGGAACTTTTGTTAATGACGTGTACCTCTTTGTTTGAAAACAAAGCGCTCAGGAGAAGACGGCCGCCATAATGCGGAAGTGTCCGAACTGAAGCGGAGCCTGGAACGGGCTGAGGAAGAACTTGGCCGCGTGAGGAAGCAATTAGAGGATAAGCAAGGTATGTTGAAACATTGTCTTGCATTAGGCACGAATAAGTCATTGTGCTTATTGAAAAGCATTTGTGTTGTATGCCCTAGGAGCGAGTGCCGAATATGAGGCACTGAAGGAGGTTGTGGCTGATGCCAACGAGAAGGCTGCCGCCGAACAGGCACTTCGTGAAAAACATGAGGCCAGGGTTGTCACAGCTGAGCGGGAGCTCCAGGAGGCTGTGAAGAAAAGCGAGGGCTTGGAGCAGAGTCTAATAGATAAAGAATCTGAACTCGCCCAAGCGCTCCAAGCCGCGGAAGATGCTCGGGAAGAAGCCCGAGGTGCTGTACGGGACATTCAGGAGGCCCGGAAAGTTGCGGCTGGTAAGGCCTTCTGTCTTCTTAGCCATTTGTTCATGATAATAGGAAGAATTCTAAGCGTCAAGCTGAATTCTTATTTTTCTAGGGGCATTTGCGGATCTTCCTTGCAGCATATCAGATGCCGCCCAATTCTACTGAACCGAGGAAAAGAAGTCTGCGGAGAGGGATTTCTGGTCGCAGTATTTGGCACCGAACTATCCGGTGCCCTTTATCGATCAGCTAAAGCAGCTGGTCGAACTGCACTAGGCAGCCTGACTAGCCATGAAGGACTTGGTTGTCTGGCTATGGCCGGTGGAGCCAATTCCGAGCAGTTACTCCGGGCTCGTGAAGCGGGTTGTGGGCGCGTGTCCTCGGCTTGATGCTGTTAAGCGATTGGTCTGCATAGAGGGTGCGCGTATGGCGTTTGCCCATGCAAAAGTGCATCGGGGGAAGCTTGATGCTTAGAAGCTGATGACTGAGGGGCCGCCAGAGGGTAAGGAGCACCGCAAGCCCAAACTGTACTATGAAGGTGTACTAAAGGGAGCCCGCCTTGCGGCGGATAAGTGTGCCAAAGACATTATATTTCCCTGAGGGCATTCGTGCCACTTTTTGTAATATGGGATGATGGCATTTTTATTATATATTGTCTGTTTTGTTTGAACATATGTTCTTCCCAGCGGCTGTTTATTGTATGTAAATCCGAGAGTTGGCTACCGTCGGCTTCTCGCCCCCATGTAAAAAGAATACGGGTGTTCGGATATATCTGAATGCTCTTTATCCCATAGTTGGGTCCTTTTTAGGAGGTGTTTCTCACCACGAACCAGGCAATCGGACTATAAGGCTTTATTACTCTCACTTAGCCATGGGAATTGAGTATGAGTCGGCGAGTCTCTAGTGTTCGGAAGGCCAACTAGGGCTCTATTACGCCGATCGAAGACCGATCCGTCACACTCTACATTTATAATGGTGTTGTGCGGAATAAATCTTTAAGGATTTTACAACCACTGAATAGCTGACCAGCTCTCGCAGATCATGACAATGGTTTTCAGCTTTCATCGAGGTGCTTGTCCGGCAGATCCGGGACACAATCGTAGTAGTTCTCCCTGCGCTACCTTAGCCGATATAACGGAACGTAAGGTACCAAAACAAGGGAGCCGGGCAAACCCAACCAATGACCCAAGACATGATTCGGAGCTGATGCATATAGTGTTATAAGTTCGGGGTGCCGAGCGACCGAGAAGGTGGTCAGACTTTATTGCCATATTATGAAGCCCCTGGCATAATGGGGCGTAACACGAGGTGTCGATGAAAAGTGACGGCCGGTAAGTGTTATTTAAGTCTATGAATTGTAGTAAGATGATATGTCTATGCATATGAGTACGATGTATGATTATGAAAAGAGGTGTTTTTTTGACGGAACCTATGATGGCCAGACTGGAGGGGGCTGTTAGTGGATCAAGAACGAATCCGAACCACCTTCTAACTGCATGTTCCTGCCATTGTGTGTCCGAGCTGATTCCACGCCGCCAATCTTGTTCTGCGTCAAAGTTAGTTTGTAAAGGCAAATGCTTGGAGGCAGCTGAATGTCCTCTTTTAGTTGGTCTAAGGGTTCCTGATCGGGCCCTGGTAAACCCAGCCGTTATACCATGAAATAGTGCGGACTCCTTAGTTGGTGTCCCGATAGTTGGCTGTCATATCAAAATTTTGATAGGCATGCGCGACTCGCTACTCCGGCGGCTGTATGATTTCCGCTCTGAGGGCGGGGTTCGGCCTCGCCCATAGGTGTGATTGCATCACACGATGTTGGCCTGAGTGATTTACCACGTGGAATCTAGTCAACGTGGTTCATCCCGTTAGCATGCGGTAAATTACCGCATGGTGGGAAGGTGCCGAAGATTTATTCTTTGGCGTAGCATTTTTTGGTGATCCGAAGACAACCGTTAGAGTGGTGGGCCAGTAAAACTTGGCCTTTGCCCCTAGCATCTTTTAGAAGATTTTGTGGTTTCACACCTGCGGGGGCTTTATGTGTTATGGGCCCCCCGGTTTGCTATGTCTAGAGGTACTGCAATTGAATTGTTGTGGTTAATGCGGTCGGGGGCGATCGGTCGGCCGTACTTTTATGCTATGGGGCGGGGGGGGGGGTCTCTTGACCAGACGCCTCCCATCATTGTTTCCGGCACACGACCAACCGCTTTGTTTTGAGGATCCGGCATTCTCTATTGGTATGATTTGCCATCCTTCTAGGAGTACCATGAATTTCACATGGTTGATCAAGTGTGTGGCTCGGGCCGGATAGGTCTGAGCTGTTCTTTGTCCGCTGACCGGACTGGGAGTTGCCGGAATTAGCACCAACTTTCCTGACTTGACGCTTATGACCATTGCACCGAGGCTTGAGGATGCTTCTTCTTGTGTCCTTCGTATTGTTTTGGACTGTAGTGGCGTGTTGACGTCGGGGCATGTGCCTTGGGTTCTCCTGCTTAGGTTGGGGTGGCCGGTTGTTCCCTGTGTGCCCTTTGTCGGGGCGGTCAGGTCCGTATCTTTCGGTGGCCAGGACCTTGGTCCATCTGTTCACCAGAAAATCTTGGTCAGCTTTAAGCTATTGTTGCTTCCTTTTGCAGGTTCTTTGCCGTGGCCATGAGCCGTCGCTCGAAGCGAGCTTGTTCCACTGGATCTTATGGCATGCCGAATTCGTCATTGCCGAGGCTTGCCTCGTCCTCGGAGGGGGGCGTATAGTTGTCCCTCTCCAAGTATCCCACAGTAGCCAGTCCGGCCTTCTTAAAGGCAGGCCGACTAGGGTTATATTCATCTTCGGCGCCATCCGGATTGTTTTCGTCTTCTGGGCCGGTATTGCTGTGGCGGGGCTTGGAGCGGCGCCGACGACGCCCACGCTTTTCTTATCTCCCTGAGGGATTATCCCCCGCTGCCTCATCGCCATTGGTTTCCTTCGGAGTGTCCGCCATATATATATCATAGGGAGAGGCGGCTGTCCACTTCCCAGTGAGCGGTGCTTCGTGTTCTTCTCCTTCATCATCGTCTATACCATCGATGTCTTCAGAGTTCACGTCCAGTACGCCGGTTAAATCATCGACTGTGGCAATGAAGTGGGTGGTGGGTGGGCAACGAATTCCTTCATCGCCTGCTTCCCACTCGAGCCGGACGTAGTTCGGCCAAGAGCCTCCTGACAAAGAGAGAGACTTTAATGAGTCCAACATGTCGCCGAAGGGCGAGTGCTGGAAGATATCCGCAACGGTGACCTCCATTACCGGAGCCCGACCTGGCTCGACTGGCTCGGGAGTGCGCGGACTGGAACCAGCATCCGGATACGAATCCGGAGGTTCGGAGTCACAGGCCACCACAGAGGTAAGGCCCGTGTTCGGTTCCATCGCCGATGAGTGTGCGACCTGCAGGGCGGGTCCAGCCTCCGCCCTTAGGGCAACGCAGCCTGCCCGGATTTAGGTCCGAGGCTACTACGGGTGATACTCGAGCTTTGTCCGACAGCAGGTCTAAGCCGTGCTCGTCGTGACTGTCCGGTGCTCCTGGCATCGGCACGAATCCGTCGGTGATCCAGCCCACGGATATCTCGCTATGTAGTTCAGGTTTTCGATCCTAATCTGCTGCTGTGGGCGAAGCTATCGATCTGCTCCAGATGGCTGCTTAATTGACCCAAGGGGCGAAACCGCCGAGCACGAAGATCTGTCCGGGGAGTAAGGTCTCACCCGGGACCGTGTTGTTGACGATGGTTGAAGGATCCTGGTAACCCACAAGTATAGGGGATCGCAACAGTTTTCGAGGGTAGAGTATTCAACCCAAATTTGTTGATTCGACACAAGGGGAGCCAAAGCATATTCTCAAGTATTAGCAGCTGAGTTGTCAATTCAACCACACCAGGAAACTTAGTATCTACAGCAAAGTGTTTAGTAGCAAAGTAATATGATAGTGGTGGTAATGGTAACAAAATAAAGACATCAAAGGTAATGTTTTTGGTATTTTGTAGTGATTGTAACAAAGAATAACGGGAAAGTAAATAAGGAGAACCAAGATATGGAAAGCTCAGAGGCACCGGATCGTGATGGATAATTATGCCGGATGTGGTTCGTCATGTAACAGTTACAACATAGGGTGACACAGAACTAGCTCCAGTTCATCAATGTAATGTAGGCATGTATTCCGTAAAGAGTCATACGTGCTTATGGAAAAGAACTTGCATGACATCTTTTGTCCTACCCTCCCGTGGCAGAAGGGTCCTGTTGTAAACTAAGGGATATTAAGGCATCCTTTTAATAGAGAACCGGAACAAATAATTAGCACATAGTGAATACATGAACTCCTCAAACTATGGTCATCACCGGGAGTGGTCCCGATTATTGTCACTTCGGGGTTGCCGGATCATAACACATAGTAGGTGACTATAGACTTGCAAGGTAGGATCAAGAACACACATATATTCATGAAAACATAATAGGTTCAGATCTGAAATCATGGCACTCGGGCCCTAGTGACAAACATTAAGCATAGCAAAGTCATAGCAACATCAATCTCAGAACATAGTAGATACTAGGGATCAAACCCTAACAAAACTAACTCGATTACATGATAAATCTCATCCAACCCATCACTGTCCAGCAAGCCTACGATGAAATTACTCACGCACGGTGGTGAGCATCATGAAACTGGTGATGGAGGATGGTTGATGATGACGACGGCGACGAATCCCCCTCTCCGGAGCCCCGAACGGACTCCAGATCAACCTTCCCGAGAGAGATTAGGGCTTGGCAGTGGCTCCGTATCGTAAAACGCAATAAAACTTTCTCTCTGATTTTTTTCTCCCCGAAAGCCAATATATGGAGTCGGAGGGTCTCCAGGGGGCCCACGAGGTAGGGGGGGGGGGCGCCCCCCACCCTCGTGGACAGGTTGTGGGCCCCCTGGTCTTCATCTTTGCCGAGGATTTTTTTTATTTTTTATAAGACATCCCGTGGAGTTTCAGGTCATTCCGAGAACTTTTCTTTTCTGCACATAAAACAACATCATGGCAATTCTGCTGAAAACAACGTCAGTCCGGGTTAGTTCCATTCAAATCATACAAGTGAGAGTCCAAAACAAGGGCAAAAGTGTTTGGAAAAGTAGATACGACGGAGACGATCAACTCCCCCAACCTTAAACCCTTGATTGTCCTCAAGCAATTCAGTTGACAAACCGAAAGAGAAAAAAACTTTTACAAACTCGTTTGCTCTTGTTGTTGTACTTATATCAAGCCAGATTCAGGTTTTCAGAAAGATCATAACTAACCACATTTGCAATAATTCTCAGGTCTCTTGTTTACTCATATCAATGGCATAATCAGCTAGCAAGCCATAATAATAAATCTCGGATGACAACACTTTCTCAAAACAATCATAATATGATATAACAAGATGGTATCTCGCTAGCCCTTTCTGAGACCGCAAAACATAAATGCAGAGCACCTTCAAAGATCAAGGACTGACTAGACATTGTAATTCATGGTAAAAGAGATCCAATCATAGTCATACCCGATATAAATTAACAAAGATGAATGCAAATGACAGCTGTGATTCCAGCTAGTGCTTTTTGATAAGAGGGTGATGACTCAACATAAAAGTAAATAGATAGGCCCTTCGCAGAGGGAAGCAGGATTTGTAGACGCATGAGCTCGATTATGAAATAGAGATTAATTATATTTTGAGCGCATACTTTCATTGTCAACATAACAACTAAGAGATGACGATATCTTCCATGCTAAACAAATTATAGGCGGTTCCCAAACAGAATGGTAAAGTTTATACTCCCCCTCCTCCACAAGCATCAATCCATGGCTTGCTCGAAACAACGAGTGCCTCCAACATTCAACGGGTCCCAGGGGGAGTTTTGTTTGCAATTATTTTGATTTAGTTTGCATAAAGCATGGGACTCGGCATCCCGGTGACCAGCCATTTTCTCATGAGTGAGGAGCGGAGTCCACTCCTCTTGAGAATAACCCGCCTAACACGGAAGATAAAGGCAGCACTAGTTGATATATGAGCTATTAGAGCATGCAAAACAGAATGTTCATTTGAAGGTTTAGAGTTTGGCACATACTCCCTCCGTTCCTAAATATTTGTCTTTCTAGAAGTTTCAAATGGTGACTACATACGGAGCAAAATGAGTGAATCTACACTCTAAAATTTGTCTATATACATCCGTATGTGGTGACCATTTGAAATCTCTAGAAAGACAAATATTTAGGAACGAAGGGGGTACAAATTTACTTGGAACGGCAGGTAGATACCGCATATAGGAAGGTATAGTGGACTCAAATGGAATAACTTTGGGGTTTAAGGGATTGGATGCACAAGCAGTATTCCCGCTTAGTACAAGTGAAGGCTAGCAAAAGACTGGGGAGCGACCAACTAGAGAGCGACAACAGTCATGAACATGCATTAAAATTAATAAACATCGAATACAAGCATGAGTAGGATATAATCCACCATGAACATAAATATCGTGAAGGCTATGTTGATTTGTTTCAACTACATGTGTGAACATGTGCCAAGTCAAGTCACTTAAATCATTCAAAGGAGGATACCACCCTATCATACCACATCATGATCATCTCAATAGCATGTTGGCACGCAAGGTAAACCATTATAACTCATAGCTAATCAAGCATGGCACAAGAAACTATGATCTCTAATTGTCATTCAAACATGTTTATTCATAATAAGCTGAATCAGGAACGATGGACTCATCATATTTACAAAAACAGAAGAGGTCGAGTTCATACCAGCTCTTCCCATCTCAGTCAGTCCATCATATATGTCATCATAATTGCCTTTCACTTGCACGAATCGAACGGTGTGAATAATAATAAGAGTGCACGTGCTTTGACTAAGCTGGAATCATGAGCATTCAATAAACAAGAGAAGACAAGGCAATATGGGCTCTTGGTTAAATCAACAATAATGCATATAAGAGCCACTTCAACAATTTAATCATGGTCTTCTCCATCGAATTTCCAAAGAAAAGAAAGGAAATAAAACTATTTACACGGAAAGCTCCAACAAGCAAAAGAAGAACGGGAAATATTTTTGGGTTTTTTTTTAATTATTACTACTACAGCAGGAAAAATAAACTACTACTAATTTTTTGGTTTTTCTAAGGTTTATTAAACACACAAGAAGAAAGTAGGAAAAGGAAAATAAACTAGCATGGATATTACAAGTTGAAATAGTATGAGCACCGACATCTAGCAATGAGTGTGTGTGAACAAAATGTAATGTCGGTGGAAATACGATTCCCCAAGCTTAGGCTTTTGGCCTAAGTTGGTCTATTGCCAAGGATAGCCTCGGTGATACCCGTAGGTGTAGCTGGGTCGTCATCACGATGCAAAGGGCTATCGCCTCCTGAGCTGCAGCGTGGCATCGAGCTGCCTCCGCTCTACTCTCGTACTCATCTGCCTCCTCTCTGGTAATAATATATCTTCCTCCCGTCTGAAAATCAAAGAAGGCAGGAGCAGGAAGAGTAATATGGAAAACATGCCGTTTGTTAAAGATTAGTCAATACTGGAGAGGTGGTCCAGTCCTCTCAACAAACTGGTGGGAAACCATAGAATCAAAATCTAAATAATTAGGGGGTAACTCCATATCACCCTCACGAATGTCTATATCAAGAAAATTAGCCAAGCGGGTTGCATAAATTCCTCCAAAGAAATCTCCGTTATGTCTATTAAGATGCAACCTACGAGCTACAATGGCTCCCATATGATAAGATTGGTCCCCTAATACAGCACTCCTGAGAATGCTGAGATCAAGGGCACACATGTGACATGCTTCATCCTTAGCATTTATGCATCTGCCTATGAAGAGAGCAAAATAATGTATAGCAGGAAAGTGAATGCTCCCTATAGTAGCTTGCGTTATATCCCTAGATTCCCCCACAGTTATTGTAGCAAAAAAGTCTCTATATTCAGATTTAGGGGGATCCCTGATACTACCCCAAGATGGAAGTTTGCATGCAAGAGTGAAATCCTCGAAGTCCATGGTATAAGACTTGTCATAAAGGTCAAACATGACCAAGGAGAATTACGCCAAGATGAAAACTCAAACCTCCCCACAAATGAACTTGTGAGGTCACGACATCGGGAACATTTGTCGCCTTCAAAGTCCTCAAGACCGGCAAGACGCAAATATGCTAAATTCTTCTTTAATTCCCGCTTGATCCATAAAGCTTTTAGAAGGCTATTCACAGGGCCTCACAAGAGCGTCTCTTGGTGGTTCATCGTCAGCATCACGCATTGCAAGCCTGGGACCTTGCTTCCTTGAAGAACCACCTTGGAACATCTTCCTAAGCATATTGTTTTCTCTGGAAAATAATTCTGAAATTTTTAGTAACTTCAAACAAAAGTGAACCAACTTCAATAAAACTGATAGACACTACTCATACAAGTGCCTAGAGCATATATCAAGCATTAGAACTACTTGGAACCATATAAATTTGACATGCAAACTCAAGAACATGGTCACCGATGCATCATAAATTTTCAAAGAATAAAGCACTTGAACAAAAACTAATTGGACCAATGGAGGAGTCACATACCAAGGAACAATCTCCCCAAGCAGTTTTGCGAGAGGTGCTTTGAGCAAGGAGATCGAAAATCACAGCAAAAGGGGCTGGAACATGAGCTTGAGTTGGTTTTTCGGGTTTGTGTGAGGCAGAGGAAGAAGATGGGTGCATGGATAAGTGGAGGAGGACCACCATGGGCCCACGAGGCAGGGGGCGCGCCAGGGGGTAGGGCGCGCCTCCACTCGTGGGCAGTGGCAGCTCCCCATGTAATTTTTGCACTAAAATCCTCAAATATTCCCAAAAAATCATATTAAATTGGCATGTCATTCGAGGACTTTTATTTTCAGGATATTTTTATATTGCACGGTAAATCAGAAATGTATGTAAAAATACTATTTTACTTTATTTCTACAAAGTAATGTAAAATATAAAGAGTGTATGTAAGGTTGTGCTTTAGTTTCATCCATCTCATGCTCATCAAAAAGAATCCACTAACAAGGTTGATCAAGTCTTGTTAACAAACTCATTCCGATAATCATGGAACCGAGAAATTTCAATAACACTATGTTACCTCAACGGGATATGGACAACCCCAATAATAAGTATATCATATATTTTTTGACAAGAGGGAGAGGAAATTCAAAACCTCCTAATATAATCGATGGAATTTTTCCAATAGAGTTGATACTATGAACTTGAGGTTGTTTCTCGAAGTGTACCGTATGCTCATTACCATTAACATGAAAAGTGACATTGCCTTTGTTGCAATCAATAACAGCCCCTGCAGTATTAAGGAAAGGTCTTCCAAGAATAATAGACATACTATCATCCTCGGGAATATCAAGAATAACAAAGTCCGTTAAAATAGTAACGTTTGCAACCACAACATGCACATCCTCACAAATACAGACATGTATAGCAGTTGATTTATCAGCCATTTGCAAAGATATTTCAGTAGGTGTCAACTTATTCAAGTCAAGTCTACGATATAAAGAGAGAGGCATAACACTAACACAGGCTCCAAGATCACATAAAGTAGTTTTAACATAATTTCTCTTAATGGAGCATGGTATAGTAGGTACTCCTGGATCTCCAAGTTTCTTTGGTATTCCCCCCTTAAAAGTATAATTAGCAAGCATGGTGGAAATTTCAGCTTCCGGTATCTTTCTTTTATTTGTAACAATATCTTTCATATATTTACAATAGGGATTCATTTTGAGCATATTAGTCAATCACATACGCAAAAAGATGGGTCTAATCATTTCAGCAAAGCGCTCAAAATCCTCATCATCCTTTTTCTTGGATGGTTTGGGAGGAAAAGGCATGGGTTTCTGAACCCATGGTTCTCTTTCTTTACCATGTTTCCTAGCAACGAAGTCTCTTTTATCATAGCGTTGATTCTTTGATTGTGGGTTGTCAAGATCAACAGCAGGTTCAAGTTCCACATCATTATCATTACTAGGTTGAGCATCATCGTGAACATTATTGTCCGTGGGAACGACACCTATGGGATCACAAGAATCCCTACTACGGTCGCGGGGCGCGGGGTCGTGAGAAGAGCGGATCAAATAGATAGCACACGGTTCCTTTATCCAGGTTCGGGCCGCGAGGATGCGTAAAACACTACTCCTGCTTTGGTGGTTTGTTTATCTGTGTTCTTGAACTAGAATTGGGGCGTGAGGAGCTCCAAAAAGCCGAATCCTCCTCCTGGTCGCATTGGGCCTCCTTTTATAGGGAAAGGGGTTGCCACAAAGGGCACACCGGAGGTGGAAAGGGTACAAAGGATGCGAGTTTATCCTCGTGATTACATGACAAGGCGCTTTAATGCGCCTTTGCTTAGGTGTCCTTGCTTTATCGGGACGGGGAGAGCCTGTCTCGTCTGTCGCCGCCTCCTTTCGTGTCGACACGCGTTCTCGCCAGCGGTGCCAAGGTGCCATGTAGGCAGCAGCAGCCGAGGTGGCGCAGTTGATGGGTCTCCACGAAGATCCGCTGTCGCCACGCAGTGCCTGCCTAACTGGTTAGGTCGGCAGCTGCATGCAAACGGTGGTGGAGGTTTGATTGGCGTGGGCCTCGATGGTGGCCCCACGGGTGTTCTTGGCAAGGGCTCGCCAGAGCCCCGGCAAGGGTCTTGCTGTGGCGCTGCTGTCATCCCCTGCAAGGCTCTTGCCGGGGCCTTGTGGTCCTCCTTGGCTGGGATCCCGCCAAGGGTCGCCATCTTCTATAGTGTGTATCTGATCTTGAATGTCTTCACAAAGATCTGCATGCCACCACGGGATGTCTCCTCAATCCTGCCCCATGGGGGCAGTGGACTCAAGGGTGATTCGCCCCGTAGGTGGGGGCGAGCTGCCACGGCAAGGGTCTTGCCGGTTTGAAACCGCCCCGCAAGGATCTTGCCGGGGAGTCCGCTTCCCCTTTGCTCTTGTGGTCTTGGTCTTGGCGCTGCTCGCTCCTTTTGAGCTTCGCCTTACTTTGGCGCACCTCCCTTGCCTTGCTTCAAGGCGGTGGTGCTCATGGCTCAGATCGCCTGCAGACAGCTTATAGGGTACAAAAGTGCACCCTCTTTTGTACACCGGCAGAGCCCCGGCCTGGCCACACGAAGCGCATCGCTGCTGGGCTAGGCCCAAAACGTGCGCTGGCAGGCGGTGTGGTTTTTACCGCAGTAAGTCTTTTCACAAGACTGCGCTTCCCATGCCTCCCCAGCGTGGGCTCGGGCGTGGGAGCCGTGGCGTGACGGGCGGCATGCATGGGGCTGAGCTCATGCGCATGCGCCACGTCGTAGTAAAGGGGGCGGTTCGCGCCTTCCCCATAAACGGAGGGAGGCGTGGGGGCGCGACCCATTTACTGAACGGGGCCGAGGCGTGGTCTTCAAGGCGTCCACTTCCCACGATCACAGGGTGGGGAGAGGTCGCCTCACCTGTCGCCTTGGTCCCGCACACCTGCCACGTGGTTCTCGTGGACTTGGGGTCGCGAATGGTGGAGGCGGGAAACCGGGCAATCGCGGGCTGGGGCAGCGGGTTGGTCCCAGTTCCCTGCGCCTTCCGCGTCTTGATTGGCTGAGCGGGGCGGCCGAGCCCCCACCTCGTTCCTTTATAAAGAGCGGGAGGGGGGGCGAAATGGCGTCCCGCATTCTTCCATATCCTCCTTCCTTCAGCTTCTGCTCCCCCTCCATCCGCCATGGAAAGAGGGAATCCTGGCCCTTCAACGGTGGCGACGAGGGTCGCCGCCGACAACGCTGGCTCCTTCCTTCTCCCAGACTCATGTGGCAGAGCCAGCAGCGAGGGAAGGGGAGGACGAGGTCAGGCGAGGCCGAGGCGCCGGGAAGAGGAGGTCGGGCGGCGCCCGATCTCGCCTCCGCCCAGAAGTTCCTCCCCATGGAGGGCCATGTTGGGATGATCCTGCGAAGTTCTTTCGTCAGCTGCGCTGCCGCTGTCGCTTTCGCCTCCCGACTCCATTCAAAGCAGGAGATGGAGCTGATCCGCCAAGTCATTGCGGCTGCACATGAGGGGCTGTGGTATCAACGGTACACGAGTTCGCCGACTTCCCAGCCCTCACGTGATGTATCTTCGACGGGATGGAAGACATTCGCCAGATCCACCGCTGACGGAGGGGCTCACTCTCCATTTCAAGTTGATGGAGGGCGCCCTCCTCTCCGCAAGGTCTTCGGCTCTTCGACCCGGCAAGGTGCTGCGGAGAGCTCTTTGATAGAGAAGACTCTCCTCGGACGGGAGTGGCGAGGAGGACAACGGCAGCGACGACGAGGGTAGCGGGCGGCTGGATGATGGGTCCGACTAGGTGTCGGGCGCTGCTCCGTGCGGCACTGGCGACCCCATCATCCGTGTCGCCGGCTTCCTGAACTTCTCGGGGTCGTCTCCTTGGGCGGCTAGCGTTGGGAGGCTGCAGAAGAGGAAGAGGGCGGGCGGCAAGGCCATTAAATCGGAGCACGCGGGCACCGATGCCTTCGACGCATGCTGACGTCGTGCCGCCTCGTCTTAAAGCTCTGCTCCCGGCGTCGCCATCACCATCCAGCCTTCGGACGGCCAACGAGATGTTCTCTTGGTGTCTCCTACCACTCGTATCTCACCTAGGCGCCCCTTTTGCCCTTTTCGCCTCCTTGACCTGCCTCCTGAGGAGAGGGACAAGAAAGGGGTTACGGGCACCTTATCTCTTTTTAGCTTGTAAGCCTCTGGGCCTTGGCTGAATTTAAAACTTGTAATCCCATCATTCATGTTTTTCATTCCCCATGGGCTGTACCTGAGTGGAATGTTTTTAATGAAAAATGGATGCTTGCCGGGTCATTTGTTTGTGGGTAGAACCACGACAAGGAGTAAATCCTTGATATCCCTAAGATAAACATTTCTTTGCCCGCAACAGTTCCCCGCCGCCTTCCCACTTCGCCGACCTTTCTCACGCTTTTGAGGAGGTAGGGATGAGGTGGAGTTCAGCTCCTCGTTTCATCCTTTTGCTCCGCGACTACGACCAAATCTGGCCCCAGGAACGAGCCCTAGGGCCTAGAGTTTTAGGGGAGCACGGTAGCTTTGGGAAAAAACGAGGTTTCACATACCTCAGTCCATAAGGGAATGCATGATAAGGGATGAAGAACATATCTGAAGTTGTAGCCCCGCAACTCTGGTTTGCCGTGGGTGAATTTTAGATTTGCAGCCCCGCAATACTGGCTTGTCGGGTCTAGATGCCGGTCTGTCCTCTTCTTTTTCCTCAAGTGATCCGCAAGGATATCTGTGAGTCCTGCGAACCAAAGAAGACAAAAGAACGGCAAAGAGAAGCACACTCGACCTCTAAGATAGGGGTTAGTCGCCGCTAAGCACTATCAACCCTAACCAAGGACGAGACTCGACCTAGCATGCACGCCATAACTTAGGGCGCCAGCTTCATTTATTTATGCTCGTGGTCTCATACCGCTTTGTACAAAGGGTTACATGCATCATCGGCAATGCTTGTACAAAAGGTGGCTTGCCGTGGGGCCGCAAGCCGCTACCACGGGTAAAACTTGCGAAGATGCGCAATGTTACATGAGTTACTCACTGTATCAGATCTTCGGTCTCCGTGAGGACTGCGCCGGCCTGGTGACTCAGACATCCGATAAGGGCCTTCCCACTTTGGCGCCAACTTGTTGGAATTCTTGGCCGATTGAACGCTACCAAGGACAAGGTCGCCTTCCTCAAGGCTTCGGCATGAACCTTGCGGTTATGGTAGCGGCGCAAGGTTTGCTCGGTAGCGCGTTGCCTCACAAATGCTCAAGACGATCTTCCTCAAGGAGCATTGCGCCATCTTGCCGCAGCTTGTTTTGCTCAAGCTCGCCATAAGCGAGCACCGAGGTGACCCGATATGAGTTCGGGGGAGAACTGCTTCGCCCCGTGATACTATGGCAAAGGTGTCCGCCGGTGGCTCGACGGTGTCGCCCTGATCGACCAAAGAACCGCCGCAACTCATCAATCCAGCGCCTTCCACTCTTGTGCAGCCTGTCAAAGGTCTTGGTCCTAAGCCTCGCAAGATTTCAGCATTTGCCCTCTCAGCTTGACCATTGCTTCGTGGGTGAGCAACGGAAGCGAAACAGACTTTTGCCGCCGAGGTCTTGGGTATATTGCATGAAGGTGCGGCTGTGAACTGTGTGCCGTTGTCGGTGATAACTCGTTGGGTACGCTTAAAACGGCACACTAGTCCCTTGAAGAACTTGACGGTTGATCGAGCTGTGACCTTCCTCACGCCTCCACCTCCGCCACTTTCTCGAACTTGTCGATTGCAACGCATAAGTACTCAAAGCCCCGACAGCGCTGGGGAAAGGGCCCAAGATGTCGAGCCCCTGCACCGAGAAGGGCCAGAGAGAGGAATGGTTTGAAGGGCTTGAGCTGGCTGATGAAGCTTCTTTGAATGGAACTGACACGCTTCCCACTGGTGACTAGTGTCATCGCATCCTCGAGGGCGGTGGGCCGAAGAAGCCTTGCCGAAATGCCTTTGCGGCAAGGGCCCTTGACCCAATGTGGGATCCACATATGCCTCCGCGTATCTCGCCAATAGCTCCCGCCCTTCCTCTCGAGGGATACACTTCAATTTCACACCGCTCGCCTCTTTCTCGCATGTGACGCCATCGGCGAACTGGTACATGATAGAGAGACGGCTACTTTTTTCCGCTTCTTCCCGCTCCTCGTGAAGTTCCCCTGCTTGGAGGAATCGACGGTATGTTATGCCCACGCTGAGCCCGGGCTTGACGGCAAGGACTAAAGGCATTTCTCCACTATAGGAACGACCGTCTTGACGGCAGGAGCTTGACGCCCGCCGAGCTGGGCCGCCTCACAAGGCGGGTTTCAAGATCCCAAAGAACATCTCTTGCCGGGCGGCTCCGGTAGCTCGGCGGAAAGTACTTGCCGGGTCCTGATTTCTCCTCTTATTCTGCTCGCTGATGGATCAATGGATGGCTGAGTTAGCTGAAGCTCAAAGGTACCGGTTCCATGTGTAGCTTGAGGGAAGCGCTGCTTTGACAGTAATCGGCGATATCGTTTCTCCGCCGGGAACGGTTCAGCTCAGATACCGTCAAACGCTTCTTCCAGCTTTCTCACTTCATCGACGAGGCCTTCATCAACGGGCTCGTAATCCTTGTTGACTTGCTTGATGACAAGCTGCGAGTCTCCCCGACGATGAGTTTCTTGATTCCGAGGTCCGCCATGATCCTAAGACCGCAAGCAGCCCTTCAGACTGCTATATTGTTTGTTGACACCTCCCCGGGAAGTGCATCCGATCACGCATTTGAGGTGCTCTCCGTGGGCGCGACAAGCAAAGACGCCAGCCCCGGGCGCCTTTGTAAGGAGAAAGCTCCATCAAAGTACATGATCCAATCACAACTTGCCTCCTTGCCGGGAGAGCAGTCTCTTGGGCTTCTTCGTCAAAGCGGTGCGGTCCATTCTGCAATGAACTCCGCTTAGGACTCGTCAGACCCCGATCCTAAGTCACACCGATCTAGCATGTAACACATCATATCACTTTGCGGCCTCACGCACGGTATTCCCACGGTGTCGCTTACCATGGCCCGGACCGCTTATGCCTTTTGCTCACGATATGATAGTGTCGCCAGCATCCATATGACAAAGAACCCGGCCGACATGGCTAGTCGTGAACCCAAAGCGGCGCTTAACCCATGGGGACAGGCATACATGAATCACATCGAGCATGTCGGTCATCAACGATGTATTCGGCTGTAGCGCTGGCTAACAGGACTCGTATCCCGGCTGTAGCAGGCTAGGCAGGACTCAATACCACCGCGGACATTTCAAGGGATGATATAGGAACGGCGAAACACATGCCGCCACCATGTCCAAGCAGAGTGCTGGGCTAGCAGGACTCGTGAACCGGGCAGAAGCGGACTACTATCGCCGGAGGCACGAGACTACATTTCCCCATATGAGAGGCTGCCAAGGATAAACAACTAGTTTGTCGGATCCCACACATACCAAGCATTTCAAACATACACACAATATGCTCAATATGTGTAAATACGACGTGGCATCACAACATAACTCTACGACTCAGATATTATTCATTAGGCCCAAGAGCGAGAATTACAAACATGGGTCTCATGACCCAACACTCAGAGCATACAAGTCAAAGCACAAGCGAAGCTAAACATGTCCGAGTACGCATAACTATAAATGAAAAAGGCCGAGAAGCCTGAATATCTACCAGATTCCGCCGGGCACAAGATCGTAGCTGAGGTAACAAGCTAAACGTCAAGTCCAAGCGAACTACTAGCGAGACCGACGCCTCTCGCAAAACATAAAATAAGCAAACGTGAGTACAATTGTACTCAGCAAGACTTACATCGTAACTAACTACATATGCATCATTATCAAAGGGGTGGTGGAGTTTGACCGCAGAAGCCAGCTTTGACTCGTGGCTATCCCGAACTACGCATCGCAAGTAACTCTTTGAGGTGGCGCACACGAGTCCACATATTCACCATGGCAATACACCACTATGGACCCGCCCCCGCCTCCCTCACGAGAACGCCATCCATAGCACTCACGCTATCTTGCGATTTTAGAGTATCCACTTTCACTTGTCTATGAACTGATATAGGCAACCCGAAGTCCTTCTCCGTGGACACGGCTATTCAATAGATCATATTAAACCCTGCAGGGTGTACTTTTCACACACGCTCACCACTTACCGCCGCTTACACGACATGTACTGCAACCTTCAAGCGAAGCCCAACGTGGGTGTCGGCCACGGCCTACCTAAACACTCAAATCCCTAGTCCAGTTTATCGCCTATTCGGTTCCATCCGCAGGAGTCCGCCGAGGTTTCCCATACAGCCCCGAACGATGTGTGCAGGGTTCCCGAGATACCAAACGGCACTCGGTACACCATTTGGTGCCACCGCAACACAACCCACCCCTAAGGTCATGCTATGCGCGGCCCCCAAAGATGCTACAAACACCGTAAACTACTTGCAACTCCTTGACCGAGGACAAGGGTGGTCAAGAAGCCGAGAGGGTCCATTGGTTTCGGGCCCAATGCGGGTAGTAACTGCTTCATGGATCACAAATACAGTAACTCAGTTCCTCGAGGACGGCTGCAATGAGACAACCCACCATGTACTCCTACATGGCCTCTCACCGCTACCTTTTACCAAATCGTGTTCACCACACTTAGCTTACACTCAATAGGACATGTTCATAACAACTCCAATTCATTCCCGATGAATCAGACCCACTCAACTCTAAGCAAGAGTGCATGACAAACAAGCATAAATGAGTAGGCACAACATGGCTCAAACAATTCCTACTCATGCTAGTGGGTTTCATCTAATTATCGGGAATGACAGTCATGCAAAGGATCAAGGGGTTCAGCTACCGCAGCAAGTAACACATGAGTCGTTGTTGTCCTAATGCAGTAAAATAGAGCAGGAGCGAGAGAGTGGGATTGTATCGAATGAACAAGGGGTTTTGCTTGCCTCGGCACTTCAAGATAATAGTTCTTCATCGGTGTCATCGAACTCATCGCCGATACATCGCTCACCGAGAGGGGACAATTACCGCAAACAAGAGAGAATACAATCAATGCAATGCACATATATGATGCATGATCATGTTAAGGTACTGAATTCACCTAATGCAATAATAATCTGTTATTGAAGTGGAATTCAAACAAGGTTGAATTCCAACTCCAAATGCTATTTCATAAATTACCCTAATCATGATTCATCCTAGTCAGTGATGTTAACTTGTTCAAACATGCATGATCATGGCATAAACAGATTCTTCATATTTTTCTGATCATTTTTCATATATAAATTATTTCCATCCGAGTTACGGTTGAATTTATATGATTTTTTAGAAGTTTAGAGTATTTTCTGGAATTACTGAATTGAATTAAATCCATAAAAGGGTATTATCGTCGCCACCGACGCCGCAGGACGCCAGCCGTCAACTGGCGCCTAAATAAACCTGACGTGGGGGGGCCACACGCCGCTGACTAACTAAACTAACCTAGTTAATTAGCACTAACCGGGTTAGTTAGATTAGTTTAAACCCAACTAGGGTAGTTAGTCGGCGGGCTCAAGATGTCGCTGACCCGGTGGTCAAACCCCGGTCAAAGGTCATCGCCATCGGCGCTTGACGCCGGCGACGCTGAACGCGGAGCGCCGCGATTGGCCTACAGAGCACGGTTTACGAAGCGGAGCACGCCCACGTGATGCGGAAGTGAGCCGCATCGAGCGGTGGTGGTGATTGGCTTCGGTCGCCGGAACGCCGCCGGCGACGACCTTGGCGGCTGCCGGAGCTCGGGCGAGGTCGGAGTTGGCGCTTAGGGGCACGGCAGGCCGAAGGGTGGGTGCTACGGACTCCTACGAGTACGGTGAAGACGATGGCGTTTTCGAATCGAGCCATCGTGGCTGTGGCCACGACGGCGACGCAAGGGCGGCGCGGGTTTCGGCCACGGGGAGTGGTAGTTAGAGGGGAGAATGAGTCGGAGAAAAGGGGAATCGATTCGGGGCTCACCGTGAGTGCGAGGAGGCCGCCGGTGAGCTTCGGTGGGCACCGGAGCCGCGACTGGGCGACGGCGATCAAGCGGGTCCAAGAGGGGAAAGCGTGGGCGGTGCTCGGGCGCCCGGCCGGGAGACTCGTGAGGAGGACGGGGCGCCACGGCGGAGGCCATGGACGGCTGGCGAGGCGAGGGAGGGCCTGTGGCCGTGGCTACGGCGAGCGGTGGCGCAAAGGCTCTCGGTCGCGTGAGGGAGAGAGAGAGCAGAGGAAGGGAGGGGCCTGAGAGAGAGAGAGAGCTGGGGTCGCGTGGCGCTGGGAGGCGCCCAGGCGCCGGGGTGAAGAAGGCAGGTGGAGGTGGCGCGGCGCGGCGGTGCGCGCGTCGGGCACGCGCCCCGTCCTCCTGGCAGAGGAGGAAGGCGACAGGAAGGAGGCGGTGGTGGGCTGGGCCGCGGGAGTGGGCCAGCGTGAGGAGGGGAAGAGAACTGGCCGTGGGGCTGCGCAGTGAGGCCAGTGCATCTTCCTCGTTATGGTTTTAGTTTTTTTCTAATTTCTGTTTTCTATTTTGCAGTTTGTTTTTGATCCAGTTTTAAAAACCAAATCAATTTTATAAATCCTGAAAATATTCACGGGCACTTTCTGAATTATTTCTATGGCCCACAAATACTTCCAACATTATTTGAGCATTTAAATTATTTATAGTGTTTAAATGCCCAAAGTCAAATGGTTTAAGATTTAATTCAAAAATCCAGGAATGACCTATAAGATATGTTCATCATTTTTGGAAGAGGCTTTCACCTTTATCCATTAATCATGAACATTTTCACAGGGCATTTTGGGATTATTGAAAATGATTTTATTTGAGCCTATTAGAATTCAATTGGTGCTAGGGTTTCAACAATTCCCCATTTCAATTTCATGGAAATTAAACATGATGCATGGATGCAATGCTACTAGTTACAACCAAGCTCTAGGGCTGTGACAACTCGACTCTGAATCGTCGAAGTACTTTCAAACTTGAGGCCAAAGTCGACAGCTCCAAAGGTCTATTCCATTATTCTTCCCATTGCATCCGGATTGTGCAATATCCGTTGCAGAGGGAAGTGAGTGACGACAGGGATCTCATGTGCCTGGAAGTAGTGATGCAGCTTCCTCGAGGCCATAAGAAGGCCAAAGAGCAGTTTTTGCACGCCGGAGTACCTTGATCTAGCCCCCTACAGGAGGGAACTAACAATGTAGACCGGGTGCTGCATCATTTTCTTCTTCGCGGCACTTCAACTGCTATGTCGCTCTCGCATTGGTGGTGTCGGCTCGCCGCTGCCATAACCTTGTCGTCAACCTTCTCTGCGCCATTAGTGCGGGCGCCGACATTCTGCCCGCTGTTGCCAGTATAGCAGAACGGCTCATGTGGCCTAGGCGCAACTAGTATGGGCGCGGAGGAGAGGTACTTCTTCAAGACTTGCAATGCTGCTTCGGCTTCTGGCATCCACTCCATCGGGCCCGCCTTTTTCAGGATCTTGAAAAAGGGAAGGGCGCGCTCGGTAGACTTGGAAATGAACCACCCCATGGCGGCGACGCAACCAGCAAGCCGACGCACATCCTTGATTCGCTTGGGTGCTTCAATCTGCTCTATAGCTTTGATTTTGTCCGGATTGGCCTCTATCCCACGCTATGACACCAAGAACCCGAGAAGCTTGCCGGACGGGACGCCAAAGACGCACTTCTCAGGGTTCAGCTTGAGATTGATCTTGCGCAGGTTTGCAAATGTTTCTTGCAAATCTGGTATGAGGGTTGCCCTGTCCTTGGTTTTGACCACTATGTCATCCATATAAGCTTCCATATTTCTATGGAGCTGGGGTTCAAAACCAACTGACCGCCTTGCAAACGCCGAACCAGCACTCTTCAACCCGAAAGGCATCCGCATGAAGCAATACATACCGCATGGGGTGATGAATGTTGTTTTCTCTTCGTCTTCTCTTGTCATGAAGACCTGGTGGTAGCCGGAGTAGGCGTCGAGGAATGACAACAGATCACACCCAGCCATGGAGTCAACAATATGGTCAATGCGCGGCAACGGGAAGGGGTCTTTAGGGCAAGCCTTATTGATATCTGTGTAATTAATACGCAGTCTCCACTTCCCATTTGTCTTGCGCACTACGACCGGATTGGCCAACCACGTTGGATGGAGCACCTCTTACCAAACCCGCCGCTTCCAGCTTCGGATCTCTTCTCGTGATGAACTCTTGTCGTTCCAAAGCTTGCTTTCTGACCTCCTGGTTGACGGGCCGCGCATGAGGGCAGACAACAAGGTGGTGCTCAATCACCTCCCTGGGAACACCGGGGATGTCGGAAGCTTGCCATGCAAACACATCGACATTCGCCCGCAGGAAGGTGGCGAGCACATCTTCCTATTTGTCGTCAAGGGTGGAGCTTATGGTAAAAGCCCCTCCTGCTGCCCCCTCATTGATGTAAACCTTCTTGGTTCCCGCGCGTATGGCCCGGGCTTCTTGTTTCCGCCATGGAGCTCTCCGCACGCCCTCGACGGCAGTGCTACACCAAGAGGTGCGCTTGCCGGAGGGGTGTCCAAGGTCTCACCGTCTTCTTCTTCTTCCTCCCGGGTCCTAGCGGCAGGAGCAAGTGCCCTAGTGGCGGCAGCTGCTGCAACCGCTATCGGTATAGTTGGTCAGCACAAATCAGCGATCTTTCTTATCGGAGGGATGGTGATGATCGCCACAGGTCCCGCATCTTCAAGGTGTTGTAGGCGAGTGTGACGCCGCCATGAACTTGGCCAGCGCTTAGGCGCCAAGGATCCTGCTAGGGCAAGGATCTTGGCAACATTGAACACGCATCCTTCCATCCCGTAGTTCAGGTCGCCCAAAAGTCACGGGCAACGTGACCTTTCCTTGCTTGGCTTCTTCCCGTGTTGACCCCCGAACGTGCCTGCCTCTTCGAGGTCTCCATCAGAATCTGCAGCTTTCAATCACGGCAAAGCAGATCAAGTTCAGACCGCCCCGCCATCGACTAGCATCTTCGCCACCTTGAGGTTGCATATTGTTGGTGAAACCAACAATGGCAAGCACCACCACGAGTGCGATCAGTGATCCTCGTGTCAAAATGATAGGTGTGTTGAACCACTTCAGCGGCCTTTGGGCATCAAACGACGGCTCGCTGCCAGAATCTCGCGCCCATCGCTTAAGTCGGGCGTGAGAAGTATGCAGCGAGGCGCCGCCGACGCACATGGCCTCTGTAATCTTCTGAAACTCTTGGTCGCCGGATTCATCGCCCTCTTCGTGATCGCCGCTTCTGCTTTCGTCACGGCCCGGGCGGCCTCTCCGTTGTTTATCTTGCTGCGACGGCCCGCCTCGTCGCCACGCTTGTTGACCCTCAAGACCGTCGGGCCCTTCTCCTTGTCCCGCCTCATAGTCAGCCCTCGCTTCTCAGCGAGGAGCTCAACCTGTCGGCAGTCTTGGAGAGCATTGCCTTTTGGTGCGATGGATCTTGCAAGATCACTTGTGGGAGTCTCCTGCTTCTCGGCAGCCGCTAAGGTCCGGCAGTAACACATCCGCAATTTCTTGCCGGGTGATTCGCCTTGGTCTTCTTGGTGGAGCCGGGCGCTATCAGGTCCTCGACGGCAAGCACGGCTTTACCTTTGCGCTCTCTGTTGCGGCGCCGCCTTTCTTCGCGGGCGGCAATATCCTCATCCGAGGAGTCGGTTTCACGCCGCATCTTCACCGGGTATTTCTTCCTCTTCAGCCCGGCACATCTCGCCAGCAAGAACATAGAGTTCTCGCTACATCTTTCACCTTGTTCATTGCCAGCTCTTCACAAGATCTTGCGCTTACGCACGCTCGATGGAACGCGCCGATGATGGCGGTAGGGTGAACATCGTGGATATTGTACTGCATCCGCTGAACCTTCAGATATACTTGTGGAGACTCTCGCCTCCCTTCCGGGAATGACGGCAGGTCGCTTGTTTGGCCATGGGCTTGGTGGCTTCCAAAGAAGGCGCCACGAACTCGTGGGCACAACCGACTAGGAGGAAATAGAGTCTACCGCAAGTGCATCAACCATGACATGGCGCTGGGTTTAAGAGCCAACGGAGTAATTCGTAGCACCTTATCTTCGCTGGCTCCGACAGCTTGCATCGCGATGGTGTAGATGCCGAGGAACTCGGACGGGTGGGTCTTGCCGCTATACTTTTCACCCACGCCGGGTTTGAAGGTGCGTGAGGGCCACCGGAACTGCCGCAGCTCATGGGTAAAGCCGGACAGCCTACTCGTAAGGTAGGCCTGTGGCCCTCGGTGCCGGTGGCTCACAGCAGGCCCCGCTCGCTGGTTCGATTGGTGGCGCGCTACACCGGGCGCCGATAGTGGTTCAAGTGTCTTCATGTTCTTGTTCCCAAGAACTTGGTGCTGGTCACAAGGGGCCCGCGGGTCGGACGATGCTATGGAGATTTCATCGCCCGTAACGTCGCGACGGGATGGCATCCGCGGTACCGGGCGAGGAGGAGGCGAGTGCACCGTGGTCGCGGCGCTGCCGGCCTTCCTACCACTGGTGCGTGGGACTCCATCGAGCGCTGACCCGGGCTCCACCGACTCAGTTCGCCTTTTGTTGGCCACCGCAACAAGGCTTCGGATAGTGGCTTCCATTCGCCGAAGTTTCCCGTAGTGGAGGAAAATCAAGGAGCAATCGCGCGCGCCAGTGGCTTCGCTAAGGCTGCAGGCAGCGAAACCTGCACGGATTGCGACGCTTCAACTTCGACCATGTCGGCGAGCTCTATCACGACCCCACGGTCGCATGCCATCTTCACCAGCTACCGGCGAAAGCAGGCAGGTCTTCTAAATCCCGGAGTGGCGCCAGGTTTTTCCGCGGCGACGCCTGGGACCTCGGCATGATTACGCCGCTTGTCGCTACCGCTGAGGGATCGCGCGCCCGGCGCCGGGCGGGGAGTCTTGAAACCTCGCCGCTTCGGGCGGGTGGCAGCGATCTTGAAGGCCTCGCGCCACCCGCTGGAGGGCCTGCTTCGCCTTTTGATTTGGCGGCATGTGGCCCGCTATCAGCAAGACGAACATCGCCGCCCCAAACTTCGCCGCTGACGGTGTTGGTGTTCGCGAACGGCGCCTCGGTCCTTTCGCGACCGTCCGCTGCTCGCCCATCGCCGACGGGATGTCCGATTCCGACGGGCTAACCTCCACCGCTATCTTCTTCTTGGGCGCCATGACGATGAAGAAGGCCGAACTAACTGCTAGAGCCGATTTCATAATCGCGCTTCTACCGGGCGCGCCAAAGATGTCGGTGGAACGACACCTATGGGATCACAAGAATCCTTTACTACGGTCGCGGGCGCTGGGTCGTGAGAAGAGCGGATCAAACAGATAGCACATGGTTCCTTTATCCAGTGTTCGGGCCGCGAGGATGCGAAACCCTACTCCTGCTTTGGTGGTTTGTTTATCTGTGTTCTTGAACTAGCAATGGGGCGGAGGAGCTCCAAAAGCCGGATCCTCCTCCTGGTCGCCTTTGGGCCTCCTTTTATAGGGAAAGGTGTTGCCACAAAGGCACACAGAGGTGGAAAGGGTACAGTGATGCGAGTTTATCCTCAGATTACATGACAAGGCGCCTTTAATGCGCCTTGCTTAGGTGTCCTTGCTTTATCGGGACGGGAGAGCCTGTCTCGTCTGTCATCGCCTCCTTTCAGGTCGACACATGCGCCTGGCCAGCGGTGTTCGCGTGCCATGTAGGCAGGCAGCAGCCGAGATGGCGAATGGTGGGTCTCCACGAAGATCCGCTGCCGCCACGCAGTGCCCGCCCAACTGGTTAGATCGGCAGCTGCATGCGAACGGTGGTGGAGGTTTGATTGGTGTGGGCCTGATGGTGGCCCTACGGGTGTTCTTGGCAAGGGCCTCGTCGTAGCCCCAGCAAGGGTCTTGCCGGGGCCCCGGCAAGGGTCTTGCCTTGGCGCCTACTGTCATCCCCGGAAAGGCTCTTGCCGGGGGCCTTGTGGTCTTCCTTGGCTGGGATCCCGCCAAGGGTCGTCATCTTCTAAATTGTGTATCTGATCTTGAATGTCTTCACAAAGATCTGCATGCCACCACGGGGATGTCTCCCGAATCCTTGCGCCATGGGGGCAGTGGACTCAAGGGTGATTCGCTCCATAGGTGTGGGGCGAGCTGCCACGGCCAGGTTCTTGCCGGGTTTGTTGAACCGCCCCCGGCAAGGATCTTGCCGGGAGTCCGCTTGCCCCTTTGCTCTTGTGGTCTTGGTCTTGGCGCTGCTCGCCTCCTTTCGAGCTTCGCCTTACTCTTGGCTCACCTCCCTTGCCTTCCTCAAGGCGGTGGTGCCCATGCTCGATCGCCTGCATTAGTTATAGGGTACAAAAGTGCACCCTCTTTTGTACATCGACAATTATCATTAACATTTTCACTAGGTTCATGTTCATTACCAGATTGTGTTTCAAAGATCGACATGGAGATATCGCTTGATTATCAGGTGATTCAGCAATAGGTTCACTAGAAGTTTGCACAGTTCTATCATTTTTCTTTTTCTTCCTTTTAGAAGAACTAGGTACATCAATATTATTTCTTGAGAATGTTGCTCGATTCTCTTAGGGTGGCCTTCAGGATACAAAGGTTCCTGAGTCATTCTACCAGTTCTAGTAGCCACTTTAACAGCATAATCATTTTTCTTACTATTCATTTCATCAAGCACTTCTTTCTGAGCTTTAAGTACTTGTTCTACTTGATTGGTACCATAGAAGCATGTTTGCTAACAAGTTTAACTTCACCTCTAATATTAGCCATATAATCACTCAAGTGTTTAATCATAAAGGTATTCTGTTTTAATTGTCTACCAAAATAAGCATTAAAGTCATCTTGCTTAAACATAAAGTTATCAAACTCATCCAAGCATCGACTAGCAATTTTGTAGGAGGGACTTCCGCTTATCATATCTATAGAGAGAATTTACCTTTACTACCCGTGTCGGGATATCGATCGGAGGTTCTTCAAAGAATAAAGAATTGAGATCATACACTTCTTCAACAAAGTGTAGATTAAGACCATGTATTTCTTCAATAGGATGTCAATTTTAACATCTTCAGCTTTAATACCTTTTTCTTTCATAGATTTCTTTGCCTCTTGCATATCTTCGGACTGAGAAATAGAACACCTCTCTTCTTCGGAGTTGGTTTAGAATAGGCTCAGAATTGGCCTGTGAGCTGGCTCGAGTTGTCTCAGGAGCTGGCTCGGAGTTAGCTCAGAGGTGCCCAATTATTTTCATTTGTCAACATATTATTCAATAAAATTTCAGCTTCATCCGTGTTCTTTCCCTAAAAGAGAACCAGCACAACTATCCAGTAATCTCCGAAGCATCGGTTAGTCCATTATAAAAGATATCAAGTATTTCAGGTTTCTTAAGAGGATGATCAGCAAAGCATTATATCTTGAGAAGCCTCCCCAAGCTTGTGGGAGACTCTCTTCTTCAATTTGCACAAAATTATATATATCCCTCAAAGCAGCTTGTTTCTTATGAGCAGGGAAATAATTAGCAGAGAAATAATAAATCATATCCTGGGGACTACGCACACAACCAGGATCAAGAGAATTAAACCATACCTTAGCATCACCCTTTAATGAGAACGGAAATATTTAGAGTATATAAAAGTAGCGCGATCTCTCATCATTCGTAAACAGGGTAGCTATATCGTTTAACTTAGTAAGATGTTCCACAATAGTTTCAGATTCATAGCGATAAAAAGGATCAGATTCAACCAAAGTAATTATATCAGGATCAACAGAGAATTCATAATAATCCTTATCAGGAACACAGATAGGTGAAGTAGCAAAAGCAGGGTCGGGTCTCATCCTATCTCTAAGAGATTCTTTAATCCATTTAACTAGCAGCCTCTTAAGTTCATATCTATCCTTACAAGCAAAAATAGCTGCGTAAGATTCAACATAAAAAGATAACCCTCGTGAATAGCAGGCATATTTTCGCCATCACTTTCATCATTGTATTCAGCCAATATTTTCTTTCTCTAGACCTAGAAATTTGTTCATCTAGAAATTCACCAAGGCACAGAGTATCAAGCATAGAAGTAGTTTCATCATAAGTATCATGCATAGCAGAAGTGGCATCATCAATAACATGCATATATCGGAACTAATAGCGTAAGGTTTAGGTGTCGCTAGCTTACTCATAATGTAAGGTGAACCAAGTGAAGAGCTAGGTGGCGCTTGCTTACCTCCCCTCGTAGTTGAGGGATAAATTGTTGTCTTAGCGTATTTCAAGTTCTTCATAGTGTCCAGCAGATATAAATCCCAAGTGACTCAAAGAATAGAGCTATGTCTCGGCAACGGCGCTTTAAAAAGGTCTTGATAACCCACAAGTATAGGGGATCGCAACAGTTTTCGAGGGTAGAGTATTCAACCCACATTTATTGATTCGACACAAGGGGAGCCAAATAATATTCTCAAGTATTAGCAGCTGAGTTGTCAATCCAACCACACCTAGAAACTTAGTATCTGCAGCAAAGTGTTTAGTAGCAAAGTAATATGATTGTGGCGGTAACGGTAACAAAAGTAAAGACAGCAAAGGTAATGTTTTTGGTATTTTGTAGTGATTGTAACAGTAACAATGGGAAAGTAAATAAGTGAGAACCAGTATATGGAAAGCTCGTAGGCACCGGATTAGTGACGGATAATTATGCCGGATGTGGTTCGTCATGTAACAGTTACAACATAGGGTGACACAGAACTAGCTCAAGTTCATCAATGTAATGTAGGCATGTATTCCGTAAATAGTCATACATGCTTATGGAAAAGAACTTGCATGACATCTTTTGTCCTACCCTCCCGTGGCAGCGGGGTCCTATTGGAAACTAAGGGATATTAAGGCCTCCTTTTAATAGAGAACCGGAACAAAGCATTAGCACATAGTGAATACATGAACTCCTCAAACTATGTTCATCACCGGAGTGGTCCCGACATCGCTCACTTCGGGTTTCCGGATCATAACACATAGTAGGTGACTATAGACTTGCAAGATAGGATCAAGAACACACATATATTCATAAAACATAATAGGTTCAGATCTGAAATCATGGCACTCGGCCCTAGTGACAAGCATTGAGCATAGCAAAGTCATAGCAACATCAATCTCGTAACATAGTGGATACTAGGATCAAACCCTAACAAAACTAACTCGACACATGATAAATCTCATCCAACTCATCACCGCCCAGCAAGCCTACGATGGAATTACTCACGCACGACAGTGAGCATCATGAAATTGGTGACGGAGGATAGTTGATGATGACGACGGCGACGAATCCCCCTCTCCGGAGCCCCGAACGGACTCCAGACCAGCCCTCCCAAGAGAGATTAGGGCTTGGCGGCGGCTTCGTATCGTAAAACACGGTAAAACTTTCTCTCTGATTTTTTTCTCCCCGAAAGCCAATATATGGAGTTGGAGTTGGCGTTAGAGGGTCTCCAGGGGGCCCACGAGGTAGGGGGGCGTGCCCAAGGGGGGGGGCACCCTCGTGGACAGGGTGTGGGCCCCCTGGCCTTCATCTTTGGCGAGGATTTTTTTATAAGACATCCCGTGGAGTTTCAGGTCATTCCGAGAACTTTTTTTTCTCACATAAAAACCATCATGGCAATTCTCGCTGAAAACAGCGCCATCCGGTTAGTTCCATTCAAATCATACAAGTTAGAGTCCAAAACAAGGGCAAAAGTGTTTGAAAAGTAGATATGACAGAGACGATCGAGCTATCGAGTTTCAGAGCGACGGCTACGCAGGAACTCCCAATGAAAGCACCAATGTCGGTGTCGAACCGCGGATCTCGGTAGGGGGTCCTGATCATGCAGGCCTTAGGCTGATGGTAACAGGAAGCAAGGACACAATGTTAACCAGGTTCGGGCCCTCTCGATGGAGGTAAAACCCTACTTCCTGCTTGATTAATATTGAAGATATGGGTAGTACAAGAGTAGATCTACCAGGAGATCGTAGAGGCTAAACCCTAGAAGCTAGCCCATGATGGTATGATTGTAATTGTGATCGGCCTTCTAAGGACCAACCTCTCTGGTTTATATAGACACCGAAGAGGGCTAGGGTTTACACGGAGTCGGTTACACGGAAGGAAACATAATATTCGGATCGCCAAGCTTGCCCTCCATGCCAAGGAAAGTCCCATCCGGACATGGGTCGAAGTCTTGAGTCTTGTATCTTCACGCTTCAATAGTCCGGACGATGTATATAGTCCGGATGTCTGGATACCCCCTAATCCAGGACTCCCTCAACCACCGGATGCTGATGACTTAAGCCATATAACTCAGCAGCAAGGAGAATCGGCCAGACAATTCTGGACATGGTTCCTAACTGAGAAGAACCAAATTGTCGAATGTCCAGACGCAGAGGCCTTAGCGGCATTCAAGCATAACATCCGTGACGAGTGGCTCGCCCGGCACCTCGGCCAGGAGAAGCCGAAGTCTATGGTAGCCCTCACGACACTCATGACCCACTTTTGCGCGGGCGAGGATAGCTGGCTGGCTCGCAGCAACAACACATCAAGGAATCCGGGCACTTCAGATACTAAAGATGCTAACGGCAGACCACGTCGTAACAGACACAAGCGCCGTAACAACGGCGATAACGCCGAAGATACAGCAGTTAATGCCGGATTTAGAGGCTCTAGATCCGGTCAGCGGAAAAAGCCATTCAAAAGAAGTATTCTAGGCCCGTCCAGTTTGGACCGTATACTTGATCGCCGTGTCAAATCCACGGCACTCGGATAAGCCAGCCAATCACACCAACAGAGAATGCTGGGTGTTCAAGCAGGCCGGCAAATTGAATGCCGAAAACAAGGACAAGGGGCTGCATAGCGATGACGAGGAGGAGCCCCGGCCGCCGAACACGGGAGGACAGAAGAGGTTCCCCCCACAAGTGAAGATGGTGAACATGATATACGCAACCCACATTCCCAAGAGGGAGTGGAAGCGTGCACTAAGGGACGTCTATGCGATGGAGCCCGTCGCCCCAAAGTTCAACCCATGGTCCTCTTGCCCGATCACCTTCGATCGCAGGGACCACCCCTCTAGTATCCGTCATGGCGGATCGGCCGCATTGGTCCTAGACCCCATCATTGACAGATTTCACCTCACTCGAGTCCTCATGGACGGCGGTAGCAGCCTGAACCTGCTCTATTAGGATACAGTGTGCAAAATGGTTATAGATCCTTCAAGGATCAAACCCACCAAAACCACCTTTAAGGGTGTCATCCCAGGTGTAGATGCCCATTGCACGGGCTCAATCACACTGGAAGTGGTCTTCGGATCTCCGGACAACTTCTGAAGCGAGGAGTTAATCTTCGATATCGCCCTGCTCCGCAGCTGGTTATCACGCGATCGCCGGGCGAACCGTGATTTGTAAAATTCAATGCGGTACCGCACTACGCATACCTCAAGCTCAATATGCCAGACCTAGGGGGTCACAACAGTCAATGGAAACACAGAGTGCTCACTCCGCACGGAAGAGCACACCGCGCCCTCGAGTGTATAATAAAGCAGCCTTTAAGGCAAACAGCCAATTCAGCGATAAAGCCCGGACACCGTCAAGCGAGTCCGAGTAACCTCAGAGCGAGGATCGCCTGCACGCTGTAGCTCGCTTAGCAATTCGCCCCCGCCCTAGTCCCACCAAGCGACGAACTGCGTGCACGAACATAACTACGCACTTAAAATACCATGGGCATAGGCGGGGGCATGATCAGGGCACGTCCCGCAATGCTGTTCAACCGCCCTAGGGGCTGCATACCTTCATCACTGTTTCTCTTTCAGGACCTTACTCTCTGGAAGACCTTTCCGGCAGTATGATTGCCGGACACATTATGGGAAAGAACAACCAAGGAGGCAAGAAGCTAAGTTGTACAAGGGAACCTTCAGGTGGCATCTAATAACAATCGATATACCCGCTTTTTAATTCCCATACGCAGCCTGCCCTTGGATAGGACATGTCAAATAGTCCTATTTTTTGCTTATTGCACTACTTGTATCAGTAAGCTTCAATGTATTATTTAATAAATGCATAGCATTAGTCTATTATTGCATCATACATCCCTTTTTCTTATATGTTTATTTACGACAATTTGCACCCGTACATTCTGGTACGGCCAGTACGCCAGGGGCTTTCATATACCCCATAATACGGCGTGAGAAGTCCGAACACTTTCGACAGTGCGGCACCCGAACTTATAGCATTATATGCATCAGCTCCGAATCATGTCATGGGTCAATAGTTGGGTTTGCCTGCCCCATGTTTTGGTACCTTACGTTCCGCTATATCGGCTAAGGTAGCGCTGGGAGAACTACTGCGATTGTGTCCCGGTTCTTCCGGATGAGCACCTCAGTAGAGAAAGCCGAAAACTGACTGTCATGATAAGGCGGGAGCTGGTCGCTATTCGAGAGGTCTCAAGTCCTTAAAGACTTTTTCCGCTTCGGGTGAGGAGTCGGCCTTGCCCGACTTAGGCGTATATAGCGCCCAAAATTTAGCCTTTCGAATACTAGGGGCTTCGCCGACATTTAAAATTGTGGACTTCTATGGCTAAGTGGGAGTGTTAAAGACTTATAGTCCGATTGCCTGGTTCGTTGTGCTGAACACCTCCCTCCATGGACCCACATTGGGATAAAGAGTGCTCAGATTTATCCCGAACACCTCAAGATTAGTTACATGGGGCGTGTCGACGGTCGCCAACTCTCAGATTTTATAAACGGCCGCACAGATGGTAATATTTTGAATGCAAAAAGCGTTGCATAGCGCAAATGAACTAGTTTCACATTACAGGATCACATGAGCACGTTCATTCAAAAATTACATCTTTAGCACATTCCTCCGCCACAAGGCGGGAACCCTTCAGGACACTGTCATAGTACATCTCGTGGCGGCGATGCTCTTTGCCCTCCGGCGGCCCCTCCTTCACCAGCTTCACGGCGTCCAGCTTCGCCCAGTGCACCTTCGCCCGGGAAAAAGCCATGCGTGCACCGTCGATGCAGCCGGACCGCTTTATGACTTCAAGCCATGGGCAGGCATCCACAAGCCGCCTCACCAGACCGAAGTAGCTGTTAGGAAGGGGATCGCCAGGCCTCATCCGGACTATAAGACCCTTCATGGCCTGTTCGGCCGCCCTGTGAACCTCGACCAGTTGCTTCAGCTGGTCGCTCAAGGGCATGGGGTGTTCGGTTCCAGTATATTGAGACCAGAACAACTTCTCCGTCGAGCTCCCCTCCTCGGCCCGGTAGAACTCCGTGGCATCTGACACATCGCGGGTAGATCTGCAAACGCCCTGAGAGCTCTGAACTCGGTAAGTAAAAAGAAATTTTCCTTCACATGCTTGCTTTGCATAATGAATGCCTTACCCGCCGCTATCTTCTTAACCGCCTCAATTTCTCGGAGGGCCTTTTGGGCTTCGTCCTTGGCATGTTGTGCGCTTTCGAGGGCCTTCGCAAGCTCGGACTCTTGCGTCTTAGAGTCAAGCTCCAAGGACTCGTGTTTGTTAACAAGAGCCTGGAGCTCTTGCTGCACCTCGCCTACCTGGGCTTCTTGCTTTTTTTGCTCAATGTGCTCCTTGGCCGCTTTGTTTTCGGCCTCGAACAGCGCCTTCTTCAAGGTCGCCACTTCGGTCGTGGCCCCTGGCATATTCATGATGATCCTATTATTTTTACAACCAATTTCCTTTTAATATATAGACAAGGTATTGCTAACCTTTGCTCTCCTCGAGCTGCCTCTTAGCAAGGCCGAGCTCTTCCTCAGACCGCTCAAGGTCCTTCTTCAATGCAGCGACCTTCGCAGTACGTGCGGTGGTGACCAGCAGTGAAGCCTGCATACGCATATAGACATATTCGGATTAGACTCCTGGGTCATTATTTGATCCTCTATTCGGCCTTTCTTCGCGAACGCCAAACAGAGCATCAGGGGCTACTGTCTATGCGGTAATATTTTCCTATATTTTGATTACATACCGAAAGCTGTTAGGAGGCTGGCGCAGCTTCAGCTTAGTCCGCTTTTGGCGGATCGAACCTTCTCGATCACCGCACTCATGATAGTTCGGTGTTTTCATCGATGGAAGCGCTTTGAAGCGCTCCAAAGAAGTTGTCCGTGCCTCTAGATGGACAGAGGCCATCGCACGGGCGGCTTGCCCTCTTAACAGGATCGCCACCGAGTCCGGAATCACCGGAGGCTCCGGCGCAGTGTTTGGCTGGGGGCCGAACTTGGAGCCCATGGGAGGCTTGCTCCCTTTGCGCCCAGGGTCCGGAAGGTCGCCTCGAGGCACCCCTAGAACTACCTCCCCTCGGCTCGGTGCCCTCTGAGACAACACCTCGACGTTGTCCGTAGGGCGAGGGGAGGACACAGTCGGAAGTGAATAGCTATTCATTTCTGATGGGTCCAAAGAACCATCCAACGAAGATACGTCCATACGGGCTCTGGACGGACTGCATAATCATATTCGCGAAGGAGAAGCAGGCAATTAAACATACCATGAATTACTATGGAACTGGATACTTACGACTTCGCCAGGCTTGTCCTCGGTAACCACTGTTGTCGCTGTCGGGCGGCCGCTGTGGAGTAGTCCGAAGGAGGGTCTTTCCTTCTTGATCCCTTCGCCTCCCGGTTGGGGCGGCCTTCCTTTCTTGTCCCCGGCTAGGGGAGAACTTTCCTCTTCCTCCTCCTCGTCTTCGTGGGAGGATTGCGCCTTAGAGTTTTCAGGCGATGAGTCCGATATAACCCTACGACGGCGACCCTTTCGGGTCCCCGTGGCCTTCTTCCTGGCCTTTTGCTCCGGCACCTCATAAGGTGTCGGAACCAGCATCTCCGTTAGGAGGGCATTTGCTGGATCTTCGGGCAGGGGGGCTGGACAAATGATCTGCTCCGCTGTCTCGAATCAGTCCTGCAAAATATCATGGGGGCTTAGATCCCGCGCATGGTCAAACTGGGGAAAATGAACATCTTATAAAGATATAGAGGACTTACCGGATTCGCAGGGCGCTCTGCGCTGAGTTCGCGGTCCTCGGTAAGGGGAGGTGGTACCTCAGCACCCTTGAACAGCACCCTCCAGACGTCCTTGTGGGTCGTGTCATAGAACTCTCGCAGCGTCTGGTGCTTGGCCGGGTCGAACTCCCACAAGGTAAACTTCTGTCTTTGACACGGGAGAATCCGGCGAAAGAGCATGACTTGGACCACGTTGACGAGCTTGATTTTCTTGCTCATCATGTTTCTGATGCATGTATGGAGCCCGGTCAGCTCTACCGGGGAACCCCAGGACATGCCCTTCTCTTTCCAGGAGGTGAGCCACGTGGGGATTCCGGATCGGAATTTGGGGGCCGCCACCCAGTTGGTGTCGCGCGGCTCGGTGATGTAGAACCACCCCGATTGCCACCCCTTTATTGTCTCCACATAGGAGCCTTCGAGCCAGGTGACGTTGGGCATTATGCCCACCATGGCGCCTCCACACTCCGCTTGCTGGCCAACCACCACCTTCGGTTTAACATTGAAGGTCTTCAGCCACAGGGCGAAATGTGGTTGGACAAGGAGGAATGCCTCGCACACGACGATAAACGCCGAGATGTTGAGGATGAAATTTGGGGCCAGATCATGAAAATCCGGCCCGTAGTAGAACATGAGCCCGCGGACAAACGGGTGGAGAGGAAATCCCAGTCCGCGGACGAAGTGGGTAAGGAAAACCACGCTCTCATGGGGTTCTGGAGTTGGGATGATTTGCCCCGCATCTGGCAGCCGGTGCGCAATATCCGCGGCCAGGTATCCGGCTTCTCGTAGCTTTATGATTTTCTCCTCCGTAACGGAGGAGACCATCCACTTGCCTCCCGCTCCGGACATGCTTGGGGTGGCTTGAGGAGAAAGACGCAAACTTGGGCGCTGGAGCTCGAGTGCGCAAGAACGGACGAACTAGGGGGAAGAAGGCGTCGGTGAAAAGGGTGAATCCTTGTCCCTTTATAAGGGCGGAAGAGGCGATGTGCCTCCCCACTCACTTGGTAAAATCGCTTATTCCCCAAGCGCTGTAATTGATGGCGCGGTTGGGTTACCCGCACCCGTATTGATGAGAATCGTGTGATAAGGGGACACGATCTCTGCTTCGACAAGACGTGCCAAGGAAACCGCCTCGCGATATGTGCGGTGGCTGGTTGCGGAAAATGTTTTGAATAATGACCGGGCCATGGTGTGACGTCATGCTGTGAAATGCGTCAGCAGATTAGATTTGTGGAAATATTATTCTCTCTACAGTGGTATCTGGAATTTGTTTTGCACAGCCGGACACTACCCTTTGTGTTCAAGATCTTCTATGGAGTATTCGGAGGAGAAACCCGCCTTGCAATGCCGAAGACAATCTGCGCGCCGGACTCATCATCATTGAAGCCTGGTTCCGGGGCTACTGAGGGAGTCCTGGATTAGGGGGTCTCTGGACAGCTGGACTATATCCTTTGGCCGGACTGTCGGACTATGAAGATACAAGATTGAAGACTTCGTCCCGTGTCCGGATGGGACTCTCCTTGGCGTGGAAGGCAAGCTTGGAAATATGGATATGTAGATCTCCTCCTTGTAACCGACTACGTGTAATCCTAGCCCCTCCGGTGTCTATATAAACCGAGGGTTTAGTCCGTAGAACAACAACAATCATACCATAGGCTAGCTTCTAGGGTTTAGCCTCTACGATCTCTTGGTAGATTAACTCTTGTAATACTCATATTCATCAAGATCAATCAAGCAGGAAGTAGGGTATTACCTCCATCTAGAGGGCCCGAACCTGGGTAAACATCGTGTCCCCCGCCTCCTGTTACCATCTGCCTTAGACGCATAGTTCGGGACCCCCTACCCGAGATCCGCCGGTTTTGACACCGACACCACCTCCTTCTTATTCTTCTTCCTTGGCCTCCCCCTAGATGGGAGGAGGATTCCCCCTCTGGTCCTTGGTCTCCATGGCTTCGGAGGGGCAGGAGCCCCTCTGAGATTTGATCTCCCTCTCTATTCTCTTCTGTTTAGCATTCCCCAGATCTGGCCGAAAACCGTTTGTTATATTCCCGGAGATCCGTAACTCCGATTGCGATGAGATTTGAACACGATTTTTTTTCTGGATATAAGATTCCTTGCGCTCGAAGTAGTGCTCCAACTGACGTTCGAGGAGGGCACAAGCCACCACCGTGCGCCAGGGGCCTCTGGTGCGCCCTACTGTCTTGTGGGCTGTGTGGGCCTCCATTTGCGGTGATTCCAACTCCCAAAAATCACATATATTCCAAAATAATTCTCCGTGAAATTTTATTGCATTTGGACTTCATTTGATATGGATACTCTGCGATACAAAAAACATGGCGAAAACAGGAACTGGCACTGGGCACTAGATCAATAGGTTAGTCCAATAAATCTTATAAAAAGTTGCCAAAAATATGTGAAAGTTGTATAATATTGGCATGAAACAATCAAAAATTATAGATATGACGGAGACGTATCAGCATCCCTAAGCTTAATTCCTGCTTGTCCTCGAGGAGGTAAATGATAAAAAAGATAATTTTTGATGTGGAATGCTACCTAGCATAAACTTGATCATATATCTAATCATGGCATGAATATTAAGACATAAGTGATTCAAAGCAATAGTCTATAATTTGACATAAAGACATCAATACTCAGGCATCCCAACAAACAATCATGTCTTTCAAAATATCAACGCTAAATAAAGCAATCCCTACAAAATCATATAGTCTTGTCATGCTCTGTCTTCTTAACACAAAGTATTTGTCATGCACAACCCCGATGACAAGCCGAGCAATTCGTTCATACTTTTTAACGCGCTTCAGGTTTTTCAACCCTCAAGCAATACATGAGCGCAAGCCATGGATATAGCACTACGGGTGGAATAGTGTATAATGATAGGGCTAAATATAAAGAAGACAAAAAAGTAAGAAAGTCTCACATCGACGCGGCTAACCAACGGCTATGGAGATGCCCATCAATTGATATCAACGTGAGGTGTAGGGATTGCCATGCAACGAATGCACTAAGAGCTATAAGTATATGAAAGCTCAATATGAAAACTAAGTTGGTGTGCATCTAATCCTTTAATGAAAAATTCCCACTAGTTTATGAACGTGACAAAATAGGAGACTCTCCATATTAAAAACATGGTGCTACTTTGAAGCGCAAGTGTGGTAAAGGATACTAACAATTCCCCTTCTCTCTTTGTTATTTATTTATTTACTTATTTTTATTTATTTTTATTTTTTCTCTCATTGTCCGGAGTCTCATCTCGACTTGGGGGGGAATCATAGTCCCCATCATCCTTTCCTCACTGGGGCAGTGCTCTAAAAATGAATAATGATGATCATCACACTTCTATTTACTTATAACTCAAAAGAAATAAAAATTACAACTCGATACCTATGACAAAATAGGACTCTATATGAATGCCTCTGGCAATGTACCAGGATGTGCAGTGACCTAGCGTAACATGTATGAAAAATAATGAACGGTGGCTGAGCCACAACTACTATGTCAGTTATATGATCATGCAAAGCAATATGACAATGAATGCTCAAGTCATCAAACGGAAGCAGTGGAAGTTGCATGGCAATATATATCGGAATGGCCATGGAAAAGCCATAATTGGTAGGTATGGTGGCTGTTTTGAGGAAGATATAATAAGGCTCATGTGTGATAGAGCGTATCATATCACGGGGTTTGGATGTACCTGCGAAGTTAGCACAGACTCTCGAGGTGAGAAAGGGCAATGCACGGTACCGTAGAGGCTAGCAAATTGCGGAAAGATAAGAGTGCGTATAATCCATGGACTCATATTAGTCATAAAGAACTCATATACTTATTGCAAAAGTTTATTAGCCCTTGAAGCAAAGTACTACTATGCATGCCCCTAGGGGGAAAAAGACCATCGCTCGTCCCCGACTGCCACTCATAAGGAGGACAATTGTAAGTGCATCTAGTGCCCCTTAGTTATTTCGGTGTATTGAAGACTTATAGGTTAAGGGACTGATGCAGTTGTGAGTGTACACAGGTCTATAAGTCTATGAGGATTTTGATATTTATAGAGAAACTCAACCCCTAAAAATGAAGTTCTTCGACTGTAGACTTTGGATCTCTAAAGACTTTCTGAAGACTTTGAAAGTGAAGAAATTGGTGTGACCTTGAAGACTTGGTATTCATTTGAGGAACATGAAGTGTGAAGAATTTTGTTTTCATAGTTTCATTTTCTCTTTCTTGAGTCATAGGAAACACCGTACTGTTAAAGGGGGTCGAGGAAATACTAAGGAAAAATTTCCATGTGATACTCAACTCAAAATCCTACACCTACCAATCCCTTCGAGTGAAGCTATTGGAAATCTCATACAGTTCAGTTAATTTCTTCAGTGACACAGACGAAGTTCTTCTGGTCTCCGAGGAATTTGTTCGGACTGAGGAGTTAGGAATTCGCCAGTGTGGATTGACTACAAGTGAGGAACATGATAGCCCTAAGGAATTTGAACCTCAAATATCCGACCGTTGCTGTGCTAGACGCCAGCTGTCCCAAAAATATCTACCCACCTAACGGTCATATCATTGAAGGGCATTTATGTCTTATCATGTCGGGCTGCTCCCTCGGCTATAAATAGCCACCCCCTACAACCACTAGCTGGTTGGATGCTCCAAGAGAAACTGACACTTGTCATTTGAAAGCATCCCATCCTTCGAGGACTTTGAGCGAAAATCATCAAGTGAGGAAAACCCAAACCCAAACACCTACAAACCCAAAGTGATTGAGCATCACTGAAGAGATTGATCCTGCGTGGATCCGACGCTCGTTACCTTTGAAGACTGTGCATCTTCTAGACGCTTAGGCATCATGGTCTAGAGCATCCAAGAGGAAATTGTGGATTGGGCAAGGTTTGTGAAGGTTTTGAAGTCACCTGAAGACTTAGCATGAGTGATTGGGCGAGGTCTGTGTGACCTTAGGTCAAGGAGAATATGGTGAGGATCTGTGTCCGGATCGTGTGTCCTCGTGTTTAAATACCTAGCCGCTCCAACTGCACGTATAACTGCCACAGCAGTTGGAACTGGTCTACCAAATCATTGTCTTCACCAAGCCTACTGGTTCTATTTCCTCAACTCTTTCATTTCCTCATTCTTGTGTTGTGTGCTTGTTCATATCTGTTAGAAGACTTTGACTGAAGACTTTCTCAATTTTCTCAGCTCAATTTCTTCATCTGCTTTGTCTTCATCCTGTTTTATCATGTGCTTACGCTTCACAGTACTCACGTTCTGCTTTCCATTTCACCATGATGTTCATGTTTATGTTATGTCATGTATGCATCTGAGTACTTATTCCACTTTAAGTAGTTCTTCACTTAGGAATTTCCTCACCCTAAAATTCCCTAGTGAAGAATTCATAAAAATCGCCTATTCACCCCCCCCTCTAGTCGACTTAACGCACTTTCAATTGGAATCAGAGCAAGGTACTCTCTTGTTCTGTGTGATTTTGGTTTAACCGCCTGGAGATTTAGTTATGTCGACCGCAGGTATGATCAAGGTCTCTGATGGGTGTCCTACCTTCGATGGGACGGACTACCCCTGCTGGAAGAATAAGATGTGAATGCATCTTGAGGCAATTGATAATGATCTCTGGTATGTTGTGGAAAATGGTGTTCCCTCAATCACACCTTCTCTGAATGCTGCTAATGTGAAGAGATTCAAGAAACTCGATTCTCAAGCGAAGAACATCATATGTGGCCATCTAAGTAAAGGGCAGTATGTCAGAGTAAGTGCTTTGGAGACTGCTAAGCTTATTTGGGACATGTTGTCCAAACTAAATGAAGGAGTTTCAACACAGCGTGACTCTCGAGTTGACGTTCTTCACAATCTCTTCAACCGCTTCAAAAGACTCGACAATGAAAATGTTCAGAAAACCTTCGATTGCCTCATTGACATCTCAAATGAGCTTCAAGCACTGGGTGCCACTGACATCACCGACCATGAGGTGGTGAAGAAATTGCTGAGTTCGCTTGATTCCTCATTTGATACTCTGGCACCGATGATACAAGAACGTGGAGATTACAAGTCACTTGATCCCGCTGATATCCTCGAGAGGCTAAACACTCATGAGTTCCAGCTTGGTGAGAAGAGAGATATCTATGGTTCGAGCTATGGCAGATCACGCGCCCTGAAGGCCAAGGCAGTCTCTGAATCTGAAGGTGAAGATTCTGGTAGCAGCCTTGGTGATCCTGAAGAACTGAGCCAGGAGCTAGCATTGCTCGCGAAGAAATTTTAGAAGTTTCCAAGACGTGGTCGTTTTGGAAAATCCTCAAGGTGTAATGATTCCTCATCCAGTGACTACAAGAAGAGGCTATGCCACAAATGCAAGAAACCCGGTCACTACATTCAAGATTGTCCTCAGTGGGAAAAGGAATCAAAGAAGAAGAAATACAAGGATTACAGTTCTGATGACTCAAAGAAGAAGAAGAAATCTTCAAAGTCTTCATCATCAAAATCCTCGAAGTCTTCATCTCACAAGAAGAGCAGCTTCAAGAAGGCTTGGGCATTCATTGGCAAGGAAATGGATTCTGAAGCTGATCTGAGGAACATGAGGAAGAGGAGGCATCTGAGGAGTCTGAATCTGGTGTGGCGAGCCTAGCTCTCGCTACTGCGTTCGTCAGCAAGTCCATCTTCAACTCTGAAGAAAATGGCTTCACCAACAAGGCTGATGAAGGTGATGATGACTACACTCCCACCTATTGCTTCATGGCAAAGGGTGCCAAGGTACTCAAATATCCCTCCTCTGAATTAAGTGACGATGAATCTGATGAAAACCTCAAGCCTGGCTACTCTAAACTTGCTAAGATTGCTGTGAAACAACAAAAGTCTTTTGAAAAGGTTCAAAACATGCTAGACAAAGGTGATGATATGTTGGGTGAAGAAATGGATTGCACTAAAACCTTGACTCAAAATCTTTAGAGACTTCAGTCCAAGTTTGACAACCTTCAAAGTCATCATAACACTCTCTTATATGATCATGAGAAGCTTTCTTATGAATTTCTTCAAACAAAGCAAGATCTTGAAAAGCTAAGGGTGAGTTATGAAGATCTTCAGAAGGAGCGAGATTCATTACTTGCTCAACAAATCAGCGCTGCTTAGGAAGAATTTGTTCCTCCATGTTTGAAGTGCATTGAACGTGAATCTGTTAATTCTTCATCTGAATGTTCAAATGCTTCTAATGTTACAAATTCTTCACCTGTCTCTGCTATCAGTAATTCCTCATCTGAGGACATTGCTAGTATCACTTATGATGCAGGGCTAAAGGAATTGTACATGACAGGCATGTACAAAAGCCTCAAAGGGCATCAGTCTCTTTGTGATGTGCTTCAAAAGCAGATCCTCAATAGGAACCCTAGGAAAGAGGGTATTGCCTTTGAGAGGAAACTCAATGCTAATGGAACATACTGGAAGCCTGAGCAGTACCCCAAAACCTCATGGGTTGCTGCAAAGGGACCTCCAGTAGATCCATCTACTCTATCTAGCTGTACATGTGAATCTTCTCATTCTTCTGATGAGTCAATTGACTCCAACTATAAACTGTTCAAAAATCAGAACGGTGAAGTATTTGTTAGATATGTTGGCACTAACTGCAGGAACGGTTCTCCTATGAAGAAAATCTGGGTTCCCGAAAGGTGTCTTGAAAGTCTTCAGGTGAATGTCATCATGACACCACCTGTGAAGAATAGGAACCCCAGATCAAATTCTTCATATGGACCAAACTCTTCATATGGATCCAAGTCCTCATACGGATCAAATTCCTCACGTGGATCAAATTCCTCAAAAGGATCAAAGTCCTCATATGAACATCATCGTGCTAACCCTTCTGTTTCGCAGGGAAGACTTAAGGGCTATGAATGTGTTCTGTCGGGTGGTAGGTGCGACATATGCCAACGGGTGGCTTATCATTGTGGGAGCTAGTAAGACATCGCCGGTGCCTGGAAACGGGATGAGGCGAAGACATGCACGCCGGCGAATCTTACCCAGCTTCGGGGCTCTCCGTGGAGATAACACCCCGACTGCTGCTCTGCGGGGTCTCTGTAACGCCTCGGATTCGATGCGCCAGGTGTCCGTCAGTTATTCGCCGTCTTTGCCATGTCATTTGCTTGCGTGTTGAACTTTGCCATGTCATCATCTGCATTTCATATCATGTCATAATGTGCATTTCATTTTGCATACGTGTTCGTCTCATGCATCCGAGCTTTTTCCCCGTTGTCCGTTTTGCAATCCGGCACTCCTATGTCTCCCGGCACCCCCTTTTACCTCTTTTCATGTGCGGGTGTTAAACGGTCTCAGAATGGACCGAGGATTGTCAAGTGGCCTTGGTATAGCACCGGTAGACCGCCTGTCAAGTTTCGGATCATTTGGAGGTCGTTTGGTACTCCAACGGTTAACCGGGTAACCGCGAAAGCCTCTTTTGTTGCAGCCCAACTCCCCTTTCTAAGTGGCCCAAAACCCAGCAAACTCCCCTCCATGCTCTCGGTCGTTCGATCACGATCGCGTGGCCGAAAACCGCACCTCATTTGGACTCTCGTAGCTCCCTCTACCTATAAATACACCTCCCCCTCCGAAATTCGCGGACCAAACCCCCCCTAACCCTAGTCTACTTCCCCTCCGCGCCGCCGGACATGTCCGCCGACGGCCGGACATGTCTGTTCCGCACACGCCCGCCCCGCCAACACTGGGCGCGACACATCACTGCCGCCGACCACACACAAGCGCGCGCTGGAGCCCATCCGGGCCAAGGCCCGCTCGCCTCCGCCCAAGGCCGGCGTCCGCCGCCCGCCGCCGCCGTTCGCCCACACGCGCCGGCGTCCGCCGCCCGCCGCCGCCGTTCGCCGCCCGCCTGCCGGTGCTTTCGCCTCGCCGAGTTTCCCAGCGCCGCCGAAGAGCCATGGCTCCGCCGCCCCAGCACAGCACTTTCCTCGCTGCCCCCGACCGAGCCGAGCCTCCGCCGCCGCCGTGGAGCCCTTTCGCCCGCCCAGGCTGAGCTCCTTGCCGGCGCGAGCTCCGGCGAAGCTTCGTCTCCGCGCCCGCCGCGCCTCCTCGCCGTGATCCGGCGGATCCGGCGAGATCCGGCCCGGATCCGTGCGCCGCCGCCGCCGCCGCCCTTCTCCAGCTCCGGCAGCCCCCTTCCTCTACTCCGGCGACGAGAGCCGGCCATCCTCGATCCGCGTGCCTCGGTTGACTTCTTCTCCCCCCGCTTTTCCTCTAAGTCCCGATTCTGTGCATATTTTCATGCATTTTCATCGCATCATAACTCTGCATCCGCAGCTCCGTTTCGTGCGTGTAATATGTCAAAATGTTCGACTCGATGAGTACATCATTTCATCTCATTGCATCATTTTCATTTGAGGTCATCTTGAAGCCCGAAGTGCTGTTAGAAGGGTGCTATGTGATGTTAGTTTCTGTTTCTTATCAGAACAAGGACTTTTGTTATTTTTGCTATGATTGATGTGTGCACCCTATGAATTTGAGTCCTACATGTGTTTTGTAATATGCCATTCCACCTTTCTAGGGGTGTATGCCATGTATTTTTGTGATCTATGTGGTGACTAGCACAAGCATGCAAACTAGGTGTCTTGATGTTGCTGATTTCAGCCCCTGTTTTGCTGATATTTTTATGCCATGTTGACTTGATGCTATAGAGAGATCCATGCATATTTTGAGATACTTCAGTAAGGATGTTTTGTTAAACATGTCTTGATCTATCCATCCATGCCCGTGTTTGCAATTATGGAGTGCCATAGCTTGAGTCAATCGAGCTCTACTTTTGCTATAAAATGTTTCCTGGCAGATTGTTTACATGTTATTCAATTTTGCCAAGGTTGTTGTAGTTGATCCGTGTATGCTATGATGTTGTTCTTGCCATGTATAGCTTCTATGCCATGTCTTCTTACTGTTGGTTGCCTTGCCATGCCATGTATTGCTCTGTGGTGAGTGGTTCAAGCTCACTAACATGCCTACTTATCGTTGTTCCTGCCATGTTTAAATCTGTAATATAAGTTGCCATGTTTACATGGGTGCCATCATATTTTCTGTTCCCTTTTGGCTTATGGTCAGTAAGGGACTTTTGTTCTATGCAATTAGTAGATTCATTCCATGCCTTTGTTTGCCATGATAAGTTCCTGTAACATGTTGTTTGATAGCTCTAAACATTGCAACCTGATGTTATTTTCTGCAAAGTCTGAAACTGTTATTATTTGCAATCTTGCCATGTGTGTTTGAGCATGTTCTAGTGATTTCTGGAGATAGCTCAGTGTTCATGTTTTGTAATGATTTACCTGAATATCATGCCCATGCCTTCTGTTTTCATATCGAGGTGCTTTAGCATATTGTTGTGATGCTTGCAATATGCCTACTTGCTGTTTTGGACAGATTGTTGCCATGACTTGTATAGGGTGTATGTGTTGAACCGTTGCTCCGTTTTGATTGTGCTCTATATGAAACTTGCTTGATTTTGCATGTAGCTTCATATTATCATGTTGCATCCTTGTTTTGAGTTGTTTGCTTGATGTTTGTATGCATTTTGCAACTTAACTAGAATTTCGTGTAGATCATTGTGGTGCAACTTAACTTGCTGTTTAACAACTTCAACTTAAGGTTAATTCAGATCTGGACCAATTTCGAAATTTTCATATGAGGACTTACCGGAATTGTTATATGTTGTTCCCGGCCTCATTTAAACTTGCTTTGATGTGTTGCTTTTGTATGCATCATCTCTTGCTATGAGTAGCTTCATGTAGCTTTGTCATTCATCATGCTTGGTTGTGCATCATGTCTCGTTTATGCATGGTGTGTTTACTTTGTTGTGTGCTTCTTCTCGATAGTTCCCGTTTCGTTGCGATCGTGAGGATTCGTTTGTCTACGCTTGGTTCGGCTTCATCCGTTCGTCTTCTTCATGGACTCGCTCTTCTTCCTTGCGGGATTTCAGGCAAGATGACCGCTACCCTGGATCTCATTACTACCATTGCCATGCTAGTTGCTTCGTTCTGTCGCTATGATGCGCAACCTATTACCTGTTCCTCAAGCCATCCCAAATTGCCATGTCAGCGTCTAACCTTTTGCACCCTTCCTAGCAAACCTTTGTTTGGCTATGTTACCGCTTTGCTCAGCCCCTCTTATAGCGTTTCTAGTTGCAGGTGAAGATGAAGTTTGTTCCTTGTTGGAACATGGAGATGTTGTTCCTTGTTGGAACATGTTTACTTGTTGGGATATCACAATATATATTATTTAATTAATGCATCTATATACTTGGTAAAGGGTGGAAGGATCGGCCTTATGCCTGTTGTTTTGTTCCACTCTTGCCGCCCTAGTTTCCGTCATATCGGTATTATGTTCCCGGATTTTGCGTCCCTAACGCGGTCGGGTGATTTATGGGACCCCCTTGACAGTTCGCTTTGAATAAGACTCGTCCAGCAAGGCCCAACATTGGTTTTACCATTTGCCTCACCACCACCTACTTTTCCCTTGGGAGTCGCTCTCTCGAGGGTCATCTTTATTTAGCCCCCCCCACCCGGGCCAGTGCTTCTCTAAGTGCTGGTCCGAACCGAGCTGCCTTCGGGGCCACCTTGAGGCAACCTGAGGGCTAGTTTTACTCGTAGCTAGTCTCATCCTGTGTTACCCTGAGAACGAGATATGTGCAGCTCCTATCGGGATTGTCGTCGCATCGGGCGGCTTTGCTGGTCTTGTTTTATTGCTGTCGAAATGTCTTGTAGCCGGGATTCCGAGACTGATCGGGTCTTCCCGGGGAGAAGGAATATCCTTCGTTGATCACGAGAGCTTATCATGGGCTAAGTTGGGACACCCTGCAGGTATAAACTTTCGAGAGCCGTGCCCATGGTTATGTGGCAGATGGGAATTTGTTAATATCCGGTTGTAGTAAACTTGAAGCAAACTCTTCTAAAATACACCAACCGTGTGCGTAACCGTGAGTGTCTCTTTTCAGGGTTGATCGAGAGGAGAACACGGTTTCTGGGTTATGTCTGACGTAAGTAGGAGTTTAGGATCACTTCTTGATCATTGCTAGTTGTCGACCATTCCTTTGTTTCTCTTCTCGCTCTCATTTGCGTATGTTAGCCACCATATATGCTTAGTCGCTGCTGCAACCTCACCACTTTACCCCTTCTTTTCCCATTTAAGCTTTGCTAGTCTTGATACCCATGGTAATGGGATTGCTGAGTCCTCGTGGCTCACAGATTACTACACCACCAGTTGCAGGTACAGATTATGCGATGATCATGACGTGAGAGCGATGTTTGCTTGTATCGGAGTTCTTCTTCTGCTTCTTCTTCGATCAGGGGATAGGTTCCAGGTCGGCAGCCTAGGCTAGCAGGGTGGATGTCGTTTGAGTTTCTGTTTATGTTTCATCCATAGTCGGATGTTGATCTTGTATATGATGTTGATGTATTCTTGTGGCATTTGTGCCTTATGTATGTATCCCCATCTATTATGTAATGTTGATGTAATGATATCCACCTTGGAAAAGCGTTTCAATATGCGGGTCTATCCTTGGTGGGACCTTCGAGTTCCTTTTGGATAGGGTCGCATATTGGGCGTGACAAGTTGGTATCAGAGCCTCGACCGACCCTAGGAGCCCCCTTGATTGATCGTGTAGTTTGGCCGCAGTTGAGTCTAGAAAAAAACTTATTTCAGAGTCTAGTTATATCGGAGAGTAGGAATTCTTTTTACTCCTCTGCCCCTTCGTCGCTCTGGTAAGGAATCTTGACGTAGGTGTTTTGAACTACTCCTCTTCCCATTCAAATTTTTCTTTAGGATCACGCAGTTGGTTTTTCCGATCGTTGTTCCTCAGCTCTTTTCATCCGGTGCATTTATCGTCAAGTCGACTCGATCCTCTTCATCTTTGAGTTCAATCCTCAGTTCTTCCTCCGACGTCGTTGTTTTTCCTTGTCTGAAGTTTTCCTTGTTTTTTCCGCCCACCCACCCTTCTTCTTCTCGGAACCGGAGTCCGTAATCGAGTATCCATCCTACTCGTGCGAAGTTCTACTCTCTCTCCTCAATGATTTCAACTTGTGTTTTCTCTTGAAGATATTCGTTGTTTCCACTTCCAAGTTGCCTTTGTTTTCCGCCCTCCCACCCTATTATTCCCGCAGTTGAGTTTCTTCCGACCATCAATTCCATTCATGTGGAGCCTCTTCAGTCTTCCCTCAATCATTTCAACCGGTGAATTCTCGTCTCGTTCGTCATTCGTCATCCCTTTCTTTTCCGGTGGATTCAATTCAAGTTTTTCGGTGTTGATCATATTCTTTTCCCTCGGCTCAAGTGTTTTTTCGCTCGTTCTCCTCTTGCCAGTTTATCATTCCGGAGTTCGGAAGACCTATCAGGAGATTCGTCTGTGTTCTAATTAATTCGAGGCTGTCACCTCAGTCAAATATTTCAGTTCTTCCTGTGCATCATCTATCTATTCAACATCCTTTTTCAACGGTGTTATCTCTTCAGTGGGCCCTAACCCACAGGTCTTTTCCCAGGATCTTACCTGACTCTTCTAATTTCCCCGGAGTTATTCTCTAATTCTTTTCAAAGTGTGATGTAAGAATGGATTCCATCAGTCACATGCCTTTTCCAAGATCTATTTCAAATCATTTCATTGTTGACTCAACCTCTTCGCCTTTTATTCTTCCGGAGCACCTCAACAATTTTGGTGGTGTTTCTCGTCGTCATTTGAAGACCGAAGTAGAGTTTCTCTTAAATCTTGTCTGTTCCCCCGGAGATTCATGGTGCTAGCTCGATGTTATCCTATCTAGTTGTTTCCATTTGTCAGATATTCTTCTCATCCATCAGGAGTATTCCAGGAGTTACTTTCCGTCTCAATCATCCGGAGGCCATCTTTTCGGAATATTTCTTCGTTCCAAGTTTTCAGCTTCGTTCATCTCAATATTCTTCTGGTGCTTCGTTCAAGCATTCGTCAATCAGTTCGTGATCTCTTCGTTCTCTTGTCTCTAATTTTCCCTCAAGTATCTTCGTGGTTTCTAATTCTTCCCGGTGATTCATTCTCTTGCATCAGTCATTTCCAAATTCTTACGGTGGTTCGTTCAAGATTCTTTTCCTTGTTTATCATATTAATCCATTCGTTCTTTTCAGTCCTACCGGTGATTCATGAAGTCCTTCTCAAGTTTGCGATATGTCACTTCTCAATCCAGTTTCAAGAAGAATAAGTAGTTTGCAAAATCCATTGTTTGTCATCAATTTAATTTGATGAAGGATAAGGATACAATAAATCTTATTCTTATTTCATCCAAGTGATTAATCTTTTTCTTCGGAGTTTGTTCTTGAGGAATAAATTCTACTTCCAATTGTTTTTCATCTTTTCTTTTCCGGAGTTTAAATTTCCTCGGCCATCTCGTCGGAACCTCCATCTATGTCACCGCAAGGCTCATCTTATTCTTTCATCCTTCATTCTAGCTCATCATCCTTTTTGTTACCGGAGTTCTTCACGGTGGTTCTTCATGATTTAATTCATTCTTCAAGAGTTCTTCAAGATTCTGTTGGCGGAGTTCAAGTATCTTTTCTTCTCGCGTCTCGAAGTGCAATTAATTCTCCGTATTCTTTTGAAGTGGAGTTTTGCATTTCTTCGTTCTCCTCAGTTATTCAATCTTTTCCGCTTGTGGTTGGCTATCACCTCATAATTTTGAGAGGGTACCCATAAGTCCACAGCAAGCTTATTCTTTTCATTGTTGATTGTCTCAACAACTCCGTTTAAACCTTCCTTCTAAAGATGCTTTCAATTTCATTCGTGGCACAAGTTGTCATTTTCTTCTCTGTTCTTTTCTTTCAACTCCTCAATTCTTTCCGGAGGTTTTGTGTCATGTCTTCATCTAGTATCATTCCATCCTCTTAAGTTCATGTTCTATTCTTTCCATGTTCAACCGGTGTGCTGCCTAAATCCTTTCAGCCTTATCCGTTTCTTTTCTCATTCTAACCACTCCGGTTAGAACGAGTGGTTTCATAGTCTATCTGATTCCGTGAGCTTTCGATTCTCGTCATTCTCGTCGTTCCTCTCTTCTTATCGAGTGCTCTCGATTCTTTGCTTCTTATCTTGAGTTCTTGTTTCGCCTCTTCCTTTTTCTCTTCTGTCTCGGTCCTAAGATCTCGGGACGAGATCTCTTGTTAGTGGAGGAGTGTTGGAACGCCTCGGATTCGATGTGCTAGGTGTCCGTCAGTTATTCGCCGTCTTTGCCATGTCATTTTCTTGCGTGTTGCACTTTGCCATGTCATCATCTGCATTTCATATCATGTCATCATGTGCATTTCATTTTGCATACTTGTTCGTCTCATGCATCCGAGCTTTTTCCCCGTTGTCCGTTTTGCAATCCGGCACTCCTATGTCTCCCGGCGCCCCCTTTTACCTCTTTTCATGTGCGGGTGTTAAACGGTCTCGGAATGGACCGAGGTTTTTCAAGTGGCCTTGGTATAGCACCGGTAGACCGCCTGTCAAGTTTCGGATCATTTGGAGGTCGTTTGGTACTCCAACGGTTAACAGGTAACCGCGAAGCCTCTTTGTTGCAGCCCAACTCCCTTTCTAAGTGGCCCAAAACCCAGCAAACTCCCTCCATGCTCTCGGTCGTTCGATCACGATCGCGTGGCAAAAACCGCACCTCATTTGGACTCTCGTAGCTCCTCTACCTATAAATACACCTCCCCTCCAAATTCATGGTCCAAACCCCTAACCCTAGTCTACTTCCCCATCGCCGCGGACATGTCCGCCGACGGCGGACATGTCCGTTCCGCCACCCGCCGCCGCCCGGCCATGTCTGGCGCGACCGTCACACGCTGCCCATGGAGCCATCCGGGGCCCTGGCTCGCTCGCTCGCCCGCGCCGCCCGGTTGCGCCGCCGCCCGCCCGCCGCCGTTCGCCGCCGTGCCGCCGGTGCTTTCGCCACGAGCCTCCTCAGCCGCCAGGCTGGAGAGCTATGGCATAGCTCCGCCGCCCACAGCACCTTCCAAGCCTGCCCCGACTGAGCCGAGCCTCCGCCGCCCGCCCGTGGAGCCCCTTCGCCCGCCCAGCGCTGGAGCTCCTCGCCGGCCGCGAGCTCCGGCGAGCTTCGTCTCCGCCAAGGCTTCGCCCTCCCTCGCCGATGTCCGGCGGATCCGGCGAGATCCGCCCGGATCCGTGCGCCCGCCAGCGGCGCCGCCCTTCCCCAGCTCCGGCCGCCCCCTTCCTCTACTCCGGCGACGAGAGCCGGCCATCCTCGATCCGCGTGCCTCGGTTGACTTCTTCTCTCCCCCCCCCCCTTTTTTCCTCTAAGTCTCCGATTCTCTGCATATTTTCATGCATTTTCATCGCATCATAACTCTGCATCCGTAGCTCCGTTTCGTGCGTGTAATATGTCAAAATGTTCGCCTCGATGAGTACATCACTTCATCTCATTGCATCATTTTCATTTGAGGTCATCTTGATGCCCGAAATGCTGTTAGAAAAGTGCTATGTGATGTTAGTTTCTGTTTCTTATCAGAACATGCACTTTTGTTATTTTTGCTATGATTGATGTGTGCACCCTATGAATTTGAGTCCTACATGTGTTTTGTAATATGCCATGCCATATTTCCAGGGGTGTATGCCATGTATTTTTGTGATCTATGTGGTGACTAGCACAAGCATGCAAACTAGGTGTCTTGATGTTGCTGATTTCAGCCCCTGTTTTGCTGATATTTTTATGCCATGTTGACTTGATGCTATAGAGAGATCCATGCATATTTTGAGATACTTCAGTAAGGATGTTTTGTTAAACATGTCTTGCTCTATCCATCCATGCCCTTGTTTGAAATTATGGAGTGCCATAGCTTGAGTCAATCGAGCTCTACTTTTGCTATAAAATGTTTCCTGGCAGATTGTTTACATATTATTCAATTTTGCCAAGATTGTTGTAGTTGATCCGTGTATGCTATGATGTTATTCTTGCCATGTATAGCTTCTATGCCATGTCTTCTTACTGTTGGTTACCTTGCCATGCCATGTATTGCTCTGTGGTGAGTGGTTCAAGCTCACCAACATGCCTACTTATCGTTGTTCCTGCCATGTTTAAATCTGTAATATAACTTGCCATGTTTACATGGGTGCCATCATATTTTCTGTTCCCTTTTGGCTTATGGTCAGTAAGGGACTTTTGTTCTATGCAATTAGTAGATTCATGCCATGCCTTTTTTTTGCCATGATAAGTTCCTGTAACATGTTGTTTGATAGCTCTAAACATTGCAACCTGATATTATTTTCTGCAAAGTCTGAAACTGTTATTATTTGCAATCTTACCATTTGTGTTTGAGCATGTTCTAGTGATTTCTGGAGATAGCTCAGTGTTCATGTTTTGTAATGCTTTACCTGAATATCATGCCCATGCCTTTTGTTTTCATATTGAGGTGCTGTAGCATGTTGTTGTGATGCTTGCAATATGCCTACTTGCTGTTTTGGACAGATTGTTGCCATGACTTGTATAGGGTGTATGTGTTGAACCGTTGCTCCGTTTTGATTGTGCTCTATATGAAACTTGCTTGATTTTGCATGTAGCTTCATATTATCATGTTGCATCCTTGTTTTGAGTTGTTTGCTTGATGTTTGTATGCATTTTGCATCAATGCCATGTTTATCTTGTTTTGCTCATATCTTCTAGGCCGTAGCTCCGAATCTAATGAACTTTATATGTAACTTGACTAGAATTTTGTGTAGATCATTGTGGTGCAACTTAACTTGCTGTTTAACAACTTCAACTTAAGGTTTATTCAGATCTGGACCAATTTCGAAATTTGCATATGAGGACTTACCGGAATTGTTATATGTTGTTCCCGGCCTCATTTAAACTTGCTTTGATGTGTTGCTTTTGTATGCATCATCTCTTGCCATGAGTAGCTTCATGAAGCTTTGTCATTCATCATGCTTGGTTGTGCATCATGTCTCGTTTATGCGTGGTGTGTTTACTTTGTTGTGTGCTTCTTCTCGATAGTTCCCGTTTCGTTGCGATCGTGAGGATTCGTTCGTCTACGCTTGGTTCGGCTTCATCCGTTCGTCTTCTTCATGGACTCGCTCTTCGTCCTTGCGGGATTTCAGGCAAGATGACCGCTACCCTGGATCTCATTACTACCATTGCCATGCTAGTTGCTTCGTTCTGTCGCTATGCTGCGCTACCTATTCCCTGTTCCTCAAGCCATCCCAAATTGCCATGTCAGCCTCTAACCTTTTGCACCCTTCCTAGCAAACCTTTGTTTGGCTATGTTACCGCTTTGCTCAGCCCCTCTTATAGCGTTGCTAGTTGCAGGTGAAGATGAAGTTTGTTCCTTGTTGGAACATGGAGATGTTGTTCCTTGTTGGAACATGTTTACTTGTTGGGATATCACAATATATCTTATTTAATTAATGCATCTATATACTTGGTAAAGGGTGGAAGGCTCGGCCTTATGCCTGGTGTTTTGTTCCACTCTTGCCGCCCTAGTTTCCGTCATATCGGTATTATGTTCCCGGATTTTGCGTCCCTAACGCGGTCGGGTGATTTATGGGACCCCCTTGACAGTTCTCTTTGTATAAGACTCGTCCAGCAAGGCCCAACATTGGTTTTACCATTTGCCTCACCACCACCTACTTTTCCCTTAGGGGTCGCTCTCTCGAGGGTCATCTTTATTTAGCCCCCGGGCGGTGCTTCTCTAAGTGCTGGTCCGAACCGAGCTACTGCTGGGGCCACCTTGAGGCAACCTGAGGGCTGGTTTTACTCATAGCTAGTCTCATCCGGTGTTGCCCTGAGAACGAGATATGTGCAGCTCCTATCGGGATTGTCGGCGCATCGGGCGGCTTTGCTGGTCTTGTTTTATTGCTGTCGAAATGTCTTGTTGCGGGATTCCGAGACTGATCGGGTCTTCCCGGGGAGAAGGAATATCCTTTGTTGATCGCGAGAGCTTATCATGGGCTAAGTTGGGACACCCCTGCAGGGTATAAACTTTCGAGAGCCGTGCCCGCGGTTATGTGGCAGATGGGAATTTGTTAATATCCGGTTGTAGTAAACTTGAAGCAAACTCTTCTAAAATACACCAACCGTGTGCTTCACCGTGAGTGTCTCTTTTCGGGGTTGATCGAGAGGAGAACACGGTTTCTGGGTTATGTCTGACGTAAGTAGGAGTTTAGGATCACTTCTTGATCATTGCTAGTTGTCGACCGTTCCTTTGTTTCTCTTCTCGCTCTCATTTGCGTATGTTAGCCACCATATATGCTTAGTCGCTGCTGCAACCTCACCACTTTACCCCTTCTTTTCCCATTTAAGCTTTGCTAGTCTTGATACCCATGGTAATGGGATTGCTGAGTCCTCGTGGCTCACAGATTACTACACCACCAGTTGCAGGTGCAGGTTATGCGATGATCATGACGTGAGAGCGATGTTTGCTTGTATCGGAGTTCTTCTTCTGCTTCTTCTTCGATGAGGGGATAGGTTCCAGGTCGGCAGCCTGGGCTAGCAGGGTGGATGTTGTTTGAGTTTCTGTTTATGTTTCATCCGTAGTCGGATGTTGATCTTGTATATGATGTTGATGTATTCTTGTGGCATTTGTGCCTTATGTATGTATCCCCATCTATTATGTAATGTTGATGTAATGATATCCACCTTGCAAAAGCGTTTCAATATGCGGGTCTATCCTTGGTGGGACCTTCGAGTTCCTTTTGGATAGGGTCGCATATTGGGTGTGACAGTCTCCGCATGATCACTAGGTGAACAAGTAGCTGCAATAGGCTCCTTGAGCTGTTTTGGTGAGAGGAAGAAGAAGGGCACGGCTAGCTCTCGTCTTCTCTCTATGTCGTGTCTAAAACTCTAAGAGATCAACCCTTTGCATGGGTGCCCTGGGGGGTTTATATAGGCCTACCCCCCAGGGGTACAATGGTAATCCGGCTGGGCACGGGCCATAGCCGTCAGTGTCTATGCTCGCCGGCTTCTCCGCCGGCCGCTGGGGCCCGCCGACTTGTGGGTCCCGCCGGCTGCCGGCTTCCTGGTCGACAAGCTGGCCCCATCGCTGGGGGCCTTGTCGGGGCTGGTTACTGTTGCCTCAATCCTGATGATGAGGGCTTTGACGAGGTAAGCATGGCTACGGTGCCGCCGCTTTGGCAGCGATCACTGTAGCCTTACCTCATCTTGTCTCCTTAATGAGGCGCCCCCTTCGAGGGAGGGAGTGTCGTGGAATTGTCATGGCAGATGTCCTCTTGCAAGGACTTAATCATGGAGCCATCGCAACTAGGAAGCTTAAAGGGGTTAATCGGGACAAAGGTCACGAGAGGTTTTATACTAGTTAGGCCCCTTACGGTGAAGGTAAAGCCTACGTCTAGTTGGGTTGGTATTGCTTGAGGTTTCGATGACCAGGGAGCGAGATACGCTATGCCCGGTTCTCGATTGGTTGTTTCTTGCCCTAAGCCGCCCACAGGTCGTCCCCTTATATACACGGGTTGACGCCCTGTGGCCCTACAGAGTCCCGGCCGGCTTATAAACAATGTCCGGCTCGGTGACTAGTCAAGTCTACCTTATGATACAAGTCATGTTATTATGGCGGTTTACTACAACGGGCCTTAAGTCGCCTGTGGGCCTTAGGCCCTTTGTTGATACACCATCTTCATGCTTGGACTTGGGCTTCTGTCTGGTAATCTCTTTACGTAACCCAGCCCCACCTGGGCAGCTTACACAAATAGTTATATCCCCAACATTAGGCCCCAGATTGATTTGAACCTGTTCATGTCAATCTTAAAATATCTTAAAGCATAAATCTTCAGTCTTCTGACTGCGCAAAAGACTTTCTTTAACCCGCCGTGACGTCATTCTTTGGATCCGTGTTAACCCTCATGACGTCATCTTTTCTTTTTACTCCGCCGTATCACCCAAAGGATCTCTGTCTTTCTTGTTCGTTCCAGAATTCGAGGCGTCGGGGCCGCTGGATAATAATTCTTATCTCCTCGTTTCCCGTGTCGTCTCAGTTATGCTCTCCTTATAAATAGGCGCGACCTAGGTTTCATTTTCACCCTTCCAGTCGTCTTCTTCCTCTTGCCTCCTCTCAAGCTCCGCCGCCGCCGCCCTCAAGCTTCTCGTCTTCACCGACCCAGGCCGCCGCATCAACCTGAATCGGACTAGAAACACGTCGGTGAACCTCCGCAGCTCTTCCAGACCTGTAAGTTTCCTTTCCTTCCCTTCCTAGATCTACATTAGATCTTCTTCGAGTTCGTCGTAGTTCATCACCATTAGATCGATTTCCTTGTATTTTTTCCTCCTAGATACCACTTCCGATCGAGAATGACATAAAACAGCTGCGGTAGTTGTTTTCGCCCTTATCTTGGATATGAAGCAGATCTCTTTCTCTGTATGAAGGCCTTATTCAAGCCTATGAATGCATCTGCGTCGATTTTTAGGTCTAGAAAAACTTCTTATCAGAACAGCCCTTTGATCTCAAATCATAGCAGAAGATTATGAAACCTGTTTTTATCACCCGGAAGACTTCTTATGCTAAATGCCTTTAACATAACTATCCAGGTATCCGGTTTAAACGTATTCCACTTGATCTGTGAACCTTGGCGCCTTCTCAGGTCTTAAAACTTTTGAACTGTTGCTAACACTTGTGGCGGCTTAAATAATGTTGCTCAATTATCCTTATATCATTAGGCCCCTTTAAGCCGCTACCTTCAGTAATTTGGATATTTTCTTCCGGGTTAAAGTTTAAACCGGAACTTCTTATTTTGTAATAGACCAATCTGTTGTCATGGCGCCTAAGTCAAACAAAGCTCCTGTAACCTGCAACTGGGTCCCATCCACTGTTACTAAAAGCAAACTGGCTGAATTTGTGAAGTCTGGCCATTTGCCAAAGAAGGAAGTCATTTCTTACCGCGTCCCAGACCCATCCGAAGAGAAGCCTCAACCCAAAGAAGGGGAGGTAATAGTTTTCACGGATCACATGAGCCGGGGATTTGCCCCTCCAGGCTCAAAGTTCTTCAGAGAAGTTTAAAATTTCTTTGACCTTAGACCTCAAGACATTGGGCCCAATTCCATGTCCAATGTTCGCAATTTCCAAGTCTTCTGTGAGGTGTACCTGGGAGAGGAGCCGAGCCTGCTCTTGTTCAGAGAACTTTTTTACTTGAACCGGCAGAATGAGCGTGCCAACGGGCCAAGTCTTGAGCTTGGCAGTATCTCGATCCAGCGACGGAGAGACTGTCTGTTTCCTTATGCTGAGCTGCCGAGTCACCCCAAATATTGGAACCAGTCATGGTTCTACTGTCAGGATACTTCTCCGGCTGATGAGCCGCCTCTGCCCGGCTTTCGCGCCCTGCGCCTTGAGTCCAACCATCCGCTGGCGGACAAAGTGACCGCTGTTGAACGTCTGCCACTCAACCCCACCATCAAGAAGATTAAAGCTCTTCTGGGTAATGGTTTAAATGGCATCGACTTGGTCCGGTCTCAGGTCACTTATGTATACTCCCATTAAGCCGCCGCTCCGGCTTAATGTGCACCTATACAGGCGAACAGAACGACCCAATGCGCCACAGTTCTGACGACTTACCAGATGACATGGCAGATGCTACAACCCAGTCACTGCTGAAGGAGGGTACTGTTATCAACAACACCTTCGGGTTACTTCCCTTCTGCAAAAAGAACCCGACCTCTGCAGTAAGTTACCAATCTTTAATAAATACTCTTTAATATGTTTACCTCCTTGTACTTATAATTCCTTATCTTTTCCACAGGCCATTGATGACTTCTGGAAAGTCAAATATGACCACGAGGCCGCCCAACAAGCGAGCAGCCAAGAAAATGAAAGGAAAACGCCAAGACGGGACTTCAAAAAAGAAACCCAGCGCCTCTGAATTGCTCAAATTGGATGACTCTTCTTCAGATGAGGAAGAGGTAATCCCTTATTCTCTTTAACTCCTTTGTTACTATTTTATTGATATTTCCACCTTTCAGGAAGACACTGGAAACAGCCAAGCTCATGGCGAAGAGGTAACTATAATTTCCTCCGACTCAGGGCCTTTGCCAAAGCACAAAACCCGGCGGGTGACTCGGAAAGTAAGATTTTCACATCCCTTAGCTTATCAAGATCCTCAATTTCTTTTGAAGCAACAACAGATTGAAAGCCTGAGGCAAACCCGGACAAGTAAGGATGTAGAGCTCTCTTCCGGCTTACCTGACGTAAGCAAGAAGCGTCGAACTGAGGTCATCTCCGCTTTGCGTTCTGTTTATCCTTTGGCGGGTTTAATTAAATGACCTCTCAATTCATCGACTCCAATTATCGGGATACCTCTCCTTCTTCTGGCGAGTCCATGCAATCCAACATGCCGGCCTTCAAGACTGCCTCTGGGTAATGTACCTTTGTTATGCTCATGCTTTGCCTTACTCATATTTTGTACTCATCCCTTTGTTTTATTCACGATTAATGCGGCGAAGCCCAGTAAGAGGGCAAAGAAGAATAAGCCGATTGAAGACCCGGTAGCAACGGAGCCGGAACCCAGAACCACTGCCCCTGATGCTTCTACTCATCAACCTCCTCCTGAGCCGGCCCAAGAAATTCCGACACCATCTTCCGACCCGCCTCAAGAAAGCACTCTTGATAGCTTCGATAAACCGGAAATTCCTAACCCGGTCCGGACGGCTGAGCCAGAAGTTGAATTCTTGAAAAGCCAGCATGTTGAGCCGGGGCGGCCTACTGTTCTTGCCAGATGTACCGCTAAGGAAGAACTTGTTAAAAGCCGGAAGACCAAACAGGACATCGCTGATTATGCCCACTTAAGCATTGGCGATATAGTCTCAGGCTATCTGAATCAAGTGCATAACAGCCGCGACCTGGAAATTGACATGGTGAAACAGATACAGGATAAATCTGAGGTATAACTTATATTATTTCTCCTGAATCTTACTTACTGTACCAGCCCCCAAGTCTACTTCTTATAGGTAAATATGTCGTAGACTTAGATACCGGCTTACTGTTAGCTCACCCGGTTTACAAGAAAGTATATTTAACCCGGCTGTAATATAGCAACTTTTAAATAAGCGATACACATTAGCCCCCAAGTGTCAAGTATTTTTACTTGTAAAGTGCTTGAGACTTTAATATGCATAATCTGACATTAGAAAGTAAAATTTCCTTCAGCATACATTAGCCCCCAAGTGTCAAGGGTCTTTACTTGTAAAGTGCTGGAGACTTTAATAATACCTTACCATAACCTTACTTATAACCCGGCATTATTGCAGGTCTCCACCAGTCAATTCGAATTGCAAATTGCTGACCTGAAGACCCGGCTGGCGGCCCAAGACCTTGAGATTCAAAAAGCCGACTCCAAATTCACATTCAGCATCTCTGAGTAAGAAAAGTTGAAGAAGGATTTTGACGCGGAGAAGAAGGCCTGGGCGGATGAAAAATCTTCACTTGTGACCTGGGCCGAGACAGCAGAAGCAGCTCTTGCCGAAGCAACTGCCGAACTATCCGGCTTAAAGCACCAGATATCCCAAATGGTCTCAGCAATTTTCGGTAAGTTACTATGTGTAACTTTTGAACATCACCATGATTCATTTGATAAATGTTTCAGATATGATCTCCGGCTTAATCTTATATGCATAAACGCAGGTCCTGTGAGTACCAACACAAGCGTAATATGCTGATCAAGCTTAAGGCGGTGTACACTCTAGTGGAACAGTTGTACACCGAGTCTGGCGTGCTTTGGCCGTTGTGGCTTTATCAAATGATACTCCTTATCTCCTACAGGATGTGCTCAAACGGCTTGCCGTGTTACCTCAATGGATTCAGGAGTTAAGGCGAGCATCTGGTAGAGCCGGGGCCATAGCCGCTTGCGAATAAGCGTTGGTTCCAGAGCTAGACTTAGGCGATGTTGCTCTTGGATATCCTAGCTTAAAGGAGGACGGCTCTGCATTCAATGAAGCAGACTTCACCACCTGTGTGAGAGTCGTACGTCCTGTGGCCACCATCATCGGCAACGATATTGATCTTACAAAGTACCAGCCGGGTTATGACAACGAGAACCAGAGGATTCCAACTCCGCATTATGATGATGTCGACAGATCCTCCAACACGTAAGCATACCTTTGCTCCTCGTTGACCCGCCAGGTTTAATAGATGATGAAGCTGAATTTGAAGCCTTAAGCGACATTGACTGGACCTCTTCAACCTTCCAGGACAAAGCAGCAGACAAAGAGGCGGAGAAGGATAACCCGGAGTCGTCAAGTCCACCAAAGGAGTAACCCGCCTGGCACTAAGTCTTTGAAAAAATAATGCTTCATTATTCAGACTCGGGGAGTCTTGTAATAGGGTAGAAAAAACTTCTTAACTCTGTCATGCCTTCGCGCATGTTTGTGGTGCTTAACAATGTCTCAAGACACTATCATTACACACTGCCGGCTTACATGAATTGCTTCTTGACATCCAAAAGCTTTTTGCTTGACCTTGTGTATAAAAACAAAAAAAAACTTTGGCATCTGACCACATCCGGGGTCGTGTAAAATAATATTAACCCGGGGTATGAACCAAAACATCATAAGTATCAGCCGGTTTAAGGCATACATTACCGGCTTACATGTTCCCAAAAAACAGACAGTTACACTTAACTTTTGAAAATTGGCACATATAATATTTACCTGGCCCTTAATATTATTCACTCTTATAGAATTAAGGTAAACCTAATTTTCAAAGGCCTCTGATTCAAATACGATCAGTAGAACCGTTCCAAAGGGGTTAAGCTAAGATTCGGATACGATCATATAGCACCCAATGGCTTTGGCGATGCCGATCAAGTGGGTATCGACAACTATGTTCTCTTTGGTTCGAATACGACCTATGTTTGAACAGGAAGCCCCCAAGTGACCATGAGAGTTGTTTAATGACGCTGATTCGAATACGATCCACGTCGGACCCAAAGAGGTTAAGCTATGATTCAAATATGATCAAGAAGCCCCCAAGTGTGTTTGGCAGTGTGCCAATCAATTGGGTATCGACACCTATGTTCTCTTTGGTTCGAATACGACCTATGTTTGAACAAGAAGCCCCCAAGTGACCATCGCTTGATTCAGATATGATCATAAGCCGAACCAAAGGGAAAACCGGATTCAGATATGATCTGCTCCCTGTTAGTCGTTTCCACCACCTGGTAAAGAAGACACATAAACCTTGTAGGATGGAAAGGAAAGAGGTCCTGCTTTATTGCTTTATATAATATATACATTGCTGAAAAAGAAAAACAAATATACTCTGAAAGCCGGTGGCTTAAGTATAGTAGGGCCGGAGATGCGCTATGTTCCACGGCCGATGGGTCTCTTCCTCCGACTTACGTGAGTCTTTGTGCTCTCGAACATCAATGAGGTAATAGGACCCGTTGTTGAGATTCTTGCTGACCACGAAAGGTACTTCCCAAGGAGGGGATAGCTTGTGCATATCAGATTGATCCTGGATGAGCCGGAGCACTAAATCACCTTCCTGGAAAGTTACGCTTCGACCCGGCGGCTGTGATAGCGGCGCGAGTCTTGCTGGTAAATCGCCGAGCGGGCTATTGCCAAGTCTCGCTCTTCATCCAACAAGTCAAGTGCATCCTGACGAGCTTTTTCATTATCAGCCTCAACGTAAGCCGCCACCCGGGGTGAATCATGCAGGATGTTACTTTGCAGAACCGCCTCTGCCCCTTACACCATGAAGAAAGGTGTATAACCAGTAGACCTATTAGGCGTTGTGTTGATGCTCCATAGCACAGAGGGTAACTCCTCCACCCAACAACCCGGAGTTCGCTGTAAGAGAACTAAGTGCCGGGGTTTGATACCTTTCAAGATCTCTTGATTAGCTCTTTCTGCTTGACCATTAGACTGGGGGTGAGCAACAGCCGAAACATCAATCCGGATGTGCTCTTGTTGACAGAACTCTTCCATGGCACCCTTGGAGAGATTAGTACCATTATCAGTTATAATACTATGCGGAAAACCAAAACGAAAGATCACCTTTTTGATAAACTGAACCGTCGTGGCTGCATCACACTTACTGACTGGCTCTACTTCAACCCACTTGGTGAATTTATCCACTGCCACCAACAGGTGTGTCTTCTTATCTTTAGACCTTTTGAAAGGTCCAACCATATCATGCCCCCAGACTGCAAATGACCAAGTAATCGAAATCATCCTCAATTCTTGAGCCGGCACATGAGCTCGTCGTGAGAATTTTTGACATCCGTCACATTTGCTGACCAGATCCTCTGCATCAGCATGAGCCGTCAGCCAATAAAAACCATGATGAAAAGCCTTGGCTACCAGAGACTTTGAACCGGCATGATGACCGCAATCACCTTCATGAATCTCACGAAGTATCTCCTCACCCTCCGTAGGTGATACACAATGTTGAAACGCCCTAGTGGCACTGCGGTGATGCAACTCGCCATGAACAATCGTCATGGATTTGGACCGCCTGATGATTTGTCTTGCCAAGGTCTCGTCCTCAGGCAACTCTCCCCGGGTCATATAGGCCAAGTATGGGACCGTCCAGTCCGGGATAGCATGGAGAGCCGCCACCAATTGCGCCTCCGGGTCTGGCACTGCAAGCTCTTCCTCTGTAGGCACTCTGACAGAAGGGTTATGCAAAATGTCAAGAAAAGTATTAGGCGGCACCGGCCTACGCTGAGACCCCAGCCGGCTTAAAGCATCAGCCGCCTCATTCTTCCTTCGATCAACGTGCTCTACTTGATAACCTTTGAAGTGCCCAGCCACCGCATCAACTTCACGACGATAAGCCGCCATAAGGGGATCCTTAAAATCCCACGTGCCTGACACCTGTTGAGCGACGAGGTCTGAATCGCCCAAGCATCTTACCCGGCTCAAATTCATCTCTTTGGCCATCCGGAGGCCATGGAGTAAAGCCTCGTATTCAGCTGCATTGTTAGTACAAGGAAACATAAGCCGGAGCACATAACAAAATTTGTCACCTCGGGGGGAAGTTAAACGACTCCAGCCCCCGAGCCTTCCAACTGCCTGGATCCATCAACGTGAATAGTCCAATATGTGTTATCTGGCTTCTCCTATGGTGTCTGCAACTCCGTCCAATCATTGATAAAGTCCACTAGGGCTTGAGACTTGATAGCTGTGTGCGGCATATACTTCAAACCGTGAGGCCCGAGCTCGATGGCCCACTTGTCAACTCGTCATGTGGCTTCCCTGTTCTGGATGATGCCTCCCAAGGGGGCTGAACTTACCACAGTTATAGGATGACCCACGAAGTACTGCTTTAGCTTCAGGCTTGCCATGAACACCCCATAAACAAGTTTCTGCCAATGTGGATACCTTTGCTTGGATTCTATGAGCACCTCACTGATATAATAAACCAGCCGCTGAACCGGATGCTCCTTGCCAATCTCCTTACGCTCCACCACAATGGCCACACTAACAGCCCGTGAGTTAGCAGCAACATACAATAGCAACGGCTCTTTATCAATTGGAGCTGCGAGAACCGGCGGTTCAAACAAATGTCTCTTTAAATCTTCAAAGGCAGCATCAGCAGCCTCACTCCAGACAAAGGTGTCTGTTTTCTTCATCATCTGATACAGCGGTAGAGCCTTCTCCCCTAGCCGGCTTATGAATCGGCTTAAAGCAGCCACGCGACCCTTGATCGCTGAACATCATTGATGCACACGGTTTAGCGGAGAGGTAATCGCCTTGATCTTCTCCGGGTTAGCTTCAATGCCCCTGTTTGAGACCAGGAATCCCAAAAGTTTGCCTGCAGGTACACCAAATACACACTTGTCCAAGTTAAGCATCATCTTGTAGACCTGGAGATTATCAAAGGTTTCTTTTAAGTCGGAGATCAAGGTCCTTCTCTCTAGACTTCACCACAATTTCATCCACATAAGCATGAACATTGCGCCCAATCTGATTGTGGAGACAATTCTGCACACACCGCTGATAAGTCGCCTGGGCACTCTTGAGCCCAAATGGCATAGACACATAGCAGAAGGCTCCAAATGGAGTAATGAAAGCCGTCTTCTCCTGGTCCTTAACTGCCATCTTGATCTGATGATAACCAGAGTAAGCATCCAAAAAACTCAACCGCTCGCAACCCGCCGTAGCATGGATGATTCGATCAATGCGGGGTAGAGCAAAGGGATCAGCCGGACCAGCTTTATTTAAGTCCGTGTAGTCCACACACATCCACCAGGTGTTGTTCTTCTTGAGCACAAGCACCGGGTTAGCCAACCACTCCGGGTGAAAAACTTCCACGATGAACCCGACCGCTAAGAGCCGAGCGACCTCCTCCCCTATAGCCTTTCGCCTTTCCTCATTGAATCGCCGGAGAAACTGCCTGACTGGCTTATACTTTGGATCAATATTAAGAGTGTGCTCAGCGAGTTCTCTCGGGACACCCGGCATGTCAGAAGGTTTCCATGCAAAGATGTCCCGGTTCTCACGGATGAACTCGATGAGCGCGCTTTCCTATTTGGGATCCAAAATGGTACTGATGCTGAACTGCTTGGAAGAGTCGCCTGGAGTAAAGTCAACCAGTTTTGTCTCAGCGGCCGATTTAAATTTCAACGCCGAGTCTTTCTCAGTGGCTGGCTTCTTCAAAGAGGTCATATCTGCCGGGTCAACATTAGTTTGAAAAAACTTCAGCTCCTCTTCAGCACAAACAGATTCAGCATAAGCCGCATCGCCTTCCTCGCACTCCAAGGCCACCTTTCGACTCCCATGCACAGTGATGGTGCCCTTGTAACCCGGCATCTTGAGCTGCAGATAAACATAACACGGCCGTGCCATAAACTTGGCATAAGCCGGCCGTCCAAACAGAGCGTGATATGGGCTCCTGATTTTGACTACCTCAAACATTAGCTTCTCAGCCCTGGAATCATATTCGTCTCCAAAAGCCACTTCCAGTTCAATTTTTCCAACTGGATATACCGACTTACCAGGTACCACCCCATGAAAAACAGTGTTAGACGTCCTCAAGTCCTTATCAGTCAGACCCATGCGGCGAAAGGTCTCATAATAGAGAATATTGATGCTGCTTTCTCCGTTGTAACGCCCCGGATTCGATGCGCCAGGTGTCCGCCAGTTATTCGTCTTTGTTGCCATGTGATTTGCTTGCGTGTTGCTTTTTGCCATGTCATCATCTGCATTTCATCTGCATGTTTTTTAAAACTTGCATCCGTTCGGGTTCTGTCGGTTCTCTCCGTTGTCCGTTCCGAGTCCGGAGACACTCGCACGCGCCCGTGGCACCTCCGAAATATTATTATATAAGGGGCATAAAAATGTTCTCGGAATGGGGTGAGAGTTGGCGTGCGGTCTTATTATAGTGTAGACAGACCGCCTGCCATCTTTCGTCGGATTCGGAGTTCGTTTGACTGCCCAACCGTTAAATATATAACTGCGATATAGTCGGTATATTCGTCAGACGTTTCGGTCTCCGAAACTGCTTTCGGGCCTCTCTCTCTTCTCAGCCCAATGCATTCTACACAGCCCACCAACCCCTCACCTAGTCTCCCTCTGCCCCGGACCGTCGGATCGAAATCTGATGCCCGGAAACCCCTCCAACCCCCTAACCCTAATACCTACCCTATATATACAGCCCCCTCTCCATTTTGGCATTCCCTAGCTCTTCCCCTACCCCTAGACCCCCCTTCATCGGATCCAGCGCCGCCCTTCTCCTCAGATCCGCCGCCGACCACCTCCTCCCTGCCACTTGGCGCCCTCCCACTCGCCAGCGCCGCCGTAACCCGCCGCCTTGGAGCCAACCAGGGGCGTCCACGTGCCCCCAGCCTCTCTCCCAGCAAGGTCTGCCCAGCCTGCAGAGCCCGCCTGGCGCCCGAGGCCCGACCGCCCGAGCCTCGCGCCCGCGGCGCCTCCCGCTCCCAGCCCTCTCCGTCGCCTGAGTCACGGATCTCGCCGCCGTGCCCCTCCGGTGCCCCACGCGCCGCCACCAAGCCTCCTCGTCCCCGGCACCGAGATGAGCCCCGCCGCCGCGCCATCTCTCTCCCTCTCCCTTCACCTTTCCTCACTCTCACTCTCTCCCCCCCGCAGGTCCCCGCCGGAGCTCGGAGCTCGCCGGAGTCCGCGCCTCGCCGGCGGCCTCCCTCTGGCCAGATCTGGTTGCCCCGGACCGGATCCACCCGTTCCGGCCTCGTCGACCCGCGGACCCGCCTCCGCCCGGTGTCCCCTCGCCCGCCTCCTGCGCCACCCGACGCCATGGCGCCGGCACGCCGCGCCCAGCCGCCTCCGCTGCAGCGACCACGTGGGGCCCGCTCGTCAGCCTCCCACGCCGGACGTGTCCGGTTTGGCCCGGACATGTCCACCCCCTGCGAGGTCGTTTTCTACTAAGTTCCTGAAAACCCATTTTAAGTGTGCATATTGTGGTACCTGTAACTTCTTGCATGTAGCTCCATTTTGTGCGTGTAATATGTTAAAATGTTCGCTGTGAGATGCTATACATTTCATTACATTGCACCATGTTAATTTGAGCTCATCTTGATGCCCTAATCATCGTTGCAAGAGTGATATATGATGTTAATCTGCTGAAACTGTTATAACTTGATGATTTGTCATTTTTGATGCATTTGATGTGTGCATCCTATGAGCATGAGCTCTACATGTGTTTTGAACTACATCATGCCATATTTACAGTGGTGCCATCCATGTATTTTTGTGAGTCTTGTAGTGAGTGCATCAAGCTTGTTAAGTATGGTACTTGCTGTTGTTGTTTTGCTAGGCTGAATCTGTTATTTTGTGATGCTATGTAAACCTGCTGCTACAAGTCATTCTATGCATAATATGGAGATGTTCACTAAGGATGTTTTGTTCTACATGTCATGCTCTATCAATCCATGCCCCTGGTTGCCTTTATAGCCTGCTGTAGCTTGTGGTAATATTGCTCCAAAGTTGCTAAATAATGTTGCTGTCAGCCTGCCAACATTAAGATCAGTTTTGCCATGTGCTTTGCTAGTGATCCATGCACCCTATGAATTTGCTCTTGCCATGTTTAGCTTCATAAACATGTATTATTACTGTTGGTTGCCTTGTCATGCCATGTAATGCTCTGTGGTGAGTGGTACAAGCTCACCAACATGCCTACTTATTGCTGTTCCTGCCATGTATGAATCTGTCATATAACTTGCCATGTTTGCATGGGTGTCATCATATCTTCTGATCCTTTTTGGCTCATGGTCAGTAAGGGACTTGTGTTCTATGCAATTAGTAGATTCATGCCATGCCTTTGCTTGCCATGATAAGTTCCTGTAACATGTTGTTTGGTAACTCTAAACATTGCAACCTGATGTTATTTCTGCAAAGTCTGAAACTGTTATTATTTGCAATCTTTCCATATGTGTTTGAGCATGTTCTAGTGATTTATGGAGATAGTTCAGTGTTCATGTTTTGTCATGCTTTACCTGTACATCACGTCCATGCCTTTTGTTTTTATATTGAGGTGTTGTAGCATGTTGTTTTGGTGTTTGCAATATGCTTAGTTGCTGTTTTGGACAGATTGTTGCTATAACTTGTATAGAGTGTATGTGTTGAACCGTTGCTCCGTTTTGAGTGTGCTCTATATGAAACTTGCTTGATTTTGCATTTAGTTTCATATTATCATGTTGCATCCTTGTTTTGAGATGTTTGCTTGATGTTTGTATGCATTTTGCATCAATGCCATGTTTATATTGTTTTGCTCATATCTTCTAGGCCGTAGCCCCAAATCTAATGAACTTTATATGTAACTTGACTAGAATCTCGCGTAGATCATCTTGGTGCATCTTAACTTGCTGTTTAACAACTTGAACATAAGGTTTGTTCAGATCTGGACCAATTTCGAAATTTGCATATGAGGACTTACCGGAATTGTTATATGTTGTTTCCGGCCTCATTTAAACTTGCTTTGATGTGTTGCTCTTGTTTGCATCATCTCTTGCCATGAGTAGCTTCATGTAGCCTTGTCATGCATCATACTTGGTTGATCATCATGCCATGTTTATGCTTGTGTGTTTACTATGTTGTTTGCTTCTTTCCGGTTGTGCTTCTTCTCGATAGTTCCTGTTTCGTTGCGATCGTGAGGATTCGTTCATCTACGCTTGGTTCATCTTCGTGGCTTCATCTTCTTCATGGACTCGTTCTTCTTCCTTGCGGGATTTCAGGCAAGATGACCGCTACCCTGGATCTCACTACTATCATTGATATGCTAGTTGCTTCGTTCTATCGCCTTGTTGTGCTACCTATCACCTGTTTATCAAGCCTCCCAAATTGCCATGTCAGCCTCTAACCTTTTCACCCTTCCTAGCAAACCATTGCTTGGCTATGTTACCGCTTTGCTCAGCCCCCTTATAGCGTTGTTAGTTGCAGGTGAAGTTGAAGATTCCTCCATGGTGGACAGGATTATGTTGAGATATCACAATATCTCTTATTTAATTAATGCATCTATATACTTGTTAAAGGGTGGAAGGCTTGGCCTTATGCCTGGTGTTTTGTTCCACTCTTGCCGCCCTAGTTTCCGTCATACCGGTGTTATGTTCCCGGATTTTGCGTTCCTTACGCGGTTGGGTGATTTATGGGATCCCCTTGACAGTTCGCTTTGAATAAAACTCCTCCAGCAAGGCCCAACATTGGTTTTACCATTTGTGTCACCTATGCCTTTTTTTGCCCTTGGGTTTCCGGAGCCCGAGGGTCATCTTTATTTTAGCCTCCCCCCCCCCCCGGGCCAGCGCTCGTCGTGAGTGTTGGTCCAACCTGTCAGCCGCCGGTGGCCACCAGGGGCAACTCTGGGCTCGCCTACCGGAAATTTGGACAATCCGGTGTGCCCTGAGAACGAGATATGTGCAGCTCCTATCAGGATTTGTCGGCCCATCCGGGCGGCTTTGCTAGTCTTTTTTTTATTACTATCAAAATGTCTTGTAGCCGGGATTCCGAGACTGATCGGGTCTTCCCGGGGAGAAGGAATATCCTTCGTTGATCGCGAGAGCTTATCATGGGCTAAGTTGGGACACCCCTGCAGGGTTTGAACTTTCGAAAGCCGTGCCCGCGGTTATGTGGCAGATGGGAATTTGTTGATATCCGGTTGTAGTAAACTTGAAGTAAACTATTCTAAAATACACCAACCGTGTGCGTAACCGTGAGTGTCTCTTTTCGGGGTTGATCGAGAGGAGAACACGGTTTCTGGGTTATGTTTGACGTAAGTAGGAGTTCAGGATCACTTCTTGATCATTACTAGTTGGCGACCGCTTGCTTTGCTTCTCTTCTCGCTCTCATTTGCGTATGATATCCACCATATATGCTTAGTCGCTGCTGCAACCTCACCACTTTACCCCTTCCTTTCCCATTAAGCTTTGCTAGTCTTGATACCCATGGTAATGGGATTGCTGAGTCCTCGTGGCTCACAGATTACTACAACAACAGTTGCAGGTACAGGATATGCGATGACCATGACGCGAGAGCGATGTTTGCTTGTTTTGGAGTTATTCTTCTGCTTCTTCTTCGATCAGGGGATAGGTTCCAGGTCGGCAGCCTGGGCTAGCAGGGTGGATGTCGTTTGAGTTTCTGTTTGTGTTTCATCCGTAGTTGGATGGTGCTATTTTGTAAGATGATGTTGTATTCGTGTGGCATTGTATGCCTCTTGTATGTATCCCCACCTATTATGTAATGTTGATGTAATGATATCCACCTTGCAAAAGCGTTTCAATATGCGGTTCTATCCTTGGTGGGACCTTGAGTCTCTTTAGGATAGTATCGCATATTAGGCGTGATAAGTTGGTATCGAGCCTCGACCGAACCCTAGGAGCCCCTTGATTGATCGTGTTGTTTGGCGTTGTTGAGTCTAGAAGAAAACTGTTTTCGAGTCTAGTTATATCGAGAGTAGGAATTCTTTTACTCCTCAGCCCTTAAATACGCTCTGGTGAGGAATCTTGACATAGGTGTTTTGAATTACTTCTCTTCCCCTTCAAATTTTCTTTAGGATCATGCAGTTGGTTTTTCGGTCGTTGGTTCTCTTCTCTTTTCATCCGGTGCATTTGTCATCAAGTTGACTCGACCCTCTTCATCTTTGCAAGTTCAATCCTCAGTTTGCTCTCAACGAAGTTATTCCCCTATCCTCAGTTGATTTTATTTTCCCACCCGCCCACCCCTTTATATCTCGGAGCCGGAGTCCGTAATCGAGTATCCATCCTACTCGTGCAAAGTCTTTGCTTTTTTTTTCCTCAATTATTTCAACCGGTGCTTTTCTCTTCAAGATATTCGTCGATTCCTTGTTCAAGTTGCCTGTGTTTTCCCACCCTCCCAACCCTTCTATTCACGGAGTCTGAGCCTCTAATCGAGCATCAATTTCATTCGTGCGGAGTATCTTCAGTCTTTCCTCAATTGTCTCAATTGATGAATTCTAGTCGAGCTAATCACTGTTCGTCTCGTTTTCGTTCCGGTGGATCCAATTCAAGTTTTTCGTTATCAATCGTATTTTTCCCTCAGCTCAAATATTTCCCTTTGCTCGTTCGCCTCTCGCCATTCTTTTATCCCGGAGTGTTGAAGACATCTCAGAAGATTCATGTTCGCATTCTATTATTTCGAGGTTGTCACCTCATTCTAATATTTCAATTGTTCCAGTGCATCACCTATCTCTTCAACAATCCTTTTTCAATGGTGTTTTGTTTTTAGTGGGCCCTAACCCACAAGTCTTTTCCCAGGATCTTACCTGACTCTTCTAATTCCCCCGGAGTTATTCTCAAATTCTTTTCGGTGTTTGACGCAAGAATGAATTTCATCAGTCAGATGCCATCTCCAAGATCGCTTTCAAATTCTAATCATCGTTGGTTCAATCCTTCCTCTTTTTCATTCTCCCGGAGTATCTCAGAAATTCTGGTGGTATTTTTCGTCGTCATTTGAAGATCGAAGAAGAGTTTATCCTCTAAATCGTGTCTGTTCTCTCGAAGATTCGCGGTTCTAACTTCATGTTATCCTCGTGAAGTATTCCATTTGTCAGATATTCCTTTTCTTACCCATACAGAGTATATCAGGAGTTGTTTTTCCGTTTCTTTTCACCGGAGGTCACCATTCCAGAAGAATTCTTCATCCGAGCATTTCAGCTAACGTTATTCAATTATTTCGGTGCTTCGTTCAAGTGTTCTTTAATCAGCTCATGATCTCTTTGTTCATTTGCATCTAGATCCCCTCTAGCTTATTGGTTCTTCTAATTCTTCCCAGTGATTCATTCTCTTTCATCAGTAATTTTTGAATTCTTACGGTGGTTCGTTCAAGATTCTTTTTCCTTGATTATAATTCAATCCATTCGTTCTTTCAAATCCTACCGGTGGCTCATGAAGACCTTCTCAAGTTTGCGATATGACACTTCTCAATCCTTTTAGAAGAATAAGTAGTATGAAAAATCCATTGCTTGTCATCAATTAAATTTGATGAAGGATAAGCATACAATAAATCTTATTCTTATTTCATCCAAGTGATTAATCCCTTCCTTTGGAGTTTGTTCTTGATGAATAAATTCTAGTTCCAAGTGTTTTCATCTTTTCTTTTCAGGAGTTCAAATTTCCTCGGTCATTTCGTCGGATCCTCCATCTAAATCACCGCAAGGCTCATCTTATTCTCTCATCCTTCATTCTATCTCGTCATCCTTTTGGTTCCGGAGATCTTCATGGTAGTTCTTCATGATTTAATTCATTCTGCAAGATTTCTTCAAGATTCTTGTTGGAGGAGTTCTAGTATCTTTTCTTCTCGCGTCTCGAAGTGCAATTAATTCTCCGTATTCTTTTCAAGTGGAGCTTTGCATTTCTTCGTTATTCCCAGATATTCAAGCATTTTGTTGTGGCATAATTTCACCTCAAGTTTTGAGTTGCTTTGATAAGTCCACAACAAGCTTATTCTTTTCGTTGTTGATTTTCTCAACAACTCCGTTCAACCACTTCCTTCTTAGTTCTTTTCATTCAATTCTTTCAATTCTTCCGGAGGCATTGTGTTGTTCACCTCATCAAGTGTCATCCCATCTTGTGAAGTTCTTGTTCTATTCCTTCCATTTTCAGTCGGAGTGCTGCCTAAATTCTTCCATTCATATTCCTTTCTTATCTTGTTCTAACCGGAGTGGTCTCATAGTCTATCTGATTCCGTCAGCTTTCGATTCTCATCATTCTCGTCGTTCCTCTCTTATTCTCGAGTGCTCTCGACTCTTTCCTTCTTCTCTTGAGTTCTTGTTTCACCTCATCCCCTTTTACCTTCTGTCTCAGTCCTAAGATCTCGGGACGAGATCTCTTGTTAGTGGAGGAGTGTTGTAACGCCCCGGATTCGATGTGCCAGGTGTCCGCCAGTTATTCGTCTTTGTTGCCATGTGATTTTCTTGCGTGTTGCTTTTTGCCATGTCATCATCTGCATTTCATCTGCATGTTTTTTAAAACTTGCATCCGTTCGGGTTCTGCCGGTTCTCTCCGTTTTCCGTTCCGAGTCCGGAGACACTCGCACGCGCCCGTGGCACCTCTGAAATATTATTATATAAGTGGCATAAAAATGTTCTCGGAATGGGGTGAGAGTTGGCGTGCGGTCTTATTATAGTGTAGACAGCCCGCCTGCCAACTTTCGTCGGATTCGGAATTCGTTTGACTGCCCAACCGTAAAATATAAAACCGTGATATAGTCGGTATATTCGTCGGACGTTTTGGTCTCCGAAACTACTTTCGAGCCTCTCTCTCATCTCAGCCCAATGCATTCTACACAGCCCACCAACCCCTCACCTAGTCTCCCTCCGCCCCGGACCGTCGGATCGAAATCTGATGCCCGGAAACCCCTCCAACCCCCTAACCCTAATACCTACCCTATATATACACCCCCCTCTCCATTTTGGCATTCCCTAGCTCTTCCCCTACCCCTAGACCCCCCTTCATCGGATCCAGCGCCGCCCTTCTCCTCAGATCCGCCACCGACCACCTCCTCCCCGCCACTTGGCGCCGTCCCACTCATCAGCGCCGCCGTCCCCGCCGCCTTGGAGCCAACCAGGGGCAGCCACGTGCCCCCAGCCTCTCTCCCGCAGCCGCGGCCCGCCAGCCAGCTGGGAGCCCGCCGGGGCCGCCCAGGCCCGACCGCCGAGCCTCGCGCCCGAAGCGCCTCCCTGCTCCCGAGCCCTCTCCGTCGCCAGTCACGGATCTCGCCGCTCGCCTCCGGCGCCCAGCGCCGCCACCACCAAGGCCTCGTCCCGCACCGAGATGAGCCTGCCGCGCCATCTCTCTCCTCTCCCCTCACCGTGCCTCTCTCTCTCTCTCTCCCCGCAGGTCCCCGCCGGAGCTCGGAGCACGCCGGAGTCCGCGCCTGGCCGGCGGCTTCCCTCTGGCCAGATCCGGTTACCCCAGACCGGATCCACCCCATTCCCGGCCTCGTCGACCCGCCTCCGCCCGGTGTCCCTCGCCGCCCGGCCTCCTGCGCCGCCCGACGCCATGGCGCCGGCACGTAGCGCCCAGCCGCCTCCGCTGCAGCGACCACGTGGGGCCCGCTCGTCAGCCTCCCACGCCGGACGTGTCTGGTTTGGCCCGGACATGTCCACCCCCTGCGAGGTCGTTTTCTACTAAGTTCCTGAAAACCCATTTTAAGTGTGCATACTGTGGTACATGTAACTTCTTTCATGTAGCTCCATTTTGTGCGTATAATATGTCAAAATGTTCACTCTGAGATGCTCTACAATTAATTCCATTGCACCATGTTAATTTGAGCTCATCTTGATGCCCTAATCATCGTTGCAAGAGTGATATATGATGTTAATCTGCTGAAACTGTTATAACTTGATGATTTGTCATTTTTGATGCATTTGATGTGTGCATCCTATGAGCATGAGCTCTACATGTGTTTTGAACTACATCATGCCATATTTACAGTGGTGCCATCCATGTATTTTTGTGAGTCTTGTAGTGAGTGCATCAAGCTTGTTAAGTATGGTACTTGCTGTTGCTGTTTTGCTAGGCTGAATCTGTTATTTTGTGATGCTATGTAAACATGTTGCTACAAGTCATTCTATGCATAATCTGGAGATGTTCACTAAGGATGTTTTGTTCTAAATGTCATGTTCTATCAATCCATGCCCCTGGTTGCCTTTATAGAATGTTGTAGCTTGTGGTAATATTGCTCCAAAGTTGCTAAATAATGTTGATGTCAGCCTGCCAACATTAAGATCAGTTTTGCCATGTGTTTTGCTAGTGATCCATGCACCCTATGAATTTTCTCTTACCATTTTTAGCTTCATAAACATGTATTCTTACTGTTGGTTTCCTTGTCATGCCATGTAATGCTCTGTGTTGAGTGGTACAAGCTCACCAACATGCCTACTTATTGATGTTCCTGCCATGTTTGAATCTGTCATATAACTTGCCATGTTTGCATGGGTGCCATCATATCTTCTGATCCTTTTTGGCTCATGGTCAGTAAGGGCCTTGTGTTCTATGCAATTAGTAGATTCATGCCATGCCTTTGCTTGCGATGATAAGTCCTGTAACATGTTGTTTGGTAACTCTAAACATTGCAGCCTGATGTTATTTCTGCAAAGTCTGAAACTGTTATTATTTGCAATCTTTCCATGTGTGTTTGAGCATGTTCTAGTGATTTATGGAGATAGTTCAGTGTTCATGTTTTGTCATGCTTTACCTGTACATCACGTCCATGCATTTTGTTTTTATATTGAGGTGCTGTAGCATGTTGTTTTGGTGTTTGCAATATGCTTAGTTGCTGTTTTGGACAGATTGTTGCTATAACTTGTATAGAGTATGTGTTGAACCGTTGCTCCGTTTTGAGTGTGCTCTATATGAAACTTGCTTGATTTTGCATGTAGTTTCATATTATCATGTTGCATCCTTGTTTTGAGATGTTTGCTTGATGTTTGTTTGCATTTTGCATCAATGCCATGTTTATATTGTTTTGCTCATATCTTCTAGGTCGTAGCTCCAAATCTAATGAACTTTATATGTAACTTGACTAGAATCTCGCGTAGATCATCTTGGTGCATCTTAACTTGCTGTTTAACAACTTGAACATAAGGTTTGTTCAGATCTGGACCAATTTCGAAATTGGCATATGAGGACTTACCGGAATTGTTATATGTTGTTTCCGGCCTCATTTAAACTTGCTTTGATGTGTTGCTCTTGTTTGCATCATCTCTTGCCATGAGTAGCTTCATGTAGCCTTGTCATGCATCATACTTGGTTGAGCATCATGCCATGTTTATGCTTGTGTGTTTACTATGTTGTTTGCTTCTTTCCGGTTGTGATTCTTCTCGATAGTTCATGTTTCGTTGCGATCGTGAGGATTCGTTCGTCTACGCTTGGTTCATCTTCGTGGCTTCATCTTCTTCATGGACTCGTTCTTCTTCCTTGCGGGATTTCAGGCAAGATGACCGCTACCCTGGATCTCACTACTATCATTGCTATGCTAGTTGCTTCGTTCTATCGCCTTGATGTGCTACCTATCACCTGTTTATCAAGCCTCCCAAATTGCCATGTCAGCCTCTAACCTTTTCACCCTTCCTAGCAAACCATTGCTTGGCTATGTTAACGCTTTGCTCAGCCCCTCTTATAGCGTTGTTAGTTGCAGGTGAAGTTGAAGATTGCTCCATGGTGGACAGGATTATGTTGGGATATCACAATATCTCTTATTTAATTAATGCATCTATATACTTGGTAAAGGGTGGAAGGCTCGGCCTTATGCCTGGTGTTTTGTTCCACTCTTGCCGCCCTAGTGTCTGTCATACCAGTGTTATGTTCCCGGATTTTGTGTTCCTTACGCGGTTGGGTGATTTATGGGACCCCCTTGACAGTTCGCTTTGAATAAAACTCCTCCAGCATGGCCCAACATTGGTTTTACCATTTGTGTCACCTATGCCTTTTTTGCCCTTGGGTTTCCGGAGCCCGAGGGTCATCTTTATTTTAGCCCCCCGGCCAGCGCTCGTCGTGAGTGTTGGTCCAACTGTCACCGCCGGTGTACAGGGGCAACTCTGGGCTCGCCTATCGGAAGTTTGGACAATCCGGTGTGCCCTGAGAACGAGATATGTGCAGCTCCTATCAGGATTTGTCGGCATATCCGGGCGGCTTTGCTGGTCTTTTTTTATTACTATCAAAATGTCTTGTAGCCGGGATTCCGTGACTGATCGGGTCTTCCCGGGGAGAAGGAATATCCTTCGTTGACCGCGAGAGCTTATCATGGGCTAAGTTGGGACACCCCTGCAGGGTTTGAACTTTCGAAAGCCGTGCCCGCGGTTATGTGGCAAATGGGAATTTGTTGATATCCAGTTGTAGTAAACTTGAAGTAAACTATTCTAAAATACACCAACCGTGTGCGTAACCGTGAGTCTCTCTTTTAGGGGTTGATCGAGAGGAGAATACAGTTTCTGGGTTATGTTTGACGTAAGTAGGAGTTCAGGATCACTTCTTGATCATTACTAGTTGGCGACCGCTTGCTTTGCTTCTCTTCTCGCTCTCATTTGCGTATGATAGCCACCATATATGCTTAGTCGCTGCTGCAATCTCACCACTTTACCCCTTCCTTTCCCATTAAGCTTTCTAGTCTTGATACCCATGGTAATGGGATTGCTGAGTCCTCGTGGCTCACAGATTACTACAACAACAGTTGCAGGTACAGGATATGCGATGACCATGACGCGAGAGCGATGTTTTCTTGTTTTGGAGTTATTATTCTGCTTCTTCTTCGATTATGGGATAGGTTCCAGGTCGGCAGCCTGGGCTAGCAGGGTGGATGTCATTTGAGTTTCTGTTTGTGTTTCATCCGTAGCTGGATGGTGCTCTTTTGTAAGATGATGTTGTATTGGTGTGGCATTGTATGCCTCTTGTATGTATCCCCACCTATTATGTAATGTTGATGTAATGATATCCACCTTGCAAAAGCGTTTCAATATGCGGTTCTATCCTTGGTGGGACCTACGAGTCTCTTTAGGATAGTATCGCATATTGGGTGTGACATCCGTCCATGAGCACCTTAGTGAACTTATATCCACCAACCTGAGGGGCCACCACCAAGGCCAACTGACCCGGGTTATCAACCCGGAGGGGGTGATCTTCTCTAGTCCAAATGATAGGCTGCTCTGACCACCTCAGATAACGGGGAACCGCCGGTTCAACCGAATTCACAGCCCTTTTATGAACCTTCTGGTCATGTTTACACAAGTTAGTGGTAAACACATGGTATTGCCCACCATTCAACTGTTTTGGATGGCTATGATAACTGATTCTTCTTTGCTGCTGTCCTCCTTGACGGGATCTGCTTTGATTATAGCCACCTTGACCACCTTGAAAACCGGAACTTGATCCGCCACCCGGGCCATGGAAACCACCTGCTCCTGAACCGCCGCCTGATCCGTGATTGCCATCAAACATGTTTGAATTCTTGAAAGCCTTCATGATCGCGCAGTCCTTCCATAAATGGGTGTCCGAATTTTCCCGAGTACCGTGTCTTGGGCAAGGCTCATTCAGAAGCTGCTCGAGAGAAGGACCTGAGCCACCAGATCAAGGGGGTGCTCTCCCCTTACGCTTGTTGTTATTACCTTGAGCATTAGCATTGGCCACAAACGCCGGGTTACCGTCCGGCTTACGCTTGTTGCCACCTTGACTTACCGGGTGAAGCTGCTGACCCTTTCCATTGTCGTTCTTCTTTCCTTTCCCTATCTTTTCCTCCTCAGACGCGGGATCATCGGTAGTATCAGAATCGGCATATTTAACCAAAGCCGACATCAGCGTACCCATGTCATTGCAATCACGCTTAAGGCGTCCCAGCTTCTGCTTCAGCGGCACAAAGCGACAATTCTGATGGAGCATAAGTACCGCAGAGCCCGCGTCCATCTTATCAGATGAGTGTATTATTTCCTTGACCCGACGCACCCAATGAGTTGTGGACTCACCCTCCTCCTGCTTACAATTGGTCAAATCCACAATTGACATAGATTGCTTGCAAGTGTCCTTGAAGTTCTGGATAAACCGGGCCTTTAGCTCTGCCCATGAACTGATGGAATTGGGAGGCAAACTTTTCAACCAAGATCGGGCCGTTCCATCTAACATCATGGCGAAATACTTAGCCATTGCCGCATCGCTGACCTCCAATAACTCCATGGCCATCTCGTAACTTTCAATCCATGCCCCTGGTTGTAAGTCGGCCGTGTAATTCGGCACCTTTCGAGGTCCCTTGAAATCCTTGGCGAGCGCACATCCCAGAGGCGGCACCGACAAAGGGACACCACGGTTCTAGTAGCCTCTCCTGCTCCAACGAAGTCATTGGATACTACGGGAGACCATCATATGTCGTCTGTTGAGCCGCTAATTGAGCCGCCGTTCATATTCTGACGTGTCGATCCTGCACCGGGTTATAGCCCTTTGGGTTGGTTCGACGCTGGACATTGCTTGATAAAGCTTCGACTCCATGTACTGCTTTGTAACTTTCGGACTCCGGTTTGGGCGAGGTGCTATCCAAGGCTGAGGAGTGGAATGAATCCTGTCCCTGCTGTAAGAATGGTTCTCTTGTTGTGCCAAGGCCGTCTGAAGAAGATCCCTAACCCTTCGGGTTTCCACAGCCGTCGGGTCATCACCATCCACTGGAAGAGCCGCCAGACGCGTCGATGCTGCTATCAAGTTCTCCATGGGGTTGGAGAAGTGGCCCGGAGGTGTCGGTATGTATCGGGGCGAAGCCATGCTCCCGTGAAGAGGTGCCATCTCTCGAGGCTGAACCGACCCTCCAGCTCCGGGTGTCATAAGTTGATTGGCTTCGGGCGGATTGCTAGGACCAGCTCCGGGCGTCGTGAAAAGATTCCGAGGATCATAAACCGGAGGCAGACGGGATTGGGTCTTATGATGTCTCCTTCTCATCACCTCATTGGACGCATTCAGACTCATGTTAAGCTGGAAAGCCTTGGACTAGAGTCACTGCGCCCGTGCATCCAAAGCCGCCCGCTCCGTAGCTAGCCTGGTGTCCTCAGCCGCCAAGGCCTCCTTGGCCAGGGCTATCTCCTCACGCACCTTTGCCACCTCCGTGTTATGCTCATCTGGATTTGCAGGAATAACAGTGGTGGTTAACAGAACCAAATCAACTTGTCCATAAGATCTATCGGCTTTGAGCCGGCGGGCGCGGGCCTCCTGCCCGACCGCTCGACCCGGACGTCATTCTTTGTCGCACCGTCGATTCATGGCGGGTTGGGTACCAGCCATGAAGACTCCCGCCCACTTGGCGGCTCATAGCAATCTGGAGCGCTAGAGTTGTCGAACAGCCCCAAGCATGCCTTCTTGGACCTGTCTGAGAGAATCTGTTGAACCGGAGGATCGAATCATCATCACGATGGGACAGCCGTCTCTTTGCCATCTTTAGATCCTTGAAGCGCCTCTCGTGAATACAGCCCACAAAGGCACGCTTCATGGTAGTTTGAATGCAGGCGGGTCTCATGCGCTGAGCCGTCTCAATGAGGTCGGTGCAGCTGTCCGTTGTGGGCCCGCTCGCCAATCCGGCCGATGAAAGCGTGGATTCCCAAAGGGACCCGGTACCCATACTCAATTGAGTCGGCCTCGGGGCCCCAGCCTTCGTTGTCGATGTAGATCTTGCCGCGACGACTCTTGGTCATCTGGCCCACTGCGTATCCCTTGAGCCCTTCGAAACTGCCCTTCAAGAACTCAAATCCACCGTGCGCTGGCCCCGCGGTGGGCGCCAACTATCGTGGAATTGTCACGATAGATGTCCTCTTGCAAGGACTTAATCGTGGAGCCATCGCAACTAGGAAGCTTCAAGGGGTTAATCAGGACAAAGGACACGAGAGGTTTTATACTAGTTCGGCCCCTTATGGTGAAGGTAAAGCCTACGTCTAGTTGGTTTAGTATTGCTTGAGGTTTCGATGACCAGGGAGCGAGATACGCTATGCCCGGTTCTCGATTGGTTGTTTCTTGCCCTAAGCCGCCCACAGGTTGTCCCCTTATATACGGGTTGGCGCCACGCAGCCCTCTGATCTCGGCGGCTTATAAACAATGTCCGGCTCGGTTACTAGTCAAGGCTACCTTATGATACAAGTCATGCCATTATGGCAGTTTACTACAGGCCTTAAGTGCGCTGTGGGCCTTAGGCCCTTTGTTGATCGCCATCTTCATGCTTGGACTTGGGCTTCTGTCAGTAATCTCTTTCGTAACCGGCCCCACAGGCGGCTTACACAAATAGTTATATCCCCAGCAGGAGCAAGCCCGACAGCGAGTCGGCCATATCTCGAAGCCGGTTGGAGGAGGCTGGCATCCGGGTATCTCTCTAACTGGAGGGGCCCGCTGCCCGCGGGCCATGCTGACAACCCGTCGCGCGTGACATCATGGTCAACGTGGCAACAGTGCCGCACCGGATGGGTGATGGCCGCCCCGTACGTTGCACTGTGGCAATGCGCGCTCCAGGATTCGGGGGTGACATGCTTCACTGTAGCCACGCCCTGTCTCATCGTTGTTATGTGGGTGCAAAGTTTGAGGGTGCGGTCTCGGCCGCATGCTGGGGGGCCGGCTTCTTGGAGTCGGCCTTCTCGTGGTCGGCTTTGTGGAGTCGGTCCTTTGGTGACCGGCTCCTTGGGAGTCGGCCCTCTTGTGGCCTTCTTCCTGTAGGTTTTTAGGGCCGGGCCGCCTCCGTGCTTGGCACGAGAGAACCGGACCGAGGAAGGCGGCCCCACGTCTTGGATGTTTGAGGGCTTGATTGGCCCATAATTTTTCAGAAGTGCCAGGGGGAGCCGGCTAGGCTACCCGTGGTCATTTACTCCGACAGTAGTCCCCGAAGCTGGTTGGGCTTCGAGGCTGAAGAGAGGACGAGAAGCTCGATCAGCTTCCTACCCTGAAGAGCCGGCAGCTAGGAGCCGGCTTTGAGTAAATGCGCCATCTTTGGAAGGTTTGGTGGCTTGAAGGCGAGGACCAGATGGCACGCGAGTCGAATCGTGCGCCGACCGCCTGCCCTTCGCGCGCCACATGGCAACCGTCAGCGGGGAAGGCCTGCCAGCCCACGCGCGTGATGGGACGTCGCCGCAGGCCGGGGCCCGCCACTCCTAGGCCTCGGCCCATGTGCAGATCTTCTGCGGCCCAATCAGACCGCTCACCTTCCCGCGGCGGTTTCAGCACGCTTTTAGGGCGCGATAATCGCGGGACATGGGGGAGTGGGCAAAGTTAATCCCACGCCCCCCCACGCCTCGCCTCCTCGGCTCCGTCGCACGAGCCTATAAGTAGGGGGAGGAGGGGGAGCGGCAGTCGCTCGCATGCTCGCCCTCGCTCCACCCTTTCTTCTTCTTCCTTCTCCTTTCCTCCGCCGCCGCAGCGCCTCGTCGCCGCGCCGTCTCGTCGCCACCCTTCTTGGCTCGCCGTAGCTCCGCCGCACCGGGGTTGCGCGTCCTTCGCCGCCGCGCCTCTCTCGTTTCTTCCTCACTCCCATGGCGCTGTCCAGTTCTTGGGATGGCTCCAACGTCCATGAGGACCACATCGGTAGCTCCATAGAATCACGGCGGCTGCGGCCTTGCGGTTAACTTGCAGACCCGCCTCGCCCGGGCGGAGGTCTCCCAGCTCCGGAGGAGGGCGGCGGGTGATCTTCCGCTTTCGCTTTCTGCGCGCCTCGGCTTTGTCGGTGGCCGGGTTCTTCCGCGCTTTCCTGGAGTTCTACCATCTCCAGCCGCATCACCTCACCCCCAACACTGTGATGCTGCTGTCGGCCTTCGTCACTCTGTGTGAAGGTTTTCTTGGCGTCCTTCCCACCCTCGAGCTCTGGGGGGAGTTCTTCGAATGCAAACTCGGCACCGTCACCGCGGGCGTGACCGCGCCGTGTGGCGCCTTCATCGCCGTGCGGAGGTCAGCCGACAACTACCCGTTTCCGCCTATCCCGCTGATCCAGTCGGTGAAGCTCTGGCAGCAATCATACTTCTACGTGAAGAACGTCGCCCCGCAAAGCGACCGTCAATCTACCGACTTCGTGGCGGCCCGCCGGCTAGGAGGAAACCTTCATGGGGCTATCGAGCCAGGACGCTGTCTCTAGCTGGCGCCGCCGCCATCGCCCGGCTCCGGGTGATGGTCCAGTCGGAAGGCCTGGTCGGGGCCGACTTGGTGGCCGCCTTCGTGGAGCGCCGGGTACTCCCGCTCCAAGGTCGGCCGCATATGATCTGTCAAATGAGCAACCGCTTCAACCCGAGCTGGCTGAGCACCAAGGAGATGCCTCATGATGAGGTATCTTACATGGTGAACTACATCTCCAACTGCAAGCTCACCGAGGAATGGCGGTACGGCAAGGGGCCGTATTCTCGCACCGATCCTCCACCCATGGTAAGTTTATCTTCTCTTCTTCTCTTGTTGCCGGGTCCACAATGACCGACTCTTGACTTGGCGGCTTGTTTTTAACAGAGCCCCCTTCTTTGGCCGGCGGCCAGGGCCGCAAGGCTGGAGCGCCAGTTCCTGGCCGACCACGAGGTGGATGACATTGACGATCCGAATTTGGGGGCGGCCACCATGGACGATGCCGTCGTGGGAGGAGGCGGTGGTGGCTGGCCCGAGCTCGGGGCAGTTTGAGGACTGGCGAGACGATGACGAGGCCGAAGTCATCCCGCGTCGTCAGCCGGCGCCCGATCGTCAGGGCGTGGGTCCATCCGCTGCGCCGGCTGCTCGGGGCGGCGCGCAAAAACGCTGGGGTGCGCCGACTCTCTACGGCAGTCGGCCAAAGAAGCCCAAGAGTTCCGCGGCAGCGACCAAGCGGGACTAGGCGGCCGCGAAGGCGGCCCGCTTCCGCAAGGTGGTGAAGCAGCCGCGGCGTTTGGCGTAATGTCGATTTTCCCCGCCTTTCTTTCTTCTCTTTGGTTGACATTCTTGTAAGCCCCTTCTTCTTGACTTGTTGAACAGGTGCAGCTCTCTCGGCGGATCCTGCCGCCTCCATAGTCGGGCAGGCGGGAGGTCTCTGAGCTCCGCCCGTGGATCCCCGCCCGATCTCTGGAGGCGGCGGCAAGCCTGCTAGCGAGAGGGAGGCGGGAGGCGGGAGGGAGAGGAGGCAGCTCGGGAGGCGACCGACCAGGCGCTGAAGCTGAGCGGCCAAGGCTCAGAAGCGGAGACCACGCGGACGCGGAGAGGGAGGCGGAGGCTCTGCGCAACCAGCCTCCGCAGCTCGTCATCCCCTTGTGGCTGTGGCCCACGAGATCCCGTGCCCCGTCGGAGAAGCCGACGCGACGGCAGTGATGGAAGGAGGGAGGGGCAGCGTGATCATCTGGAAGGCGCGCCACAGGCCGGCGCCGCTTCGAGCAGGCCAAAGGCGGCGGCTGCCGTGCCGCCCGAAACAGCAGTGGAGGCGAAGCTGGGGCGGGGGATCTTGTGGTCGATCGCCACCTCGTCGGCGCCTGAGGAGGCGACCTCAGTGCGGAGCCTTGAGAGGTCGCGGCAGCCAGCTCGGCACGGCTCGAGGATCTGGGCGGCTAGCACTAGCGTCTGAGTGGACACCGGTGATGGGACAGCTGAAATTGAAGCGTGGCGGCGCGAGAGTCGGAGCGGCCGAGGCCGAGCCGCCTCGTTGAAGCGGTACACTCAATAATTCCTCCGCGAGCAGGCGGTCATCAGGTGAGTCCTCCAGCTTGGGTCGGTTGCCTTCTTGATTTCTTCCGTGGGGGCGGCGTCACACACCTGCTGGAGTGTAGTCCCTGAGTTAAGTCGGCTTTGCTTTGGCGGTAGGTTGGAACTTCTAGCGAACTTCAATTGCTATCTTGTTCTTATTCGCACCTCCGTCCTGTTTCGGGAATATCATAATCTCTGCGCGGCTGCCTTCAACTCCCGGGCTCAGGAGCTGAACCAGAAGACCGCAGATTTGAATGATAGCGGAGTAAGTGCTTCGTTCTTTATCTTCGTTAGGGCGTGTCGCGCACCCACGATATAGTCCCGAGATTCGGACGACTGCGGCAGCACGGGTCGAATCTTTCCTGACGACTTCTTCCTTATTGCTTTTTTTCTATTTCTTCATGTCTGCAGGGGCCAACACCGACTCGAGGGAGCAGCTAGGCGGAGTCCAGACCGCCCTTCGTGCCAAGGAAGCAGAGTGCATTGCCTTGGCCCAGGAACGCGACCGCCTGGCCAAGGCGCTAACGAGACCGAGAGCCACAAAGGCGGCCTTAAGAAGGTGCAGGACAGCGAGGCTGCCCTTAAAGCCGAGTATGAGACCGAGGCGGCGGGCTGGGCTGAGGCGAAGCGGGCTTTGAGCGAAGGCTACGGACGGGTCGAAGATTTGATCGATGGTAGGCCGCCTTCCTTTTCGTCCCTTTGCCTGCCCTTTGTCATCTGGTTTGTCTTCTGACTTTGCGCTGTTATTTCTTGTTTGCGCAGATTACTTCCCAGCTACTCCGTCGCCGCCTCCCAAACCGCCGAGGCCCACCGCGATGCACGCCGGCAGGCAGGGGTCGAGATCGCGCCGGATGCCAGTCGGACACTTGACGAGCAGCTTCAGGCGATTCAGGCCCGGCTGCAGCCGGCTCACCGCATGCTCCGCCAGCTTCAGCGTGCCGGGGCGCATGTACTGGCCGCCCTATGGCATGGCGAGGCGGTTCCCCGCACCCCCAGTCGGACTGCCGACTGGCTGGAGGTTGCCGTCGGCCAATTCGAGACCTGGAAGGCTTCTACAGCTCGGTCCGGCGCAAGGCGGGCGCTGGAGTTCGTCCGAGCCTGGTATCCCGGGCTAAGCTTGGCCCAGCTGAGCACCTGGCGACAGGAGGCCGATGAAGAGCTGTGGAGGTGCGGCCGGCTATCATCCAGCGTGCTTCGGCGATCGCCGAGTACACCGACACCAGCGTCTTAGCCCCTGAGGTGAACGATGACGACATCGCTCAGCCGGAGGAGTGGTTCGGGCTGGACCCGGCGGGAGGTGAAGACTCCGTGGAGGAGATCGCTTCGAGCGACGAGGCGAAGAGGGCGAGGAGGATGGCGAGGCGTCGTGCCGGATGGCGAAGCCAGCCAGCTTCAGCTGACCGTGCCTCTAGCAGCGAGTAGCGCATAGCCTGGCTCCGTGCGCGAGTGATGACCAGGCCGAGACTCGCCAGCCGGCCACTCCTCCAGCTGGCACTGCTATCTCCACCAACCTGCCCGACTCGCCCGTTGTTCCCTTGGCCTGATCTGCCGTCTTTGTTTTCCTGTTTGTTACTCTTTGAACTACTTTTTATTAAATTCACGCAGTTCCACCCACTGGGGGTGTATTCAGACTATTTCTAATGCCGGCCTTTCGAAGGCCTTTTGTGTAAATATAATCATGCATGTGTTTGGCTTCCATTCATGTTTGCTTTTTATCATTAGGTTGTTTCCTTTGCCGCCTTCCCTTGGTCTCCGCCTTCCCAGCCGGACAGCTGCTCTGCAGTCTGTGGATGGGGTGGAACTCAGCCGATTTTTGGGAAGACAAGTACTCGAGCTTTCTTAGATTGTAGAAAGGTGAAATGGAAGCCGGATGCTCTGGCAGCCGGTTGTCGGGGGGAAGCCAGCTTTCGTTATATAAGTTTGTTAGTCCTTAGACGTTTTTCATGTGGGCATCCTTTCCTGCCTTTGACTCTTGCCAGCCGGACAGCTCATTCTTCGAGCTGCGACTTTCGACAAGAGAGGGCTGGGGTGCCGGCACACTACTTGTCTGACTGCAGGTGGAACTTGAATATAACTCAAGGCGGCAAGTCCCCGGGCCGACTGGTTGAACCCGGTGCCGGACGAGAGGAATGAATGTAGTGACATAATCTTAGGCATGATACTCATCATTCATAGATAAAAAAGGGTAGTCCCCGAGTGCTCCTCGGGGGCCCATTGTCTCATACTTAGTAAAAACGGTAGCGCGATATATAGTGCGTTTTAACTGTAAATTCTTCAGAGGAGGTTGGCGTTCCATGGTCGTTCCAACTCCTTGCCGGAATCATCTCTCTTTCCTTCCTTCGGTTTCTGCGCGTCGATCAGGTAGTAGGAGTCGTTTCCTAATGCTCTGCTGATGACGAAGGGGCCTTCCCAAGGGGCCGAGAGCTTGTGCTGGCCGGCTGTTCGCTGGATCAGCCGGAGCACAAAGTCACCCTCTTGGAAGGATCTTGGCTTGACGTTTCGGCTGTGGTAGCGGTGCAAGCCCTGCTGGTAGATGGCGGACCGGCTGAGGGCCAACAGCCGGCTTTCTTCCAGCAGGTCGCCGCCGTCTTCTCGTGCTTCCTTGGTCTCCACCTCCGTGTACATGGTCACCCGAGGTGAGTCGAACTCGATGTCAGTTGGGATGACAGCCTCGGCACCATATACAAGGAAGAAAGGGGTGAAGCCGGTTGACTTGTTCGGGGTAGTGCGCAGACTCCAGGAGGGACGGCCCGGCAGCTCGTCGAGCCAACAGCCGCCGAGCAGCTCCGATGCTTACGACCAATCGGGGCTTGATGCCGGAGAGGATGAGGCCGTTTGCTCGCTCAACTTGGCCATTTGACTGCGGGTGGGCAATGGATGCTAAGTCCAGTCGGATGCCCTGTGTCACGCAGAAACGTGCCAATGCTCCCTTGGCAAAATTCGTGTCGTTGTCGATGATGATGCTGTGTGGCATGCCGTACCGGGTTGTAATATCTGCGATGAATGTTGCGGTAGTCGGCCCATTCAGCTTCTTGATCGGCTTCGCTTCAATCCACTTGGTATATTTGTCCACGGCGACGAGCAGATGTGCCATGCCACCGCACGCCGTCTTGAACGGGCCCACCATATCCAGTCCCCAGACGGCAAAGGGCCAGGTGAGGGGAATGGTCTTGAGTGCAGAAGCCGGCAGGTGTTGCTTGGAGCTGAAGACTTGCCACCCTTTGCAGTGTTTGACTAACTCCTTGGCGTCATCCAAAGCAATCGGCCAAAAGAATCCATGGCAGAAAGCTTTGGCAACGAGTGATCTTGAGGCCGCGTGGTGGCGCATTACGCCTAGTGAATGTCGCTGAGGATTGCTATGCCCTTCTCGGCTCGGCCTTAGCTGGAAGACTCCAAAGACCTTTGCGCCTAACGAGCTCTCTAATAACAATTGTGTATGCTCCGGCTCGACGTTTGACTTGTCTTGCTGCGATCTCGTCAGCCGGCAGTTCTCTATTTACCAGGAAGTTGAGGATGGGTTGGGCCCATGATGGAGCTGTGACTTCTTCTATTGCCAACACGGCTACTGCGACTAGGGCGGGTGGGCTGGGTGGTGAAGAGCTGGAGTTGGCCACCGCCTGTTGTGTCGATGCAGTCCCCGGGCCGACTACCGCAGTCCCCGGGCCGGGTTCTGAAGTCCCCGGGCCGGGTGCGACTATGGCAGTCCCCGAGACGCCTGTTAAAGTCCCCGGGCCGCCTATCGAAGTCCCCGAGCCACCTGCTTGGTTCCCCAAGCTGGATCCGACTGCGTCGGGGTCGGGCGGTACGAAGATGGAATCGGATTCCGGGGACGACTTGATAGACGGCTTGAGGAGGCATTGGAGAGAGACGCCAGTTGGTATAGCTTGTCGAGTGGGGCCTATTCGTGCTAAGGCATCTGCTTGCTCGTTGTCGGCCCGTGGCACGTGGAGGAACTCGCATCCTTCAAAATATCCACTGATTTGCTGAACGAGGAAGCGGTAGCTCGCCATGTTTGCGTCCTTGGCTTCCCAGTCGCCAGATGATTGCTGAACTACCAAATCCGAGTCGCCATAGCACAAGATCCGGCGGATGTCGAGTTCTTTGGCTAGCCGGAGCCCGTGTATGAGCGCCTCGTACTCGGCCACGTTGTTGTAGGTGGTGAAATGAATTTGTAACGTGTACTTGAGCTTGTCGCCTTTGGGAGAGGTGAGGATGATGCCGGATCCCACGCCCGTGCGCATCTTGGACCCATCGAAGTGCATCCGCCAATGAGTGGAGTCGGGAGCCGGCGGCAGGTACTGGGTCTCGGCCCAGTTAACGAGGAATTCGGCCAATGCTTGGGACTTGATGGAAGTGCGAGGCTGGTAGAAGATCGTGTAAGGGGCTAGCTCAATGGTCCATTTTTCCACCCGGCCAGATGCATCCCAGCTGCCTATGATCTCGGCGAGCGGGACAGTGGACACGACCGTGATGGGGTGCTCTTGAAAGTAGGGCTTGAGCTTCTTGGTGGCGAAGTACACACCATAGCACATCTTGGTAGTCGGGTAGTTACCTTCGATGTGGACGATACTTCACTTAAATAATACAGCGCCTCTGGACTGGCTGATCTCGGCCTTCTTCGGCGCTGAACCACGATGACGGTGCTAACCACCCGGTGGCGCGGCAATGTATAGGAGCATGGGCTCTTTCTCAGTCGGCGCCGCCAAGGCAGGTAGCGTGGCCACATCTTCTTTAGCTCGTGGAAAGCTTGGTCAGCTTGGTCGTTCCACTTTCGAAGTGAGTGGTTTTCTTCATGAGTCGGTGGGGAGAGCTTTCTCTCAAGCCGGTGATAAAGCGATTCGGGGAGGCGGGCATCCGTAAACTTACGGGCGTCTCGTACTTTAGTGGGAATCTCCATTCTCTCAATGGCTTTGATCTTCACTGGGTTGCATTCAATGCCGCGTTCGGAGACCAGGAAGCCTAGAAGCTGTCCGGCTGGTACTCCGAACACGCATTTCTCGGGGTTGAGCTTGATTTGAAATAGGCGCAGGTTCTCAAACGTCTCCTTGAGGTCTTCTAGCAAGGTGCCATGCTTCTCCGTCTTCACCACAATATCGTCCACATAGACGTGGGCATTTCTGCCGAGTTGCTTGAGGAGGCATTTCTGCATGCAACGCTGAAAGGTGGCACCGGCATTTCTCAAGTCGAATGTCATAGTCAGGTAGGAGAAAGCTCTGAATGGTGTGATGAAGGCGGTCTTCAGGCGGTCAGCTGGATCCAGTTTTATCTGGTGCTAGCCTGAGTAAGCATCCAAGAAACTCAACAGCTCGCATCCAGCTGTGGAGTCTATCACTTGATCAATCCTTGGCAGGGCGAAGGGATCTTTGGGGCAGGCTTTGTTGAGGCTAGTGTAGTCTATACACATGCGCCACTTGTTATTCTTCTTCAGCACGAGGACCGGGTTGGCGAGCCATTCCGGAAAGAACACCTCCATTATGAAGCCAGCTGCCGAGGGCGGGCTATCTCTTCTCCTACAATCCTTCTCGTCTCCTCCGGCGATCGGGCGGAGGGGCTGCTGGCCAGCTTTGCATCTGCTCGGACGTGTAGCTTGTGCTCGGCGAATTCCTTGAAAGCTTGCCCGGCATGTCCTTGGGGAACCATGCGAAGATATCCGATTCTCACGGAGGAAATCGACGAGCTCGCTTTCCTATTTTCTGTCAGGTTTGCCCCAATGGCGGCAAACCTTTACGGTGCTCGGGTCGAGAGGATCTTCTTCGTTTCTTTGGCCGGCTGGAAAGAACCTTGGGCATCACACTTCTTGGGGTCGGGGGACAGGGTCGGCTGCTTGCCGGCCATGGCCATGACTCGGTTCAGCATCTTCTTATCTTCGGCAATCACGAGGGACTCGGCCAGCCGGCTGCTAGCTGCCGCACATTCGGAGGATTTCTTGTGATCGCCGGCTATGGTGATGACGCCCTTGGTACTCGGCATCTTCATCTTGAGGTAGGCGTAGTGGGGCACAGCCATGAACTTGGCCAGAGCAGGTCGGCCAAGCAGTGCATGATAAGGGCTCTCAAGGTCCACCACCTCAAACCATATCGCTTATCGGCGGAAATGATCCTTGTCCCCAAAGAGAACATCTATCTTGATCTTGCCGATTGGCGAGCAGGACAGACCGGGTACGATGCCATGGAACACGGTCCGACTAGGCATGAGCTGCTTCGTCTTGATGTTCAGCTTCTCCATGGTGTCATGGTATAGTATGTTGATGCTGCTCCCGCCATCTATCAGCACGCGGGAGAAACGGGCAGCACGCCTGTCTGTTGCTAGGGTGGCCTCCAAAACCAACGCATAAGAGCTGGGTGACGGCATCACCTCTGCGTGGTCGGCCCGGCTCCAGCTGATTGGCCTTTCTGACCAGTGCATGTACTCGGGGGCGTTCGAGGCGACCGCGTTGACTTCTTGGTGCTGTCGGCGCCGGCTGCGCCGGTCTTCGGACTGGCTTATAAAGACGACGTAGGTGGCATGCTCGTCAGGGAACTGCTGGCCGAGCGGTCGGCTGTTGGGGAGCCGGAGGCGGCTGACCAGCAGGCGGAGGCGGCATCAGCCCTTCGCCTTTGGAGATTCGCGTGAGCCAGCGGCATTTCCGGGTCGTATGGTTGGACGGCTTCGCGCCGCTATGGAACTTGCATGGGGCATCAAGGGCCTGCTCGTAGGAGAAAGTCGGCTGCCAAGCCGGCCTGCCGCCCTTCTGCTCCTTGGGCGCGGGCCGCCCTTCGGGTTGTTCATCTTCAACTATGGCCACCTGCCGACTGGTTGAAGGCGGCACGGGGCCCTTGTGCTTGTTGTCATTCTGGTACGGGCGTTGGCTGGAGTCCCCAGCTGGCGTCTTGGGAGCCGGATTGAGTACCTTCTCGGAGGCTTCTACTCGGAGCTCGGTCTTTATTGAGGAGTCGGCGGTGGCGTACTTGTCTGCTATGACCAACAGCTCGTCGAGGGTAGCCGGCTCATCGCAGAGGAGTTTGTGCTTGAGGAGGGTGCCTTCTCAGCACCCGGCGGTGAAGTACTCTATGACTTGAACCTCATGCACCCCTTCACAGGAATTTCGGAGCTCGGCCCAATGCGTGAGGTAGTCACGAGTTGATTCAGTGGGTCCTTGAACGCACAAGGAGAGCTGTCGGGGCTTGGGAGCCCGCTTGTAGGTGCTGGTGAAGTTGCGGACGAAGGCTTCTGTGAAGTCTAGCCAGCTTTTGATGTTGTACGGCTTGAGGCTATTGAGCCAGGTTCGCGCCGTGCCTTGTAGCATGAGGGGGACATACTTCACGGCAACACGCATGTTGCCGTTCGCTATGCTAAGCGCGGTGGAGTAGTCGATCAACCAATCCTCCGGCTTCACAGAGCCGTTGTACTTGGGCGTGTCTCTCGGGAGCGAGAACCCTTTGGGGAAGGGCTCGTCGCGGATGTGGGGGCCGAAACAAGGCGGGCCGACATCGTCTTCTTCTTCCAGCACCAGGGATCGCGCTAGGCGGTTGATCCGATGACGGGCGTCGTTCTCGCCGACTCCTTCGCGGCGGCCGAGTCGGCCGCTGAGAGTCGGATGCGTGACAGGCGGCGGGGTGGGATATCTCTCCCCACGAGGCGGAGGAGGAGGCGGGTTGCCTCATCGCTCCACGGGTCAAGGGCGGCCTTCTGCGTCGCGCTCGATGGAGATTCGGGTTCGGCTGCGGCTGGCAGCTGTCTCCTTTTCTTGCCGCGCACGGGTGTTGCCCGCAGTCGGTGTCCGTGACGTTGCACCGTGCTCTCGGCACGGGGGAGGACTTCTGCGCGCGGACGCCGACCCGTGCCGCTACCAGGCTACATCGATCAGCTCTGGATCGTCTGGTCATGTGGGCTCTTGGCCCCAGTCCATTTAGCTCGTCTACGGCCGCCTAGGCGGCGCGTAGGTTCTTGAGGGGAGTGGCGAAGACTGGGCGGTCTACTCCCAGCATGTCGGCGGTGGCTGCGCCACGCTGCTTGATGATGCCGATTCGGCTCGGCCCGTCAGGAGGCGGCGTGCCGAAGGCGGCGCGGTCGACTTCGCGCTGGTGAGCCTCAGTGAGGTGCCTCATGGAGGCTATCTTTTGGCCCTCCGCAACGAGGGCGAGGCGGCGTGCCTCCAGTGTCTTGGCATCGGCGTCGGCCGGGAGGGGACGGACAAGTCGTGGATCGCCGCTTGCAGGGCATCGTGGGCGTTCTCGCTGGAGGCGACGCCGTGGCTGATGACCAGCACCTCGGTGATGGCGGTGCCACAGCTGTCGGCTCGGGGGAGCGGGTCGTTGAAGATCACAACGTTGGTGGGGAAGGAGTCAAGCGATGCCGTGTCGGAGTCGACAAGCATCAGGTCGGTGGAGCCAACCGACTCCAAATCTACAGCAGGCTCACTGGAGACATGGAGTTGGTCGAGGAGGCTGACGAGGTGGCTCTCGAGGCAGCCTGTGCCCGCATCGGAGGCGGGATCGTCGGAGATGCGAGCCTCACCAAGAAGTTCGGCGAGGCAGCTCGCCGCGCAAGCGTCAGCGACACCTTGCAGCTCGTCGGGGCAAGCGCCATCGGGCGTGCCGGGCTGCCTACGCTCGCTGGGAAGGAAGAGGGTTCCCGTCCAGAACAGGTCTCCGGACGACGGTGCACCTGGCCCCACGGTGGGCGCCAAATGTCGGGTGATAGGTGTGACATATGCCAACGGGTGGCTTATCATTGTGGAAGCCAATAAGACGTCGCCGGTGCCTGGAAACGGGATGAGGCGAAGACATGCACACCGGCGAATCTTACCTAGCTTCGGGGCTCTCCATGGAGATAACACCCCTACTGCTGCTCTGCGGGGTCTCCGCATGATCACTAGGTGAACAATTAGCTACAAGAGGCTCCTTGAGCTGTTTTGGTGAGAGGAAGAAGAAGGGCACAGCTAGCTCTCCTCTTCCCTCTATGTCATATCTAAAACTCTAAGAGATCAACCCTTTGCATGGGTGCCCTGGGGGGTTTATATAGGCCTACCCCCAGGGGTACAATGGTAATCCGGCTGGGCGCGGGCCCTAGCCGTCAGTGTCTACGCTCACCGGCTTCTCCGCCGGCCGCTGGGGCCCGCTAACTAGTGGGTCCTGCCGGCTGCCGGCTTCCTAGTCGACAAGCTGGCCCCACCACTGGGGGCCTTGTCGGGGGTTGGTTACTGTTGCCTCAATCCTAATGATGAGGGCTTTGACGAGGTAAGCATGGCTACTTTGTCGCCTCTTTGGCGGCGATCACTGTAGCCTTACCTCATCTTGTCTCCTTAATGAGGCTCCTCCTTCGAGGGAGGGAGCAAGCCGGCTCCGGGGAGCCCGCCATATCTCAGGCCGACTGGAGGAGGCCTGGCCGCCTTCGGGTATCTCTCTGACTGGAGGGGCCCGCCACCCGCGGGCCATGCTGACAACCTGTCGCGCGTGACATCATGGTCAACATGGCAGCAGTGTCGCGCCGGACGGGTGATGGCCCGGCCCGTCTGATTACTGCTGGCCATCTCGCCTCTGAGATTCGGGGCCGAGGCTTCACCGTATACGCCCGTCTCATCGCTGTTATGTGGGTGCAAAGTTTGAAGGTGCGGTCTCGGCCGAATGCTGGGGGGCGACTTCTTGGAGTCGGCCTTCTCGTGGCCGGCTTCGTGGAGTCGGTCCTCTGGTGACCGACTCCTTGGGAGTCGGCCCTCTTGTGGCCTTCTTCCTGTAGGTTTTTAGGGCCGGGCTGCCTCCCGGTAGCCGGCCTGAGAGACAGCCGGCCGAGGGAAGGCGGCCCCGCGCCTTGGATGTTTGAGGGCTTGATTGGCCCATAATTTTTCAGAAGTGCCAGTGGGAGCCGGCTAGGCTACCCGTGGTCATTTACTCCGACATGTTCATTATTTTTCAAACCATTATTTTCATAAGTCCTCGAAGAATTTCTCTGCTTATTCATATGCTTACCCTAACTCCTCTTATGTGAAACGAAGTGGACTAGCTTCTATGCCACTATTCTCTTATGGAGCTCGCAGAATGATGAACTCTTTGCCACCCCTTCAGATGTGGGTGGTGAAGAAAAAGAACTAATCTCTTATGCAGGGGCAGGTCTCCAGACGTACCTAATCGTCTGAAGAATTTTTTGGAGACCTGAAAATTGCCTGAAAGGACGCAGGCTAATCATGAAGAAATGAATCCTCATTTCTCATGTCCTCATACTGCTTTATCTGTTCCATTGCTTGAAGAAAATGATCTGATGAATTTGATATCATATTCTTCACTGATGAAGTATATGAGTTCGTAAGTTGCACTACTTCATCTGCAGGATGATCACCCCAAAGCCAATGAGTGGGTCCTCGATAGTGGATGTACTAATCAGATGACTGGTGACAAGAATCTCTTGATGGACGTCCCCTTATCTCCATCGCATCTGAAGCATATCATCTTCGCTGACAAAAGCAAAAGCAAGGTATTGGGTCTAGGTAAGGTTGCGATCACAAAGGGTCGACACATGGACAAAGTCATGCTTGTCGAGTCCTTAGGATACAACCTCATGTCTGTCTCAATGCTTTGTGATCTTGATATGGTTGTTATCTTTGGCAAGTATCGTTGTGTTGTGATCATGGAAGCCGACAATTCCAAAGTCTTCGAAGGCTTTAGGAGAGGAGATCTGTATATTGTTGATTTCTCTACAGGACCACAACCAGCTATATGTCTACTTGCAAACGCATCAGAAGGCTGGCTATGGAATCGACGACTTGGTCATGCTGGCATGAGTAATTTGCAAATGCTCGCGAAGAAGAAGCATGCCATTGGCATTGAGAATGTCAAATTCCTCAAGGATCACTTGTGCGGAGCCTGTGAAGCTGGAAAGATGACCAAGGCCAAGCATCCAACAAAGACTATCATGACTACCACTCGACCATTTGAATTGCTTCACATGGATCTCTTTGGTCCTAATCACTATTCTGCGTTTACAAATGAAGCATCTCTATATGGCTTTGTTATTGTTGACGATTACTCTCGTTACACATGGGTGCATATTGTCACTAACAAACATGAAGTGCACGAAGTCTTCAAACGATTTTCCTCGAGGGCTTCGACCAACTTTGGTGTGAAGATCAAGCACATCAGAAGTGACAATGGAACTGAGTTCAAGAATTCTGGTCTTGATGACTATCTTGATGAACTTGGTATTACTCATGAGTTATCTTCTCCTTATACTCCTCAGCAAAATGGCGTCGTGGAGCGCAAAAACAGGACTCTTGTTGAGATGGCTCGCACTATGCTTGATGAATACAAGACGCCTCGTTGTTTCTGGATTGAGGCAATTGACACTGCGTGCCATATCATCAACAGGGTATATCTTCAGAAATTCTTCAAGAAGACTGCATACGAACTCCTCACTGACAAGAAACCCAATGTGAGTTATTTCAAAGTCTTTGGTGCTAAATGTTGGATTAGAGATCCTCATCACAATTCTAAATTTGCACCAAAAGCACATGAAGGTTTTATGCTTGGTTACGGAAGGACTACGCACACCTCAGAGTCTTCAACAACGTTCACCACAAAGTTGTTGAAACTGTAGATGTTGATTCGATGAAACTAATGGCTGCAAAGAGAGCACCTACCTACATGTTAGATGAGCAGTCACTGAGGACACTATCAAGTTCAAGGCTACTGAGGATGCCATTCCTGCGAAGAATATCTTTGAAGAAGTCATTCCAGAACGTGAAGAACGTCATGCTGATGCACCTGAGGAAAATGATGCTGAAGAAAATGCTGATCAAATTCCTCAACGACAACCAGCTCATACTCCAGTTGCAAATGAAGTGCAGATTGAGAAAATCATCAGCGACATCAACATTCCAGGTCCTCTCACATGCTCAAGAGCTTCACATTTATCTAACTTTTGTTGGCATTTTGCTTTTGTCTCTATCTCAGAGCCCACTAAGGTAGATGAACCATTTCTGGAGCCCGAATGGATTCAAGCTATGCAAGAGGAATTACATCAATTCGAGCTCAACAACGTCTAAGAACTGGTCAAACGTCCAGATCCTCGCAAGCATAATATCATTGCCACAAAGTGGATCTACCGCAACAAGCAAGATGAAAATGGCCTTGTGATGAGGAATAAGGCACGACTTGTAGCTCAAGGCTACACACAGGTTGAAGGAATTGATTTCGGTGAAAATTTTGCATCTGATGCTAGACTTAAGGCTGTTCGCATATTACTTGCTTATGCTAACCATCATGATATCACTTTATATCAAATGGATGTGAAAAGGCATTCCTCAATGGTAAGCTTGAGGAAGAAGTATATGTTGCTCAACCCCCAAGTTTTGAAGATCCAAAGCATCCCGACAAAGTCTTCAGACTCAATAAGGCCCTCTATGGCCTCAAGCAGGCCCCTCGGGCGTGGTATGATACTTTGAAGGAATTCCTCATGAAGAAAGACTTCAAACCTGGTTCACTTGACCCAACTCTTTTCACTAAATCTTATGATGGTGAATTGTTTGTGTGCCAAATTTATGTTGATGATTTCATTTTTGGCTGTACTGACCAACATTACACTGACGAATTTGGTTATAGGATGAGGGAGGAATATGAAATGTCTATGATGGGAGAATTGAAATTCTTCTTAGGTCTTCAAATTCATCAACAGCGCAATGGCATATTCATATCTCAGGAGAAATACCTCAAGGATGTATTGAGAAAAATCGGCATGTAAGATTGCAAAGGGGTCAAAATTCCTATGCCCACAAATGGCCATATGTGCACTAATGAAAATGGTATTGACTTCGATCAAAAGGTATACCGCTCCATGATTGGTTCTATATTGTATTTATGTGCATCTAGGCTCGATATTATGCTTAGTGTTTGCATGTGTGCCCGATTTCAAGCTACACTGAAGGAATCGCACCATAAGGCTGTGAAGCATATTCTTCGATATCTAGCTCACACACCAACACTTGGATTATGGTATCCCAAGGGCTCGAATTTTGATCTCATTGGATATTCAGACTCTGACTATGCTGGTGATCGTGTGGACTGCAAGTCAACGTTAGGAACATGCCATTTCCTCAGACGATCCTTGTTTTGTTGGTCCTCGAAGAAACAGAACTGCGTATCACTGTCTACTGCTGAAGCTGAGGACATTGTTGTTGGTTCTTGCTGTGCTCAATCGCTGTGGATAAAGCAAACCCTCAAGGACTACGGCGTCAACATGAAGAATGTGCCTCTCTACTGTGACAATGAGAGTGCCATCAAGATTGCTCATAACCCAGTTCAGCACTCGAAGACAAAGGATATTCAGATTCGTCATCATTTTCTTTGTGATCATGTGTTGAAGGGCGACATCTCTATTGAGCATGTGAAGACTGAAGAACAACTAGCCAATGTCTTTACAAAGCCCTTGTATGAAAAGAGATTTAGCAAGTTGCGGTGTGAGCAAAATATCCTAGAATCTTAAAATGTCCTTTGAAAAGGACACACATCCTAACACTTATGCAAATTGATGACTTAGATGTGCAACACACGAAGAAAAGTTTTTCTTCAATCAATGAAGGCTAACACTCTAAGTGTGAAGAAATTAACAAAGAATTTGATTCTCAGAATCCTACGACAATTGTACGAGGTGTCTGAAATCATCATTCTTATACGGTGGGTCACGCCAACACCAAAAGTTGAAAATCTTCAATTTGAGTTTTTCCTCATTTTTGATATTCCTCAGTTGTTCTTTTCTTCAACTTTGCAATGTCTTCACTCTCTCCGTTATATATATATATATATATATATATATATATATATATATATATATATATATATATATATATATATATATATATATATATATATATATATATATATATATATATATATATATATATATATATATATGAGTTTATGTCCTCTACAACATTCACTCATTGCTATTTCTTCAAGTTGCTTTTTCTGCTAAGTGAATGTGATCGGACCCTTCTCCCTCTATGCTAAACTCAACCCAGTCTATTCACAAATTCTTCATGTGCATTCCATTTGAAACTCGTTCAAAATCTTCAATATGTCCTTGTCAGCTGAAGAATTTGCGAACGAAACTTTAAAATATTCTAATCTGAATTTTCGGCTGTTGCCGCCTAAACCGTTCCACATCCCACGATAATAATTATCTATTCACCCACGATCTCACATGATCGCCACCTCTCAGTACGTGGGTGACACATGTCATGCGAATGAGAAGGTTCAGGGGCACGTTCGTCCAATTTCCTCGGGCAAGCAGTTTTTCACTTCGGCTATAAATACCCCCTCCCCTTTCTCACTTCGTTTTTACTCCGCTCGATCTCACTCCCTCGCTCGAGCTCCCAAAACCTAGCGCCATGCTACTTCCATCATTGTCGGTGAGGAAGAGCTTCACTGCCTCGACCTCGTCGCCATCGTACTCGCACCGGTTGCAGATTTCTTCACTCCGCCGCCGCCGTAGCTGTCTTCCTCAGCCAAGTTAGGGCGTGGAAGATCTGAACTGACAAGCTTCAAATCTACACTTCCCAGTTCGTCATGTTCTTCGACAAGGGTAATTAAAGTTCACTTTATTGACCTTGTTGATTCTGATGTTTTCAAAAAAATCTTCAAAAGGTGTTTATTCTTCAAATCTTCACACACTAAACACGTCACATATCATCTGTTCTTGATCTGTTTCCCTAAGCAACATTCTTCTGGTCAAATTCCTCAAACTTGTTCTTTTTGCAAAAACTTCTGAGAACGCACATGACCTCTCCAAATTCCTCGCAACTATATTCTGTTCACAGGTACACATGTCCGCTGTTGAATCTCTAGGTTCTCATCAACTTAACTCATTTGCAGCGTTCCTCAAAGAAAAGTTGCACACCTCTTCAGAGAATTCTATTGTCCAAAATCCCCAGCTGAAGAAAATGGCTGATGACAAGAGACCTTAGAAGGTAGGAAAGAAATTGGAAGTCAACATTGCGTTTGAAATCCCTGAGGATATCTATGATGAATATTGCACACCTGATGAGGCTAAACATGGCAAGGAGAAAAAAATCAGTGCAAGGTGCGCATACAAAAGATAGAGAGGAGATGGGCACATGAATGGAGGGAATATCGTTATGTTACATCTAAGTACATGAAGAAATTCGTTGTACACCCTCCATGCCCAAGACCTGCATTGGCACCTGGCCAAGTTGTTGATCCCTCTAGCATCAGAAGAGGTGAAGAATTTCCCAAGGAATGGGCCAAGCATCAAGCTAAACTGGCTAAACAGGCAAAAGAAGCAGTGAAGAAATTTAACAAAGATTCTGCTGCTGCCACTGCTGAGGCTGCTGCTAGCAAGCCTAAAAAGGCTATGCCTAAGAAGCCTACTCACAAGCCCAGTGCTTCAAATACTATGCCCTCACGTCCAAGCTCCTCAGCAATGCCCTCACGGCCAAGTTCTTCAAAGCCCTCACGGCAAATTCCTCAAGCTGCACCAGCTCCTCCAAAGTCCTCAGCTCCTCCGTCCAAATCCTCAGCACATGTGCATCTTGCCTCATGACAAAGGACAACAGGCATCTCCATTACCTCAGGAGCCTCTGCTAGTTCTTCAGCTCCTCCAAATTCCTCAACAGGCCCTACACTGCTGAAGACAAAGGCCACTGCTGGACGAGGTTCTCGACCAAGTCCTCACAAGAAGCAGGTCACCTTTCAAGTACTGTCCGATGAAGATGAAGCCGATGATGAAGAACTCACTGAAATCATCAGAGACAGGCAGCACCGCACCGCTAGATCCAAAGGCAACAATGTGCCCTTGATGCTGGATCCAAAGTTGATCCTAGACTTCATTGATTTATGGCACAAGGACCCCAACACACCTCTGCCTGAGATGAACCTCACTCCTGGTCAAAGTCATGTATTGACTGCCCTCATTGATGAAGAGAAATGGAAATATGAACAGGGGAGGAAGGTGAAGAAAGTGCAGTACAAGAAAGAGCACTTTCTGAAGCAAAACATCTTGAAGCTTTCACCTGAAGAGCTTGAAGCTCTGTAATCAGAGATCAAGCAACTGAGTGATGAATTTGATCGCTACTATGCTGACTGGCTTGGAGCCAAGGTCAGATTTGTGAAGATAGCTGAGAAGTTCACTACCAATGTTGCAGCCCCAACGCAACAAGAAATTCCTCAGGCTGAGGCATCTGCTCAGCCTACAGAAGAACATGCCAGCACTGCTGATGAAAATCAGGCTACTGATGAAACTACTAGTGTCAGGGCTGATGACTGCATTCCAGCCACTGATGACTCTCCCAGGGCAACCACTAGTGTTGCGCTTGAAGAAATAGTCAGGCCAGCTGAAGCTTCAACCGCTGTGTCTGAAGAAACTGGAAATGCCAGGGAAACTACATCAGTTGTGCCTGAAGTAACTAAACCAATTTCCTCTGCTCCTCCTGCACCTACACTAAGTCCAATTCTTCCTTCTGCATCAGATGTGAAGAAGACCAAGGTTGTAGAGCATGCAACTGTGAAGAAAAGGAAAGCATCAACTTCATCAGAATCTTTAGCTCCGAAGAAGATGAAGAAATTGACAAGCTCTTTTTAGAATCCTATTGATGTTGTTCCAGTCTCAAGCATGCCATCAAAGGAACTCGTTCCTTTTGATGAAGAATACGTGATCCCAAGCGGATCCGATGAAGATATTCCTTCTGATGCTTCTTTAGAGCAGTTGGATGAAGAAATTGAAGTGGATGCAATCCCTTCAACCCCAGTCGTCTCATCGCCTGTGCCTTAGTTCACAGATGAAGAGGCCGGCGTTGAAGAAATAAGTGATGAAGATGAGGATGTGGACATTGGGTGACAAACGCCTATGATGAACAATGACTTTTGGGAAAGTCAGCACCCCAATTCTCCTCTGTTCACACCTCTGCAACAAATTCCTGAATCCCAGTGCAAACTGAAGTTCAAATGGGATCTGAAGAACCTCACCTCACTCCGTCTATTCATGACGAGATTCCAGCCACTAGTGTTGATGAAATTGCTGCTGAAGGATTGAAGACCCAGGCTGCCACTGAAGAAGAACCTAAAATTCCTTAGCCTGTGGATCCTGAGATTGCGATTCCTGAGGTTGTGATGCAATTAACTGATACACCTCAGCCCAAGCCAAAGGATCCCTTCTCGAAGAAGCAAAAATTCAAGGCTGATGACTTATTCGGCGAGCATGTGTTCTTCACCGAGTATAACCCATATGACTATGCTCGTCTTAGAAGGAAGCGCTTCTGGACTGCCAGCCAAGCCAACTTCTATTCTTCACTGCTTTTCAACAAAGACAAAGTCTTCGACCATGAGCATATTCCTCACGTGGACATGGAACCACTGCCTTGCTTCAACCCAGTCCTCAGTGTGCTTCATGATGCAAGACTGCTCAACTTTTGCACTGACATTATTGATTGGAATGAAGAGCTAATTCTTCAGTTCTATGCAATGTTGCACATCACAGGAGATGCTAATGATGTGAACTCTTGGGTATTACAAAGCACTGGCCTCTGAATTGCTTCATGCACTGCCTGTCGGTCCTCCCCTTGAAGGTGCTCGTTGCCTATACCATGAACCTGAACTTACTGCTCATTACATGCAAGTGTTGATGAAGCCGCTGAAGCCCGGTCAAGCCCCAAGGACCAAATTCCTCGTGAAGGAATTGTTGTATGTGCCTTGGACTGTCTATCGCATTCTGACGAAGACTTTGAGTCCAATAAAAGGCCATGACTCGAATGATGAAGAATTCGTTGGCATCATGAAGAATCTGCTATTCAATATCATGCATGGAATTCCTGTCAACTATCATGATTTCTTCATGAGGACTCTGGCAAATGTTGCACTCTCTCCATTTGAGTTGAAGCCTTATGCTCCTTGGATTATGAGATTCCTCATAACAAGGTCTTCACTCAACTACAAGGCTGATTTTCAAAATCATCTGAGCTACTTGCCCCCCATTGAAGTCCTCAAACAGACATTTTCCTCAGCTGATGAAAAGGGCAAGGCCACTGTTGTTCTTGATGAAGGCATTCGTCCATTGGATGGTCAGTTCTGCAAAGCTACATCTTACTCCACCAATGATGACTCTGCTACTCATGAGTCTGCCGCACATGCTTCAAAGCAAAATCCTCAAGGCACAGCTCCAAGGGTGGTGACAGATCGTGAGCTTCTCCTCAGTCTTCACCAGAAGGTCGATTGCAACCACAAATGGGTTAAGGTCAGTTTGGTTCAATTCTTCACAACATGACTGCTACACACAATGCAGTGAAGAAAAACCATTACTACCTCCATGAGGTCTTCGGTCGCACCTGGGTTGTTCTGTCACATCTGTATGGTGAAGAAGATCTGAAGCAAATGGGTCTCAAGCAAGACTTTGACTGGTCTCAGCCACCACCGAAGAAATACAAGAAGGTCAAAGTTCCCTCCTTGGTGGCCAGCTTATATTCTTCATCACGTGACATGGATGAGCATGAAGACTTGGACGACACTGCGGCAGGCCCTACTACAACAACCGACCCCAACAACGCTGGCGCTCCTCCATCAACTTGATATTCTTTAGGGGCGTTAGTCCTCATTTTTCGATCCTTTTGGTCATTCGATGACAAAGGGGGAGAAATTTGAATTAGTCTTCAAGCGGGTCTACATATATGGGTGTTTTTTTGGTTACAACTCTCGTTCTTCTGAGACTTTGCTGAATCGAGTTGTAAACTTAAACCCTATGGTGGTCTGATAGTTTTGTTGTGTTCTTCTGCATGCTTATTCCTCATATATGTTAATGCATGCATGCTGAATTACATCAGTCACCATATTTCATCATGCATTTCAAATTCTTCATGTTATATATCAAATGTCTGTATGAATTACAAGATATAAGGGGAGATCTCCATGATTCTACTCTTCAAGTCTGCATTGCTTCAAAAGCAAATTCCTCACTATGCACACCTTCACGGGGAGTTCTTCTATATCTTGCAATCAAATTCCTCAATATCAGTATTTACACTTCATATGTTTATCCCCGTTGAAAACTTAACCTATATTGTCATCAATCACCAAAAAGGGGGAGATTGTAAGTGCATCTAGTGCCCCTTGGTGATTTTGGTGTATTGAAGACTTATAGGTTAAGGGACTGATGAGGTTGTGAGTGTACACATGTCTATAAGTCTATGAGGAGTTTGATATTTACAGAGAAAGTCGACCCCTAAAATGAAGTTCTTCGACTGAAGACTTTAGATTACTGAAGACTTTCTGAAGACTTTGAAAGTGAAGAAATTGGTGTGACCTTGAAGACTTGGTATTCATTCGAGGAACGTGAAGCGTGAAGACTTTTGTTTTCGTAGTTCTCTTTCTTGAGTTATAGGAAACACCGTACTGTTAAAGGGGGTCGAGGAAATACTAAGGAAAAATTTCCATGTGATGCTCAACTCAAAATCCTACACCTACCAATCCCTTCGAGTGAAGCCATTGGAAATCTCATACATTTCAGTCAATTTCTTCAGTGACAGAGACGAAGTTCTTCTCGTCTCTGAGGAATTTGTTCTGACTGAGGAGTTAGGAATTCGCCAGTGCGGATTGCCTACAAGTGAGTAACATGATAGCCCTGAGGAATTTGAACCTCAAATATCCGACCGTTGTTGTGCTATGCGCCAGCTGTCCCAAAATATCTACCCACCTAACGGTCATATCATTGAAGGGCATTTATGTCTTATCATGTCGGGCTGCTCCCTAGGCTATGAATAGCCGCCCCCTAAAACCACTAGCTGGTTGGCTACTCCGAGAGAAACTAACACTTGTCATTTGAGAGCATCCCATCCTCTGAGGACTTTGAGCGAAAATCATCAAGTGAGGAAAACCCAAACCCAAACACCTACAAACCCAAAGTGATTGAGCATCACTGAAGAGATTGATCCTGCGTGGATCTGACGCACGTTACCTTTGAAGACTATGCATCTTCCAAACGGTTAGGCATCATGGTCTAGAGCATCAAAGAGGAAAACGTGGATCGCCGAGTGACCGAGTTTGTGAAGGTTTGGAAGTCACCTGAAGACTTACCACGAGTAATTGGGCGAGGTCTATGTGACCTTAGCTCAAGGAGAATATGGTGAGGACTGTGTGTCCTCAGGTTTAAATACCTAGCCGCTCCAACCAGACGTACAACTGTCAGAGCAGTTGGAACTGGTCTAACAAATCATTGTCTTCACCAATCCTACTGGTTCTATTTCCTCAACTCTTTCATTTCCTCATTGCTGTGGTGTGTGCTTGTTTGTATCTGTTTGAATACTTCGAGTGAAGACTTTCTCAATTTCATCAGTTCAATTTCTTCAGTCTGTTTGTCTTGATCTTGTTTTATCATGTGCTTACGCTTCCTGTACTCTGTGTTTGTTTTCATTTCATCATGATGTCCACGTTTATGTTATGTCATGTATGCATCTGAGTACTTATTCCGCTGCAAGTAGTTCTTCGTTTAGGAATTTCCTCACCCTGAAATTCCTCAGTGAAGAATTCATAAAAATCGCCTATTCATCCCCCTCTAGTCGACTTAACGCACTTTCAACAATCAATAACAAATTATGCTGCAACTTCATAGCACAACAAGAGACTATACGTGCATGCTTCGGGAATCACAAACCTTAACACCAATATTCTTACTAAACACAACTGTTTACTAGCACCTCCCACATATTCCATCTCTATATCGCAAAACTATTGCAACGAATCAAACATATCATATTCAGTGATCCATAACTTTTATGTAGGATTTCATGACTAACCATGCAATTGACCAATTCCTTTTGTCTCTACAAATAGATATAAGTGAAGCATGAGAGTTTAATTCTTTCTACAAAAGATCATGCTCTAATAAATATAAGTGAAGCAAAATAGCATTCTTCAAACAACGGTTTTCTATGTGAAGAGAAACAGGCAATCCAAACTTCAAATGATATAAGTGAAGCACATGAAGCATTCTATAAAGGCCATACTCAAAAGATATAAGTGAAGTGCAATGAGAATTCTGTAAATCAACCATGGACTATCTCATACCAGCATGGTGCATAAAAGAAAAATGAAAACTAAAAGCAAAAGATGCTCCAAGACTTGCACATATCACATGAACGAAACGAAGACAAAAACATACCAATATTTGTTGAAGAAAGATGGGATGCTTTCCGGGGCATCCCCAAGCTTAGACGCTTGAGTCTCCTTCAATATTTACTTGTGGTGCCTCAGGCATCCCCAAGCTTGAGCTCTTGGCTCTCCTCCTTCTCCTCATATCGAGACCTCCTCGATCTGTGATCACTTCATCCACACAAAATTCAACAGAAAGTTCGGTAAGATCCGTTAGCATAATAAAGCAAATCACTACACTAAGTAATGTTGCAAACCAATTCATTTTTTTTTGCATTGCAGCTAATGTAATATAACTTTTCCATGGCTTCATCAAACAAGCAAAACAATGCATCAAAAACAGAATCTGTCTTAAACAGGACAGTCTGTAGTAATCTGAACATTACTCATACTTCTGGTACTCCAAAAATTCTGAAAAAATATGAAAAAATAAAAACTTTGTATAGCAAGACATTTCAAAAAAAATCAGAACCGTTTGACATTCCAGTAAAAAATGTAAAATCGCGCACTACAGCCAAAGTTTCTTGTTTTGCACTGCACAAACCAACAAACAATCTACTCATCATAAAGGCAAATCTTGGCACATTAATTTTATAATACAATGGAATTGTACTAGGGGGTAATTATTTTTGTGAGGATCTTCATGAAAAATTCTACAATGTTTCCATGAGCATGAACACAAGTGTTCAAGGTCGACCCTCACTTCTCCAATGCATAACTTCCAATCGCTTCTCTTTTGTGAAAAACTTTTTAGTTACCCTCTATATTTTTTTGTTTTTAAACTTTATGAAAGCAATCAACAGAAATAAATGACTATCTAAAACTTCTGGGTTGTCTCCCTGGCAGCGCTTTCTTCAAAGCCATTAAGCTAGGCATAAAGTGCTCAAGTAATGAATCCACCCGGATCCCAAGATATACCAAAGCCAATTTTAATTAACAATGATTTGGCATTTAGTAGTGAGCACAAAGCAACATATATCAAGCAATGACTAAGTCTAACTCTCTTCCTATGCATTGGCATGTCATATAAGAACAATTCGTGCACATCAAGTAAAGGCCAATACATAGCATAAGCAGTTTCTTGCAATTTTGTTGTGTTGGAAACATAAAGAGGCGGAGATGTAGTTCCTCTCTCATAATAATTGCAAGTAGGAGCAGCAAGCACATGCATATTATATTCATAAAAATTATCATGTGAAATAGCAAAATGCAACCCATCAACATAATCCTTAACAAGTGCAAACTTCTCCGATATAGTGTAGTTTGGAGAATTAAAAAAGATAATAGGACTATCATGTGTGGGTGCAATAGCAACAATTTCATTCTTAACATAAGGAACTATAGCAAGTTCATCTCCATAAGCATCATTCATATTGGCATCATGGTTGTAGGATCGCAAGTATGTCTAGAGGGGGGTGATTAGACTACTTGACCAGATAAAAATCTAGCATTTTCCCAATTTTAAGTATTGGCAGATTTTAGCAACTTAACACTAGTCAAGCAACCAACCTACATATGCAAGTCTAAGAGTATAGCAACAGAATGTAAAACATTGCACATGAAGGTAAAGGGAGGAGTTTGGAGGGAGCAAACAAAATGTAGACACAGAGATTTTTGGCGTGGTTCCGATAGGTGGTGCTATCATACATCCACGTTGATGGAGACTTCAACCCACAAAGGGTAACAGTTGCGCGAGTCCAAGGAGGGCTCCACCCACGAAGGATCCACGCACGAAGGACTTGCCTCACTAGGGTAGATCTTCATGAAGTAGGCGATCTCCTTGCCTGTACAAACTCCTTGGTTCAACTCCACAATCTTGACGGAGGCTCCCAAGTGACACCTAACCAATCTAGGAGACACCACTCTCCAAAATGTAATAGATGGTGTGTTGATGATGAACTCCTTGCTCTTGTGCTTCAAATGATAGTCTCCCCAACACTCAACTCTCTCACACAGATTTGGATTTGGTGGAAAGATGATTTGAGTGGAAAGCAACTTGGAGAAGGCTAGAGATCAAGATTCATATGGTTGGAATGGGATATCTTGACCTCAACACATGAGTAGGTGGTTCTCTCTCAGAAAATGTATGATGGAAGTGTAGGCATGTTCTGATGGCTCTCTCCACGAATGAACAGTGGGTGGAGGGGTATATATAGCCTCCACACAATAACCGTTACACACAAATCACCAAACTCGGTGGGACCGAATCATGAAACTCGGTCAGACCGATTTAGTTCAAAATGTGAACATTAGGATTTTCGGTGGGACCGACATGTCAGTTTGGTGAGACCGATTTCATTAGGGTTAGGGCATAACATAATCTCGGTGGGACCGATTACACAAACTCGGTGATACCGATTTTGGTAATAAGCTAACCAGAGAGTTGGTCAGGAAAACTCGGTGGGACCGATTCGCTCATCTCGGTTGGACCGAAACGTTACGAAGGGGAAACAGAGAGTTTGCATTGCGAACTCGGTGGGAACGATCGCTCATTTCGGTTGGGCCGAAACGTTACGAAGGGGAAACAGAGAGTTTGCATTGCGAACTCGGTGGGACCGATCGCTCATTTTGATTGGACCGAAATGTTACGAAGGGAAATAGAGAGTTTGCAATCCCATCTCGGTGAGACCGAGGCCCCTATCGGTGAGACCGAAAAGACTAGGGTTTTGTGGCAGTAGCTATGTCAACTGAACTCAGTGGTGCCGGATAGAAAGTTTTGGTGGGTTGAGTTTGACTTTTGGTTTGGGACATATGTGGATATGAGAAAGTGTTTGAGGATTTTCGAGCATATCACTAAGCATTTCGAGCAAGTAACCCATTAAGCAACACCTCATCCCCTTTTAATAGTATTGGCTTTCCTATGGACTCAATGTGATCTTGGATCACTAAAAGTAAAATGTAGAGTCTTGAGAGTTTGAGCTTGAGCCAATCCTTTGTCCTTAGCATTTTGACGGGTCCACATTTCTAATCCATGCCATGCCAATCATTGAGCTTTCCTGAAATATTTATCTTGAAATAGTATTAGCTCAATGAGCTATATGTTGTTAGGAATTACCAAAACCACCCAGGGATAGTTGCACTTTCAATCTCCCCTTTTTTGGTAATTGATGACAACATATAGATCAAAGCTTCGACAAATAATCATAAGATTGAGATACATCGTCGCTTTGAGAAGTATGTGATAAGCAAGAGCTCCCCCTAAATTTGTGAATTATTTAAAATTTGCTTTTGAATGCAAATTCACAATCGATTAGGATCATGGGTCACTCTTCCATGTCACATACATCTTGGTGGAGTGCTCAAAATGATAAAAAAAATTAAAGCATGCACTCATCACCAAGCAAAGTGAATGATCATATATGGAACATAAGAGATAACATCATCCAAGCAAGCATTAATGTAGCATATGATCAATCACATGATCAAACAAGTATATCACACAGACAAAGACATAGTGTATCAACCAAGCACACAAAAAGTTTCAACCAAAAGCAAGAGAGATAAAAGGCAAAACACCCTCTCTCGAAGCCTATGATCTATACATATTTCACCCCCTTTGGCAACAAGTTACCAAAAAGTTTGAAAATTCATAGTGCTATGCGTCTCTCAGGCTTGGTCTTCGGGAGGTGGTGTAGAGAGAACTCCAAGGATGAAGGCATCTGTTGATGTAGTTGGAGCTGGTGGAGTGGCTGCTGGAGGTGGCACTGAAGCTGTGGCTGCTGGTGCTGATGTTGTAGCTCTAGAATCAGGTACAGGCACTGCAGCAGACCTCTGACCTCTAGGCACTCGCTAAAAAGCATCAGTGGTTGCCTTCCCCTTCTTCTCTTCTGCATCCTCCTGGAGCTGCTCAACTGCTGTTTGGATCTCAGTAACCTTCAGATCAAGCTCATAAAATTTTGTCTCTATGATCCTCTCCAGACTCTCCTGGTTTTGAGTCAGGGTGGTCACGCCTTTATCAATCCTTAGTGTAGATTGGATTAGATATGCAAGCTGATCTTGCTTGCTCTTCAGGAAAACTTGAGATGCTTCCTCAACACTAGGCATCTTGGCAGCTTTCTCTGCTTTAGCTTTTGCTCTCTTCTCTTGTGCTTGAGCTGATGATGGTTCATCCTCATTCATTACAACCTTGTTGTATTCAAATTCAGGATATAGGGGTAGATGCTCCTTGTCCAACAAATAAGTACCTGTGCCCATCTTAGCATTGATGAGCTCCTGAATATGTGGAGCATACCCACAGCTTCTCTTTTGGTCAGCAACTGTCCTCTTAGTTGTCTCTACAATCAGGCTCATGACTTTGAACTTTTGAGGGACATCAAAAAGTTGTAGCAGGTTGATGGAATGTCCTCTTATCATCTTGTGATCTCCTGACTTGGGTAGCAGAGTGTGCCTTAGGATTGTGTTGATGGTAGGCAGACCAGACAATAAGTGATGTACATATCCAAGCTTGTGAGTCTCCAAAGCTTTATCTGGGATCTCTTTGTACATGTTTGCCATTGAGTTGTGGTCTTTCTTCTTCTTAGCATACACATCCAAGTCATCTTCACGTTCCTCAGGGGCATTGTAACATCCCAAATTTCCTATTTGGAATGTTTTACAATTATAGCTAAGCATCTATGCATTCTGTTTGAATTTGAGTGCCATTTGGAGTTTCAGAGTTTTGAGTTTTCAAATTTGAATTCAAACTATGGCAAGTGGGAATCATTTCAAAAACTATGCCTGATAAATACTTGAGTAAAAGTATGAGAGGAGCAAACATGACACTCCAAAAATATCAGAGGAAAATAATGCCAAAAGTTTTGAATTCAAACTTGAGTTTTATTTGAATTTGAAAAAAATGAACTTTTATAAAGTTTGGATTTTGCCTTTGGAAAAATTTTCAAATGATAGGGAATATTCCCCTGATCATTTTGGTATATATATGTCCTATATAAAATATTTATATTTTATAAGTTACCTCTGTTTTGTTTTTATTAAAAAATTAAAAAGGAAAACCCCAGCGCCCCAACCACTGCCCACCGCCCACCAGGCGCCCAGGCCGCCCAGCCAATGACAGCCAGCCGAGCCAGCCAGCCCAACCGCGCCCCCCTCGCTTGAAACCGCTTGGCTCGGCCAACCGCCACGCCGCACCCTCTCTCTCTCTCTGCCAAAGGACCCCACCCCGTCTTCAACCCCTCGCCCGCCTGCGCCCGCGCCGCCGATCGATCGCGGATCCCGACGAATCCGGATTCGATCCTCCCGATTGCCCCCTGCCCAAGCCGAGGCACCCCCTATATAAACCCTCCCTTTTTTCCCCCCCCTCCCTCGAACCCTCCTCTCCCCTCACGCCGTCGCCGTCACCGGAGCTCATCTCCCCCGCCATTCGCCTCGCCGACGTCGCCCTAGACCCCCCGAGCCTCGTCGACTCCACCAAGACCCCCCCCCCTCGTCGCCCCGCACCCGCCGGACGACTCTGCCGACCTCCCCGACGACCGGAGCCATCGGCACACTCGCCACCGAGCCGCCGCCGCCGTCCAAACTCCGGTGAGCCACCGGAGCTCTTCTCCCCCGTCCGATTCGTCTTGTGCGGTCCAGATTAGAACCCCGAAGGGGTATCCTCTTTTTAATAAAAACCGGGTTTTATTTCCGGTTCGTTGCGGTTTAGTTTAGTTAGGTTTTTTTGTTTAGTACCGGCCCATTTCGTTTAAACCATAGGGCCCATTTAGTTATATTACGCGCAGTGCGTTAGTTAGGCCCATTAGGCCATTTTTCTTTTATTTTCGTTTTCGGTTTTAACAGAATAGTTTCAGATTTGAAAAATTCATATCTTTTATTCTACTTAATATTTTTAAGTGATTCTTTTTTGTTGGTTTGCAAATTTTCTATAGTTTCTGTATAAAATATTATTAGCTATGTTAAAATTAAGTAAATTGCTTTATTTTAGATTTAGTCAGAATAGTAAATCTGCCATAAAATGAGTTAGGAAAATTATTTTTATATGATTCTTTTGTCCCAAATTTGTTTTGACATTACCTAACCATAGGAATTAATTTGGGTATTTTAGGATTAATAAAAATAGTTTTAAGCAGAATCTTGTTAATCCTAATTAATTAACTAGCTACTGTTTTCCTATTATTTTAATTAGTAAATCAATTTATTTTTCACATGTGATTGATTATTCTAGGTTAGTTTCTGTCACCTTAGAGGATGAACTTTTATTTATAATAAATAAAACTTTTAATTTTGTTTTCTTAATAGGAATTGAATTAGGCCTAATAGGAGTTTCATAATAGATTTTAAGTTAATTCTTTTTGCTCCTAGTTGCTTAATGCATTCTTTTCTGTTAAGTTAACAAAAACTCATGCTTAGGTCATGTTGAGAAAAATTTTGTTATGTAAAACTAATTTTAGTTGTTGCTTGAAGTAGGAAAACTTTGAGTTGGATTTCTTGAGTTTTCTTTGGGTTTTTGATTTGGTTGTTTTGGTGTGTTATTTTGTTATTCTATTGTGTTATGTAGTCTTATGCTATATGCTTATTGTGATTATTGTTTGTCTCGGTAGAGTTTCCGGAGTGCGAAGCTTGCTACTACGAGTCTTTAGCTTACGAGGATCATCAGCAAGGCAAGTTTTGATCATGTTATTTTCAATACCTATGATTTTGTGCATTAGAAATTATACCACCCCACCATGCATGCAGTAGTTGAAATTTTGAAGTTATTAATCTTGAGTAGTATCATGTGGTAGGATGAACCAATTCCCTTGTTATCAATACCGGGACGTAGTAGTTTAATTTTGCTATGCTCGTGAGACGGATTGGTTGAGTGAATTCATAAGCAAGATGTGAGAGTCAAGATGATGACAACCCCATGAACTTCAATGATCAAGATGGACTTGAAATTCACTCTTTGGTGGAGGATTGTTGACGGCACCTGGAGAACCCAGTGGTTGGCGGGATGCATGGAGAAGTGCCATGACATCTTGCGGAAAGCTTCACCCAGCCACGAAGAGACGGATGGATGCCCCATTGACCGAAGCTTACATGCAGCCGCAAGCCACTATGGGCTCTGGCTGGGTCAACCCTAGTAGTGACGCTGGCTGGGCGGTACTACGAGATGTAGAAGAACGGTAGGATTGGATGGGTACCGGCGGTGGCGGTAGAACTCTTTGGAAGACCTGTTTCATTCATCCGTCTTCAAACACCATGAAGTGCGAAGACTTAAAAGGAGGAATGATTCTTGCGGGTAAAGTCGCAAACCTCTGCGAGTTAAAGATCTAATCGATTAGCCGTGTCCCGATTCACGGACAATTTGAGCCTCTGGAACTTGGAAGTATTCGAAATCTCAACACTAAAACTAATGAATTAATTTGAGGGTTTATGACTTAATAATTTGGGAATGAGATATTGGTTGGCGGAACCATCTCAATAACTACCAACAATTTTGTAGTATTTGCAAACAAGTCCACTGTAGTAGGGAAAAATTGGCTTTTAAAAATGATGAAACTTAGAGCCCCACAGCCAAAAATGCATATAGTGTTAGTAATTTTATTATTGTTATTCTCTCTTCATGACTTGCCGACTTATTCAAAAGCTGACCTACACGGCTGCAACGTCTTATGTTGCGTAGATTTATTCGATCAGGGTGAGGCTACGCTCCGTGCTTGGCGATTGCCCTTGGAGTCGGATGGACTCGCTTTTCGTCTACGCTTCCGCAGCTTTAGTAGTTTATTTCTCATGAGTTGGCCTTTGGCCGAATTTATTCTCTTGTAATAAAGACTCTATATGAGAATCGTGTAATAAATTCAGGTGTGATTGAACTTTGATTATTTCATCGATGTCTTGTGAGTACCAAAGATGATCTTGGGATGGTACGCATACGGAGATTTGACCGATTTTGGGTCGGTCGCTCTGAGAGATGGTATCGAGCACACTGCTGACCGTGGATCGTAACCCCTAGGATCGGAAAGCCATAGGAAGAGACTATTTACTTTATATCCTTATCATTCCATAATTCTCCCCTATTCATTTCTAACTTCTCTCCGATTTTCAACATTCTAGATGGTCGTCGAGTTCACCCCAGTTTTGCTACCGGAGTTTTGCCAGCCCGATGAGACGATGCCCTTCGGCAGGAAGCTGGTCCAGATGGTGAAGAAGCTGAAGATTTCTCTGCCCTCGATCACCGGAAGCCAACCAATGCACTTCCGAGCGGATACCGCTTCTGAGGATTGAGGTGCATATTCCAGGAGAACCTTCGGAGGACATCTGAGCCTATTGACTTTGAGTTCACCGACTTCAACTGGATCATCGGAAGGGACATGGCGATCTATCGTGCACTTGGACATCTCCGAGAAGAGTACAGGGCGAGCTCGATCCATCGACCTCGCCATGGTTTCTCGCGAGCAAGGAATGGAGATATCATCCGTACCGTTGAGGACGACTCCATTCTCTCTTATGTCCAGGACTTGGAGTGTCTCCTCGAAGCGGGAGATTCAGACTCGCCGTAACTTCGAAGGCACACAGAGGCTATTGTTCCGTGAACTGGGCTGGAGGAGAAGGCACACGCAGATTTCCTTAACCATGAGGAAGAAATCGCGGACTTCATGGAGACGAATGACGACCGAAGATGAAGCTTGCGCAATAGAGGAAAAGATGGACTTGGGAGAAGACCTTTTCCGAGTGGAGATGACGGACCCCTCATGAGCAATGATCAGGATTATGAAGGGGTTCCACCGAGAAAGCCGCAAGAGGAGGCGCCGCAATGAGGACGTCACACGGAGGACATCGCACGGAGGGGCGCATGGATTATTGATGAAGACATTTAGTCGACCGCCATGTTATTTTACTTTTCCGTCGATCAGTTAGGCCGATATTTTCGATTAGTCATGAGCTTTTGTAATCGAGATTGAACCATGTTTGAGTGGAATGAATAAATGATTGGTGTGTTTATGATTGTGCATTCATATGGGTAGTGATATTTCTCATTAGACCCTTGTTCTATTCTAATTTTCTCATCCACTCCAAAACACGGATGCCTCCGAGGCGTGACACGGTTTTCGCCAGAGCTCACCCAGCTACTCCAGCAGCAGAATGCCCTCATGCGATACTCATCGTAATCGAACAACAACAACAACAATCCACCGCCACCACCCCTGTTGACAACTTGACTCGATTCCTAAGGCTGAATCCGCGGTGTTCTCTAGCAGACCTTGAGCGATTGTGGCCGATGATTGGCTCCGCAAAGTCGGAAGAGAGCTAATCACTGTTGGATGCACCGATGCGAGAGAAAGTGCGCTTTGCAGCGCATCAACTTGATGGACCAGCAGCTTCTTGGTGGGAGAACTACACGCCACTTATCCCATTGGTGCCATCACGTGGGATCAGTTCCAGCGAACTTTCCGCACCGCTCATGTCTCAGCCGGAGCCATGAGTGCGAAGAAGCGTGAGTTCCGCAACTTACGCCAGGGGAACCGTACTGTGGCACAGTACGTGGATGAGTTCAGCACGTTAGCTCGTTATGTCCCGGATGATGTGGCCACAGATGCCGCAAAACAGGAGAAGTTTCTCGAGGGACTCAACGACGAGCTGAGTATGCAGCTTATAGTGGCTACCTTCGCCAACTACCAGGAGCTGGTAGACAAGGCCACCATACTTGAAGGCAAGCAGCAGCAGATTGAAAGCCGCAAGCGGAAGTACAGCCAAGGGAAGCACAACTCAGGAGCTCAGCAGAAGCCCCGTTATGCACCATATTCAGGAGGGCACACCCATCATAACCATGGAGGCCATAACCATGGAGGAAATGGGAACAACCGCAACCAGGACAACAAGTCAGGCCATGGCAATGGCAATGGAAACGGTAATGGCAATCAGCATCGTCCTGCCCCGGCTCCAAAGGATCTGAGCCACATCACCTGCTTCAAGTGCCAGAAAACAGGGCACTATGCCACCGATTGCCCGGAGGCCAAGCAGAGGAATGGGAACAGCAATGGAAGCTCAGCGAAGAAGCCCAACCCTTTCCCTCGTGCTCAGGTGAACCACATTGACGTGGAGGACGTCTATGATCAGCCAGACACTGTGGTTGGTAAGTTTTTATTGAATTCACGTTCAGTATTGGTACTCTTTGATTACGGTGCAGCGCATTCATTCATATCAAGGGTAGTTGTGGAAAAGTGCGGGTTGCCCACTAAAACCCTTAGAAGCCCCCTTCGCGTCGGTTCGCGGAGGAGAAATGATGGCGAGCTTAGGCTGTCATGCAACCCTCAACATCGGGAACCATAAATTTCCCACAGACCTCATAGTATTGGAAACCCAGACCTTGGATGTAATCCTAGGCATGGATTGGTTGACGAAGTTTGAAGGAAACATAGGCATGCCAAGAAGTCTATTCTGCTCACCACCTCGGGCGAAGAGGATCAAGTATGTAGCCAGCACAGCCGGATGAAGAATCAGTGCATTCCCTCACGGGAGTTGTTCAGAGGAAGTGCGATGGTGCAAGATTTTCCGATGTGTTTCGGAGGAATTACGAGAATGCCACCGACGAGGACATTGAATTTCTGATTGAGTTATTGCCCGCACAGCCCCAATATCCAAGAGACCCTATCGGATGCCCCGAGCGAGTTGAAAGAGATCAAGGATCAAATTAATGAGTTATTGGAGAAAGGATATATTCGCCAAGCTCATCACCTTGGGGAGCCCCATTCTTTTGGTAGAGAAGAAGGATGGAACCTTGAGGATGGTTGTGGATTATCGTGCGTTGAGCAATTGACCATCAAGAACAAGTACCCTCTGCCGATGATTAATGATCTGTTTGATCAGCTAGTAGGAGCCAAGGTATTCTCCAAGATCGATCTTCGATCGGGTATCATCAATTGAAGATCCGTGAAAAGGATATACCCAAAACAGCATTCACTACCAGGTATGGTTTATATGAGTATACCGTCATGTCATTTGGATTGATTAATGCTCCTGCCTACTTCATGAATTTGATGAACAAGGTATTTATGGAATATCTGGACAAGTTTGTCGTGGTGTTCATCGATGATATACTGATTTTCTCCAGAGCGAGGAAGAGCATAAGGAACATTTCGTCTAGTTACGAGAAACTTGAGAACATCGGTTGTATGCCAAGTTCAGCAAATGTGAATTTTGGCTGAAGGAAGTCGATTCCTCGGACATATTATTTCAGGAGAAGGAATAGCAGTTGACCCGCCAAGGTTGAATCGATCACCGATTGGCGTCACCCACCTCGATCAAGGAGATCCGCAGTTTTCTCGGACTCGCAGGATATTATCGGAGGTTTATTGAGAACTTCTCGAAGATTGCCAAGCCCATGGTGAGCTGTTGAAGAAAGAAGCCAAGTATGTTTGGACCGAGGAATGTGAAGCCAGTTTTCAGGAATTGAAGAAACGTTTGGTTACAGCCCGATGCTGATTTTGCGGACATACACAAGGAATACCAGGTATATTGTGACGCTTCTCGTCAAGGACTCGGAGGAGTATTAATGCAGGAAGGTAAAGTTGTAGCTTATGCCTCCAGACAGCTACGACCTCACGAGATGAATTATGCCACGCATGATTTGGAGTTAGCAGCCGTAGAGCATGCACTCAAGACCTGGAGACATTTCCTCATCGGAAACCGTTGTGATGTTTACACAGATCACAAGAGTTTGAAGTATATTTTCATGCAGAAAGAGTTGAACCTCAGGCAGAGGAGATGGCTAGAGTTGATAAAGGACTATGACATGAGATTGCATTATCACCCAGGGAAAGCTAATGTTGTAGCAGATGCTTTGAGCCGTAAGAGTTATGTGAATACTCTTACAGCAGGAGGATTACCCCAGGAGTTAGTTGATGACCTCAGAGACCTCCGACTGGAGATAGTTCCGAGAGGATATGTTGAAACTCTGGAAGTACAGTCCACTTTGGCCGAAAGGATTCGTGAAGCCCAGAAGTCGGACAAGGAAATTGATGAGATAAAGCAAAAGATGAATGAAGGAAAAGCTAAAGGGTTCCGTAAGGATGAACACGGAGCTATATGGTTCGAGGATCGTATTTATGTGCCCAATGATCCCGAGCTCAGGAAGCTAATTCTTCAGGAGGCTCATGATTCACCGTACTCGATTCACCCGGTAACACCAAGATGTACCGGATTTGAAGGAAAGTTTCTAGTGGACAGGTATGAAGAAAGATATTGCCGAGTGCGTAGCGATGTCGATGTTTGTCAACGAGTAAAGGCAGAACATCGAAGCCAGCAGGGTTACTTCAACCTTTGCCGATTCCCGATTGGAAATGGGAAAAACTTGGAATGGATTTTATCACAGGATTAGCGGGACCCGTTCAGGTTATGATTCTATCTGGGTAGTGGTTGATCGTTTGACCAAGGTAGCTCACTTCATTCCGTGAAGACTACCTATACCAGTGCTAAGTTGGCCAAGATATACATGACCAGGATCGTATGTCTGCATGGAGTTCGAGGAAAATCGTGTCGATAGAGGAACACAGTTTACCTCAAAGTTTTGGAAGCGATTGCATGAAACTTTGGAGTGCGAGGCTGAAATTCAGCACAGCTTTTCATCCATGAGCAGATGGATGACCGAGAGAGTCAACCAGATTACGGAGGACATGTTGAGAGCTTGTGTGCTAGAATATGGATCTAGCTGGGATGATAATTTGCCATACGCAGAGTTATCACACAACAACAGTTATCAATCCAGTCTGAAGATGGCTCCTTTCGAAGCTCTATACGGAAGGAGGTGTAGAACACCATTGCTGTGGGATGGTGTTGGAGATCGATCGCTTTTCGGTTCCGATCTTATCAGAGATTCCGAAGAGAAAGTCAAGCTGATTCGGGATAGACTCAAGATAGCACAATCGAGACGTAAGAGTTATGCCGACGATAACGCAAGGAAGTAACATACGAGCGGAGACCGAGCATATCTTCGTGTGTCTCACTTCGTGGAATCAAGAGGTTTGGTGTCAAGGAAAGTTAGCACCCGATTCATTGGCCCGTACAAAATCCTCGAGCGTCGTGGAGAAGTTGCTTACAAGTTGGAATTTCGGAAGGATTGTCCGGAGTTCATGATGTCTTCCATGTTTCTCACCAAGAAGTGGCATGCCGACATGGCGATATTCCGTTGAGAGACACGGTGCCCCTAGAGGCCATACAGCTCGACGGTGATCTGACTTATAAGGAGAAACCCGTCCGAATTCTCGAGACTGCGAACAGAGTCACCCAGCAAGGTCATCAAGTTTTGCAAGGTCTTTGTGGAGTCACCACTCGAGGAAGAAGCCACACAGGGCGCCAAGAAGACCTTCTTGAGACCACCCGCACCTATTTGCTAGCCAACCCGAATCTCGAGGGCTAGATTCATCTTAAGGTGGTAGGTTTGTAACATCCCAAATTTCCTATTTGGAATGTTTTACAACTATAGCTAAGCATCTATGCATTCTGCTTGAATTTGAGTGCCATTTGGAGTTTCAGAGTTTTGAGTTTTCAAATTTGAATTCAAACTATGGCAAGTGGGAATCATTTCAAAAACTATGCCTGATAAATACTTGAGTAAAAGTATGAGAGGAGCAAACATGACACTCCAAAAATATCGGAGGAAAATAATGCCAAAAGTTTTGAATTCAAACTTGAGTTTTATTTGAATTTGAAAAAAATGAACATTTATAAAGTTTGGATTTTGCCTTTGGAAAAATGTTCAAATGATAGGGAATATTCCCCTGATCATTTTGGTATATATATGTCCTATATAAAATATTTATATTTTATAAGTTATCTCTGTTTTGTTTTTATTAAAATAAATAAATTTAAAAAAGGAAAAACCCCAGCGCCAGCCGAACATCGCCCAGCCCGGCCAACAAGCGGCATGACCACCAGCCACCAATGAGCCACCGAGCCGGCCCAGCGCCAACCGCCGCCCCCGCCCGAAACCGCTTGGCTCGGCCAACCGCCCGCCGCACCCTCTCTCTCTCTGCCAAAGGACCCCACCCGTCTTCAACCCCTCGCTGCGCCGCCGCCGATCGCCGGATCCCGACGAATCCGGATTCGATCCTCCCGATTGCCCCCCCCCCAAGCCGAGGCACCCCTATATAAACCCTCCCTTTTATTTTTCCCCCCGCCCCTCGCGAACCCTCCTCTCCCCTCACGCCGTCCTGAGCCCGAGCTCATCTCCCCGCCATTCGCCTGCTTGCCGTCGCCCTAGACCCCGAGCCTCGTCGACTCACCAAGACCCCCCCTCGTCGCCCCAAGCACCCGTGGACGACTCCATCGACCTCCCGACGACCGGAGCCGTCGGCACACTTCGCCACCGAGCCGCCGCCGCCGTCCAAACTCCGTGAGCCACCGAGCTCTTCTCCCCGTCCGATTAGTCTTGTGCGGTCAGATTAGAACCCGAAGGTATCCTCTTTAATAAAAACCGGGTTTTATTTCCGGTTCGTTGCGGTTTAGTTTAGTTAGGTTTTTTTTATTTAGTACCGGCCCGTTTCGTTTAAACCATAGGGCCCGTTTAGTTATATTACGCGCAGTGCGTTAGTTAGGCCTATTAGGCCATTTTTCTTTTATTTTCGTTTTCTGTTTTAACAGAATAGTTTCAGATTTGAAAAATTCATATCTTTTATTCTACTTAATATTTTTAAGTGATTCTGTTTTTGTTGGTTTGCAAATATTCTATAGTTTATTTAGAAAATATTATTAGCTATGTTAAAATTAATTAAAATTGCTTTATTTTATATTTAGTCAGAATAGTAAATCTGCCATAAAATGAGTTAGGAAAATTATTTTTATATGATTCTTTTTGTCCCAAATTTTTTTGACATTACCTAACCATAGGAATTAATTTAGGTATTTTAGGATTAATAAAAAATAGTTGTAATCAGAATCTTGTTAATCCTAATTAATTAACTAGCTACTGTTTTCCTATTATTTTAATTAGTAAATCAATTTATTTTTCACATGTGATTGATTATTCTAGGTTAGTTTCTGTCACCTTAGAGGATGAACTTTTATTTATAATAAATAAAACTTTTAATTTTGTTTTCTTAATAGAAATTGAATTAGGCCTAATAGGAGTTTCATAATAGATTTTAAGTTAATTCTTTTTGCTCCTAGTTGCTTAATGCATTCTTTTCTGTTAAGTTAACAAAAACTCATGCTTAGGTCATGTTGAGAAAAATTTTGTTATGTAAAACTAATTTTAGTTGTTGCTTGAAGTAGGAAAACTTTGAGTTGGATTTCTTGAGTTTTCTTTGGGTTTTTGATTTGGTTGTTTTGGTGTGTTATTTTGCTATTCTATTGTGTTATGTAGTCTTATGCTATATGCTTATTGTGATTATTGTTTGTCTCGGTAGAGTTTCCGGAGTGCGAAGCTTGCTACTACGAGTCTTTAGCTTACGAGGATCATCAGCAAGGCAAGTTTTGATCATGTTATTTTCAATACCTATGATTTTGTGCATTAGAAATTATACCACCCCACCATGCATGAAGTAGTTGAAATTTTGAAGTTATTAATCTTGAGTAGTATCATGTGGTAGGATGAACCAATTCCCCTTGTTATCAATACCCGGGACGTAGTAGTTTAATTTTGCTATGCTCGTAGACGGGATTGGTTGAGTGAATTCATAAGCAAGATGTGAGAGTCAAGATGATGACAACCCCATGAACTTCAATGATCAAGATGGACTTCGAAATTCACTACTGGGTGGAGGACGGTTGACGGGCACCCTGGAGAACCCAGTGGTTGGCCGGGATGCATGGAGAAGTGCCATGACATCTTGCGAGCTTCACCCAGCCACGAAGAGACGGATGGATGCCCCATTGACGGAAGCTTACCTATGCAGCCGCAAGCCATTATGGGCTCTGGCTGGGTCAACCCTAGTAGTGACGCTGGCTGGGCGGTACTACGAGATGTAGAAGAACGGTAGGATTGGATGGGTACGGCGGTGGCGGAAGAACTCTTTGGAAGACTCTGTTTCATTCATCCGTCTTCAAACACCACTGAAGTGCGAAGACTTAAAAGGAGGAATGATTCTTGCGGGTAAAGTCATAAACCTCTGCAGAGTTAAAGATCTAATCGATTAGCCGTGTCCCGATTCACGGACAATTTGAGCCTCTGGAACTTGGAAGTATTCAGAAATCTCAACACTAAAACTAATGAATTAATTTGAGGGGTTTATGACTTAATAATTTGGGAATGAGATATTGGTTGGCGGAACCATCTCAATAACTACCAACAATTTTGTAGTATTTGCAAACAAGTCCACTGTAGTAGGGAAAAATTGGCTTTTCGCAAAATGATGAAACTTAGAGCCCCACAGCCAAAAATGCATATAGTGTTAGTAATTTTATTATTGTTATTCTCTCTTCATGACTTGCCAGCTTATTCAAAAAGCTGACCTACACGGCTACAACGTCTTATGTTGCGAGATTTATTCCGATCGGGGTGAGGCTACGCTCAGCGCTTGGCGATTGCCCTTGAGTCGGATGGACTCGCTTTTAAATCTCACGCTTCCGCAGCTTTAGTAGTTTATTTCTCATGAGTTGGCCTTTGGCGAATTTATTCTCTTGTAATAAAGACTCTATATGAGAATCGTGTAATAAATTCAGGTGTGATTGAACTTTGATTATTTCATCGATGTACTGTGAGTACCAGCATGATCTTGGGATGGTACAGACACAGAGATTTGACCGATTTTGGGTCAGGTCGCTACAGGCATTGATCAGCTTGGCCCATTCTTCAACAGTGGATTGGTACCTAGTACCTTCAGACATCCATATGATCTTCCCATGTGGGTAAAAGTGAGCAGTCGAGTAGAACTGCATGATCAGCTCATCATTCCATTTTGTGAGCTTATTACCAACAAATTTGTCAACTCCACATGCTTTGAAGCTGTCATAGACTCCTGGGAAGTGATCTTCCTTCTCCTTGATGTATTCCCAATCAACCCATCTCATGTCACATACAATTGGCTTTTTGTCAAGCAAAATTGTCTCATAGAAGTCTTGTTGTTCTTTGGTATGAAATTTGTAATCAACTGCAGTCCTTCTCCTCACATCATAGGGATCAGACTGTCTCCACAATCTCAGTCCAGCATCTTTTCTGATGTGCATGTCTTCTGCCACTGGATGAGCATCATTGTGGTCTGGAATCTTGGGTTTCAGTTTTCTCAAAATAAGAGACTCATCATCCTCTTCTTCAGCTTAAGGCACTGGGGCCTTGCTCTTCTCTTCATTAGAAATACTTCTAGTGTTTCTCTTGTGCTTTGGGGGTTTTTGAGCTTGAGATTTGGGAGCAGACTTGGGCTTTGATGGAGCAGCCCCTGACTTGATTGCATCTCCCATGAGCTTCTGAGCTTTGGGTGCTAGAGCATCCTCTTCTTCTTCCTCTTCTCCAGAATCTCTTACCATAGTTGATTTTCCAAGAACTTTTGCAGTTGTGGTTCTTGCCCTCTTCTTTTTCTTGTCATCTCCTGCTGCTTCACCATCATCTGATTCTATGGTGAATTTCAAGGTTTCTCCTGTTGGAGCTTTCCTTGGCTTTGACATTGGGATTCTTCTGGCAGGTGCCTTCTTGTGCAACCCTGGCTTTGTTGCAGCAGCTATGCCATATTCTTTCTTCAGCACTTTCTTCTTTGAGGTGGCCTCATCCTCAACAGCCACATAATCTTCATCCTCAGAGTTTGAGGTTCTCTTCTTCCTGGTACCGGTGGCTGCCTTGGGCAAGTTGCTAGGTTTGCTTCTACTGCCCTCATCATAGTTTCTTGAGGGATCTGAACCCTCACTTAATTGCACATGTTCTTCAGATCTATTCTGCCTGTCACTCTGGTCAGACATCTTGGCAATCTTACTGACAGCAAACCCTGTGAATAGATGTAGATGAGGTAGAGTGGATGGCATCACAAAGTGCAGAGTTTTTTTTGCAAAACAGATGACTCAAAAATTTAGTTTTAGTTCTCCATAGAAAGCATTTCGGAACTACCGATCTGTTAAACTCGGTGATACCGAAGCAATTTTGGATCCTAAACTAGTGAACTCGGTCAGACCGAGTCACAGTTTGGTGGCACCGAGACTGCTAGGGTTTCACAGAGAGTCAAACTCGGTCACACCAATGTGCAGTTTTCGGTCAGGCCGAAAATGCATGTGTTATGGCCTAAGCCAAATCGGTGAGACAAATTTCTACAACTCGGTCGGTCCGAGATGAGTTCGGCGGTGACCTAACCCTAAATTTTCAAATCCAATCTAACCTAAAGGAATTTTTCAGTGGATGGATTGTTTGCATACGTGGTCATGATCATGGCAAAGCAATGTGCTATGAATCAGAGTTAAAGGAATAGAACATAGAGTCGAACCCATACCCTAGTTCGGCGGGAGTTTGCTACGACGGCAACGGTGGAGCAGAAATCCGTTGACGGTGACAGAAACCAGCGGCGGGAGGTCACTGGCGGCGAGGAGATGATCCAGAGACCCGAGGAGGCAGGTCAGGACACACGCGCGGGCTGAGGAGTTTGAAGAAATTTCCAAAATCTCACCCGTGGGTTTATATATCCCGACCCTGTTGGTGTGACCGAGTGGAACAACTTGGTGGCACCAAGATGTAGAATCGCAAGCGGTTACTGCAACTTGGTGTGACCGAAAAGTTCAAATCGGTTGCACCGAGATGGAAAACCTAGATCAACTTAGTGAACTCGGTGTGACCGAAGTGGATGACTCGGTAATACCAAAATGCACAAAGAGGTTTTGGAAGTTTAAGTCTATGATGAATCGGGGACTCCAAGTGCTCCTCACACTGAGTGGTTCGAATCTGAATTGATCAAACTTTGTGATGTAGCATCAGTAGAGTTTGAGATGAGAAAAGCATAGATAGCTAGAGGGAGTTCTTAGGCGTTCTTGTCCATCCATTTGACAAAAGAGAAAAATCCAAACAATCAAAGCAACAAATGGATGTCCTTGAATGAGTAAAATATGCAATCAACATGCTCACACAATAAAATGGCAAATGAAATATGTCACAAAGCATGCACAATCACTCTAGCATCTATCCAGGAATTTGGCGATGACTAGGTCATCTATATATGAGTATATTGACTTAGGACTCAAATGAGAACATTTGATCATAGATCATACTCATCGTTTAAGCACAAGTGGGGTTACCACTTTTACATAAAGCATTGTTGTGTTCACATCATTAGAGTTGCTTTAGCTAAATTGATAAGAGTAAAGCTCCCCTAGATGTGATATCCCCTAAGAGGGATGAACTAACCTTGGGTTTTGTTGATGATGAATTCATGTAGGTGTTGAAGATGTAGATGCTTAATGTTGATGTAGATCATTTGGAGCAATCCATTGGAGTGATTTGCACTTTCAATACCTACACGGGTTAGTCCCACAAGGAACAAACAAGGATATCTATAGACATAGAGTGATGTTCACATAAGATGATGTCCATGAAAGCATTAGGTTACCTTGTCCCTTGTCTTACCAACAAGAGGGTTTGTGACTCCTTGGACTAGTGCAAGATATGGAAGTTGTTTGCACATGTCCTTGCCAAAAGATATGAGTGAAGTATGTTGGCGGACTCACCCTCAAGAACTCTCTAGTTCTTTTTCTTCAGGTTCCACACCATCTTGATGGGAATCCTTGGAGTTGTAGTCATACTTGATGAAGTAGAACTTGTTGTAGTCTTGGGAACCCACTTGACCAAGGCCTTGGGAGCTTCTTCAAATGCATCAATCTCCTCTAGAAGCTTGTCCTTGCCTTTTTGCTTGTGGTCTTGTGGTGGAAGATCATCTTGAGCTTGTGTTCCTTGGAAAGAAGTAGGATCATACTTCTCTTGTTGAGGAAAAAACTTCGTCTTGGGGTATTGATCTTCTTCCCACTCAACTCCATTGGCATTGAACTTTCGTTCAAAACCAACACCTTGATTCTTCCGGTGTCTTCCTTGCTTGCGTACAATTTCCTCAAATTGCTTACTTCCGGCAAGGCTCTTGTAAACACCTTTCTCTATAATTCCCTTCAATAAGCTATTTTCTTGCTCAAATGTAACTTGGCTAAGAGAATCATTAGTGGAATCAAGAGAACTACTAGAAGCAACAACATTGGATTTAGCATGATTATTGTTACTACTAGATGAAGAATCTTTCTTACTCTTGTTGCTAGATTTTACTTGTGGCATGTAAGTAGACAAAAGTAAATGCTTGGCAATGTAAGAAGAACTTCTCTTGCGAAGATCATCATTGATTGCTCATAAGAAATCATGCTCTTGCTCAAGGTTGAGCTTTTCAAAGCGTAGCTTCTCATGTGTCTTTAAAAGTTCTCAATGATCTTCCAAGGTAGTTTCATGATCTAACTTAAGAGTGTTTAGTTCTTTAGTTAGACGCTCAATCTCCTTCTTTTCATCATCATTCGTTTTATCTTGATTAGCATCATTAATAGCAAGTTCATCATAGTTCTCATAACTAGAGTTGTCATCAAGTAAATCATCATCTCCTAGCAAATCATGTTCATCACTATTGAGATCAACATACTCGGGGTGTGATACCTTTGGACCTTTAGCCATGAAGCATCTTCAAATTCTTTCATTTGGTGAGTCAAATATGTCGTAGGAGTTGGTTGACACAAGTGCTAGGCCGGCAAAACCTTCATATTGAGTATATTAGGAGTCGGAGTGATAACTTCTTTCGGAGTGATGGTTGGAGTCGGAGCCGGATACCCATTCACCAACATGAGCTTGATGTCTTCGTTTTGTGTAGCTCTTTGATGATTTGTCCTTCCTTTTCGAATCCTTGCTTCTCTGAGAGGGTCTACGTTCATAGCGATCATCTCTACTCCTTCTCTCTTTTGGTGGTGATTCTTCTCTTCTACTTCTTCTTTTGGGAGAATCTTCTCTTCTTTTGTAGGGAGCCGTACACTCAATGGAGTAGTGTCCGGGTCTTCCACAATTGTAGCAGTTTTGTTCACGACTTGAAGATCTTTTGTCATTGTAGGACCTTGACTTGGAACTTCTCTCCTTGCTTCTACTCATGTAGAACTTGTTGAAGTTCTTCACCATTAGGCTCATTTATTCATTGAAGGCTTGTTTCTCACTTGATGATGTGTGAGCATCACATGAGGCTTTGTAAGCACCACTTGACTTGTTGTGGAGCTCTTCCTTATCCTTAAGTGACATCTCATGAGCAACAATTCTTCCAATGACTTCCGTTGGCTCGAGATCTTTGTAATTGGGCATCATTTGGATCAATATGCACACAATATCATATTTTCCATTCAAGGATCTTAGGATCTTCTTGATGATGAATCTATCGGTCATCTCTTCACTTCCTAAGCCGACAATCTCATTTGTGATGAGAGCAAGCCTGGAGTACATTTCAGCGACACCTTCACCATCCTTCATTTTTGAACTTGTCAAGTTGACTTTGAAGCACATCCAATTTGGATTCCTTGACGGAGTCGGTACCTTCGTGCATATCAATCAAAGTATCCCAAATTTCTTTTGCATTCTCAAGACGGCTGATTTTGTTGAATTCTTTGGAGCACAATCCGTTGAAGAGAATATCACAAGCTTGAGCATTGTATTGCAGCATCTTCAATTCTCCCGTGGTAGCTTCACGGTTCGGTTCTCTCCCATCAAAGAATTCACCTTGCAAGCCAATACACACAATAGCCCAAACGGCGGGGTTATGTCCAAGAATATGCATTTTCATCTTAGGTTTCCAACTAGCAAAATTAGTACCATCAAAGTAAAGACCTCTACGATGGTAATTTCCCCATCTAGACGCCATACTCTCCTAGGTTGTGAAACTAAGGCTATGTCAAAGTGCAACTATCCCTAGGTGGTTTTGGTAATTCATAACAACATATAGCTCATTGAGCTAATGCTATTCCAAGACGAATATTTCAGGAAAGCTCAATGAATGGCATGGCATGGATGATGAAAGTGGATCCCTCAAAATATCAAGGACAAAGGATTGGCTCAAGCCCAAAAGCTCAAGACTCTACATTTTACATTTTAGTGATCCAAGATCACATTGAGTCTATAGGAAAAGCCAATACTATCAAGGAGGGATGAGGTGTTGCTTGATGAGCCTTTTGCTTCATGTGCTTAGTGATATGCTCCAAAACCCTCCACTACTTTCTCACATCTTTGACCTAAACCTAAAGTCAAACTTGGCCCTACAGATTCTTTCTATCCGGCACCACCGAGTTCAGATTTCATAGCCACTGCCACAAACCCTAGGCAAATCGGTCACACCGATAGGGATCTCGGTCTCACCGAGATGGGATTGTAATCTCTCTGTTTCCCTTTGTAATGTTTCGGTCTAACCGAAGTGAGCGATCGGTCCCACCGAGATTACAGTGTAAACTCTTTGTTTCCCTTTTGTAACTTTTTGGTCTCACAGAAAGAGCGAATCGGTCCCACCGAGTTTACGACCAACTCTCGGTTAGCTAATTACCATATGCGGTCTCACCGAGTTTGTATGTCGGTCTCACCGAGATTACGTTATGCCCTAACCCTAACCATATCGGTCCTACCGAGTTGCTTGTCGATCCACGAAAACCCTAACGGTCACTAGGTTTACTAAATTGGTGCGAGCGAGTTTTTGATTCGGTCTCACCGAGTTTGGTAAATTGTGTGTAACAGTTAGATTTTGTGTGGAGGCTATATATACCCTCCACCACCTCTTCATTCGTGGAGAGAGCCATCGAACAAACCTACACTTCCAACTTACCAGTTAGAGAGAGACCACCTACTCATGTGTTGAGGCCAAGATATTTCATTCCAACCATATGAATCTTGATCTCTAGCCTTCCCCAAGTTGCTTTCCACTCAAATCTTCTTTCCACCAGATCCAAATCCTATGAGAGAGAGTTGAGTGTTGGGGAGACTATCATTTGAAGCACAAGAGCAAGGAGCCTCCGACAAGATTGTGGAGTTGAACCAAGGAGTTTGTAAGGGCAAGGAGATCGCCTACTTCGTGAAGATCTACAGCTAGTGAGGCAAGTCATTCGTGGGCGACGGCCATGGTGGAATAGACAAGGTTGCTTCTTCGTGGACCGTTCGTGGGTGGAGCCCTCCGTGGACTCACGCAACCGTTACCCTACGTGGGTTGAAGTCTCCATCAACGTGGATGTACGATAGCACCACCTATCGGAACCACGACAAAAACATCTGTGTCTCCAATTGCGTTTGAATTCTGCAAACCCTTCCCTTTACATTCTTGCAAGTTGCATGCTTTATTTTCCGCTGCCTATATACTCTTTGCATGCTTGCTTGAATTGCGTGATGATTGCTTGAATTGTTCAAAGATAGCTAAAATCTGCCAAAGTATAAAATTGGGAAAAGACATAGCTTTTAATTGGTCAAGTAGTCTAATCACCCCCCTCTAGACATACTTCAAGGTCCTACAAGTGGTATCAGAGCTTTGGTGATACTAATTTTGCTAGTTGGAAGCATAAGATGAAAATGCATATTCTCGGACATAACCCCGCCGTTTGGGCTATTGTGTGTATTGGTTTGCAAGGTGAATTCTTTGATGGGAGAGAACCGAACCGTGAAGCTAGTGCGGAAGAGTTGAAGATGTTGCAATACAACGCTCAAGCTTGTGATATCCTCTTCAATGGATTGTGCCCCGAAGAATTCAACAAAATCAGCCGTCTTGAGAATGCAAAGGAAATTTGGGATACTTTGATTGATATGCATGAAGGTACCGACTCCGGCAAGGAATCCAAGTTGGATGTGCTCCAAAGTCAGCTTGACAAGTTCAAAATGAAGAATGGTGAAGGTGTCGCTGAAATGTACTCTAGGCTTGCTCTTATCACAAATGAGATTGCCGGCTTAGGAAGTGAAGAGATGACCGACAAATTTATCATCAAGAAGATCCTAAGAGCATTGGATGGAAACTATGATACCGTGTGCACATTGATCCAAATGATGCCAAATTACAAAGATCTCAAGCCAACGGAAGTCATTGGAAGAATTGTTGCTCATGAGATGTCACTCAAGGATAAGGAGGAACTTCACAACAAGTCAAGTGGTGCTTACAAAGCCTCATGTGAAGCCCCCACATCATCAAGTGAGAAACAAACCTTCAATGAAGAATTGAGCTTAATGGTGAAGAACTTCAACAAATTCTACAAGAGTAGAAGCAAAGAAAGAAGCTTCAAGTCAAGGTCCTACAATGACAAAAGATCTTCTAGTCGAGAGCGAAATTGCTACAATTGTGGGAGACCCGGACACTATTCCAATGAGTGTACGGCACCCTACAAAAGAAGAGAAGATTATCCCAAGATAAGAAGTAGAAGAGAAGAATCACCACCAAGAGAGAGAAGGAGTAGAGATGATCGTTATGAACGAAGACCCTCATGGAGAAGCAAGGATTCGGAAAGGAAGGATAAGTCATCAAAGAGCTACACAAAATGAAGACATCAAGCTCATGTTGGTGAATGGGTATCCGGCTCCGACTCTGACAATCACTCCGTGAGAAGCTATCACTCCGACTCTGAATACACTCAAGATGAAGGTGTTGCCGGTTTAGCACTTGTGTCAACCAACTCCTACGACATATTTGAATCACCAAATGAAGGAATTGGAAGATGCTTCATGGCCAAAGGTCCTAAGGTAACACACCCCGAGTATGTTGATTTTAATAGTGATGAAGATGACTTGCTAGGTGATGATGATTTACTTGTTGACAACTCTAGTGATGAATACTATGATGAAACGTCAATTAATCATGCTAATCAAGATGAAACGAATGACAATGATAAGGAGAAGATTGAGCGTCTAACTAAAGAACTAAACACTCTTAAGTTAGCTCACGAAACTATCTTCGAAGATCATCGAGAACTTTTAAGGGCTCATGAGAAGTTACGCTTTGAAAATCTCAATCTTGAGCAAGAGCATGAGTTCCTAAAAGCGATCAATGATGATCTTCGTAATAAAAGTTCTTCTTATATTGCCAAGCATTTACTCTTATCTACTTACATGCCTCAAGTCAAGTCTAGCAACAAGAACAAGAAAGATTCTTCGTCTAGTAGTAACAATAACAATGCTAAACCCAATATTGTTGCTTCTAGTAGTTCTCTTGATTCCACTAATGATTCTCTTAGCCAAGTTAGAGTTGAGCAAGAAAACAGCTTATTGAAGGGAATTATAGAGAAAGGTGTATACAAGAGCCTTGCCGAGAGTAAGCAATTTGAGGAAATTGTACGCAAGCAAGGAAGGCACCGGAAGAATCAAGGTGTTGGATTTGAAAGAAAGTTCAATGCCAATGGAGTTGAGTGGGAAGAAGATCAATACCCCAAGACAAAGTTTGTTCCTTAACAAGAGAAGTATGATCCTTCTTCCTTCAAGGGAACACAAGCACAAGATGATCTTCCACCACAAGACCACAAGAACAAAGGCCAGGACAAGCTTCAAGAAGAGATTAATGCATTTGAAGAAGCACCTAAGGCCTTGGTCAAGTGGGTTCCCAAGTGTCGTGGAATTAACACGTCAGATGTCCTTAGTGTCAGGACTTAGTCGCGAGGCCAACGCATCTATGTGGTAGCTTGAGAGGGGTTGAGCGGAATCGAGAGACGCAACACAAGACAGGGATTTAGACAGCTTCGGGTCCCGGGAAACATCATCCGGTAAAAACCCTACATGCTGTTTGAGGCTAGGTCTCATTATCTTCACGAGGGAGTCGCCGTAAACCGGCTCTCCTCTTTGTGTCTAGCCCTAAGATTGTTTCTTCTTGCTTGTAGCTTGTCCCTCTTTGGGGAGCCCTACCTCTCCTTATATATGCTGAAGAGGCGGGTTACATGTAGAGTCCAACTCGGACTTTAACTTAAACTATTTTGACTTCCTTTCCTGGGCTTCTTAACGTCTGCCGGTTTAACATTGTCTGCCGGTTTAACACTGTCTGCCAGTTTAACATTGTCTGCCGGTTTAACATTGTCTGCTGGTTTAACACTATCTGCCGGTTTAACATTGTCTGCCGGTTTAACATTGTTTGCCGGTTTAACATTGTCTGCCGGTTTACCACCAGCCGGTTTACCGTCTGTCTGAGCCATCTGTCTTGACTGTCCGCCGGTTTAACATCCGCCGGTTTATCAAGTCCCGGCCGGTTTACGACTCCGGCCGGGTCATTCATGAGGTATATCCCGACATTAGCCCCCAGTTTAATTTGGATTTATCCATGTTAAACTGATCCTGATCATCCTTAAGTCCTTGTCACTTCCTTCTTCTAGAAAATCCGGTTTAATAGGCCAGCTTCATAATCAATTTGCTGACATTGGTTTGTCACAGAGAAATATTGTGAAGAATAACTTCCTTGACTCAGCTCCCAATGCTTAACAAAAATATTGGTCTTTGAAATACTCATCTGATCTTCAGCCGGTTTGTTAACATCAGCTTTTGAAAATATACCTCTTATATGCCTATCACTTGTAGCCCTCAACTCTTAAGAAGGTAACGTAGTAACAGCTTAAGATTTGCTTCAATATGAAGTCACAAGCTTGAAGAAATCCAGGTTGTTCATCTCAATCACTAGTCAAAATTGAGTATTCCACATATGTAGCCCCCAAGTGCCTGGTTGTCATGCTTGCAGCAACCTGGGACTTGTAATTTCCTGATGCTCATAAAAACTTCAACCAGTGTAGCCCCCAAGGGCCGGCTCATTATAATATGATGAGTCGGCTCTTCAATAAGGTGAGCAAACAATGACTTTGCATTAGCCCCCAAGTGCCGGGTCGTAAGCCTGCAGCAACATGAGACTTGCATATTTGATGTAATCTCAACTTGAATAATGTAGCCCCCAAGTGCCGGGTCGTAAGCCTGCAGCAACTCGGGACTATTCCTTCAATTATAAAATAAATCATATCCATTGACAATATAATAGCCATTGCGCTAAAGCGACTTTGAAAACCTTAATCATAGTACTGGTTACTGATAGCCATAATAAAATCCAGCCATGTTGGCTATTTGCAGATTTGAATAATATAGTCCAATGATTTATGAGCGCATGATTCCAATGGCGCAATCCAAATATATACTGTCGACTTATAGTCGAAACCAAACCGGGCTGATAGTCTCCGGATTATGATTTAATCGCGTTCGTCAATTTATGGCGGCAGTTGGACGGGTTTAATAATGTTGGGTGAAAACACAACATAAAAATATTTTATCAAAAGAAAAAGAAAGCAAAGGCAAAGATAAAACCATTTGCAAAAGAGGCTTTCTTGAGCCGATCGGATGGTGTTACCATGGTCGGACACGACCAAACTCCCAATAAGGTGTAGCTATGGTTCAAGTCAGCCAGGTCCCCAATCTGAAACCGTGGCATTATGCCGATCAAGTGGCGTGGCAATGGTTGGGTTCACCAAGCCCCAAGTGACTCTATGGCCTTAGGCCGATCAAGAGGCGTGGTCGGTTCAGACTTGACCATGTCCCCAAGTGATCTGGTGGCTTTCGCCTATCAAAAGGTGTTGCATTGGTTCGAGACCGACCAAGCCCCAAGTGATCTTGTGGCATTGCGCCGATCAAGAGGTGTGACTATGGTTCGACATGACCAAGCCCCAAGTGATCAATAATATGATAAGCCAATAAGGCAAGATACCCATGTCCGAACCGCGCATCATGTCGCAGGTCCTCTTTGGCACCCTTTAACTTTTTGCAAGAGATAAATCCTTCTTGAACCGGACATTAAACCAGATATTGAGAGCTTCAAAGCTTTGTGGGAGACTTCTTTCCCTTGAACCGGATTTTAAACCGGAATCTTCATTTTAGCGGAAATTTTCTAACGGCCTTTAAGCAGCAACATTCTTGAGCCTTCCATTATTAGCCCCGGAGTCTCAAGGCGATTTGAGGCGTTGGCTTGAGCTTCTCCATAATTGACCGGGATAAAAACCGGTTTGAATTCTGCATGAGAGAACTTGCAAGCCAAAGTAATTGCTCGTTTTAAAGAGAAGAGTATGTAATATAAAATATATTGGATGGATTTCACCTGGTATTTTAGACTAGTAATTATCCATCGTAGAGTTGATGATCTTCATGGTGAAGCTGAAATCAACGACGGGTGAACCGGCCATGGGAGTAGACAGATGAGTCCGGCCGCGGCGTTGTAAGCCAATGCGGACGGCGAGTCGACCATGGGTGCCGTCCCGACAATTATCAGAGATCAAATCTATGCACAGCGGCGGCTCGTGCACACCCGCTGAGCAGAAGCGAGCACGGATGCGGTGCATGACGATGCTTAACACAAACTCTATCAGCATAGCATGGCACCACCTCCATAACGAATTTGTGTCCTGATTTATCTCCAAGACTTATGATCTATGTGCAACATCCACCATGTGTCGACAAGACTTGTCCGTGCGTAAGAGCGACCTCATGCATCCCATTGGCTCTCTTTGTTTTTTCCCTTTGTCGTGGCGTAATAATAAGCCAAGATAGTATTGTACTTTTTTGTCTTTTGCGATGTAATCCAGCAGCTGTAGCTCGATAGACCTGCGTGCATGATAATAGTATGCAACAGCAGCGGCCCGAGAAGGCAATGGTTTGTAACAGCAGCGAACAGGCTGGGCACTTCGAACAAATCCTCCAAGCCTTTTGGTGTCTTGGCTCCTTTGACTTCTCCACTTCTAACAAGAAGGGCCTGCTTTTCCTTTGTCAAGTCCATAGCGAAAAGAAACTGTAGGGCGCGTCACGGGGCACCGGACAGCTCGGAGAGCAGCGAAGCGAGGCGACCCGTCGTAGCAGCTAACCGCAGCGGAGGTTTGAGGAGCACGGGCTCGAGCGCGGGAGAGAGAACTTCGGTCGCGGGCCGTGCTTGAAGCGACACAGGGAGGAGCCGGCCCGGGAGGTGGAGCCGGGCAACCGAGGTGCAGCGGTGAAGCGACACAGCAAGGCGGAGCCGGGCGAGGGGCGGAGGCAGCGTCGCAGAGGCCGGCTGGACGGCGCGCGGGGGCGGCCAACAAAGCGGAGCGGCGCTGACGCAGCAGGCTGAGCCGGGCGTGGGGAGGCGGCGAGAGCTGCGGCCGGCGCGATGGGCGGCAACAGCGCGTTGAGATGGGATGTTGCGGCGAGCGAAGAGGTGAAGTAGAATGGGGCCAGGCGGCTCAGGCCAGGCCGGTTCAACGGCAGCTCGAGTGAGGGGAGACCTGGCGATGGTTGAGACCACGCGGCGGCGACTTGGCGGCGATTCGGCGAGGCTTCGGCGGTGACCAGCGGCGATTTGGCGGCGATTCGGCGAGGCGCTCGGCGGTGACCCGGCGGCGATTCGGCGAGGCGCCCGGCGGCGATTTGGCGGAGCTGGAGAGCCGCGGTATTGACGGAGGTTTGAGGTGGAGTCCGGTACAACTCACAGGTGTTGTGGCGATTTAGTCCGTAGTGGCGGATTAAGGGCAGCAGGACGAATCCATGGTGGCCCGGCGGCGAGTCAGAGCCAATCCGGACCGGACTTGGCCGGGGCCGGTCGAAGCGGAGCGACACGGGGCACGCACTTGGGCGTGGAGAAGCCGCCGTGGGCGAGGTGAAGCCGGCGCGTACGCAACCGCCGAGGCTGAAGAAGTGCGCGGCCCGCAACGGCGAGGCTGATCCGGCGGGCGCGGTCACAGAGGGGCGCGAGGGGGAGACTCCGCTCAGGTTGGTGACGGGTTGCGGCGCCGGCGTCGGAGGCCAGCGAGCGAGGCGGCGGCGCCGCGACTTGTAGGCTGGCGGGGTGGCGGCGCCGCAGCGTCTTCTGGCGGAGGCGACCGGCCATTGGTGCGGGACCGCGTCTGCGTCAGTTCGGTGGCGGAAGGCCAGGCAGCGGCGATTTGACGGCCGGTTTAATCCGCGGCCGAGGATGCAAGACGTGAGCAGGTAGTGCGCTATGTCCATGTCCATCGTTGACCGGTCCGGGATGACCCTGTCCCTGTAGCACTGGCGGTTCGCGGGCGCAATCCAGGCGGCCCTGCATGCGGCTGTGGTTTGCAGCGGTTTACCGCGGCAGAGGACCGTAGACCGGCGCTGGCGGCAAGGCGGTTCGCGACGTCCAGCAAGGAGAAGCGAAGCTGGACGAGGCCATGGCCGCTCGGAACTCAGCGCAACAGCAGAAGCGGCTTGGAGGTCCCCTGGCAGGCGGCGGTTCACGGTGCGGTCGGCAGAAAGGCGCGAGGCCAAAGCGGCTTGGCATGAGCAGCCCGGAAGCGGAGCTGACGAGTTGGAGAAGATCAGATGCAGAGGCCGGCGATGGCCGCTTTGGCGACTCAGCGCGAATCTTTTTTTGGGTCGTGCGCTTTGCCAAGTCCAAGTCCGCCTCACCTTCCGGGTCGTAGCTCTCTGTGTCTACTCTACTTCATCAAGCAAATCTACTACACCAAGTATTCCCATCAAGATGATGTGGATCCCGAAGAAGAAGAACTAGAGAGTTCTTAAGGGTGACTCCGCCAACATTTTTCACTCATATCATTATGGAAAGGACAAGTGCAATCAACTTCCATATCTTGCACTAGTTCAAGGAGTCACAAACCCTCATGTTGGTAAGGCAAGGGACAAGGTAACCTAAAGTTTCCATGCACATCATTTTGTGTGTGCATCACTCTATGTCCATGGAAATTCTTGTTTGTTCCTTGTGGGACTAACCCGTGTAGGTATTGAAAGTGCAACTCACTCCAAAGGATTGCTCCAAAAGATCTACATCAACATTGAGCATCCACATCTTCAACACCTACATGAAGTCACCATCGACAAAACCCAAGGTTAGTTTATCCCTCTAAGGGGGGATCTCACATCTAGGGGGAGCTTAACTCTAAGAATTGAGTCAAAGCAACTCTAATGTATTGAACACATAGATGCTTTATGTAGAAGTGGTAACCCCACTTGAGCTTAAACGATGAGTATGACCTATGATCAAATGCTCTCATTTGACTCCTAAGTCAATATACTCATATATAGATGACCTAGTCATCGCCAATTGTTTGATAGATGCTAGAATTGGTTGTGCATGCTTTGGCACATACTTCATTTGTCATTTTATTGTGTGAGCATGTTGGATGCATTTTTTACTCATTCGAGGACGTCCACTTGTTGTTTTGATTGTTTGGCTTCTTTTTTTGGCCAAGTGGATGGACAAGAATGCCTAAGAACCTTCTCTAGCTATCTATGCTTTTCTCGTCTCAAACTCTATTCATGCTACATCACAAAATTTGATCAAGTCAGATTCGAACCACTCTGTGTGAGGAGCACTCAGAGTCCCCGATTCGTCATAGACTTAAACTTCCAAAACTTCTTTGTGATTTTCGGTCTGACCTATTCCTCCATTTTGGTCATACCGAGATTACTAAGTCGATCTAGGTTTTCAATCTCGGTGCAACCGATTTTAACTTTTCGGTCACACCGAGTTGCTGTAACTGTTAACAGTTATGCATCTCGGTGCCACCGAGTTGTTCAACTCGGTCACACCGACAGTTTCGGGCTATATATACACACGGGCAAATTTTCGGAAAACTTTCTCCGAAACTTCTCGCCCGCGCATAGCTCGCTCTGCCTACCAGGTCTATGGATCATCGACTTCGTCGCCAGCCGCCTCCTGTCGCTAGTCTCCGCCGCCGTCAACGGAATTCTCCTCCGCCATTACCGCCGTAGCGAGTTCACAGCCGAACTAGGGTATGAACTCGATCACTGTGCTATCCTCGTCCAATTCTCAGCACATTGTGTTCGTAATGCATCTTGCCACGATTGAAACACTCCTATCCAGTCAAAGCAATCCTTAGAATAGGTATGATTCGAAAATTTAGGGTTAGGTTTCATGAAACCATCTCGCACCCACCGAGTTGAAAACTCGGTCCCACCGATTTAGCTAACGCCATTGCACTAGTAAGTCTCGGTCTGACCGAGAATTACAAATCGGTGTGACCGATTTTAGAACTTTGTGAAACCCTAGCAGTCTCGGTGCCACCAAACTGTGACTCGGTCTGACCGAGTTCACTAGTTTAGGTTCCAAAACTGCTTCGTTATCACCAAGTTTAAAAATCGGTAGATCTGAAATGCTTTCTGTGGAAAATTAAAACTAAGTGTTTTTGAATCATTCTTTTGCAAAAATCTCTGCATTTTGTGATGCTCATCCACTCTACCTCATCGATAACTATTCACAGGGTCAGCAGTCAGTGTGAGCAGCATGTCAGACCAAAGTGGAAGCCAGAATAGGTCAGAAGAGCAGATTCACATGAGTGAGGGCACTAGTCCCTCTAGCAGATCAGATGAGGGGAGCAGAAGCACTCCCAGTAATTTGCCCAAGGCTGCCACAAGGACAAGGAAGAAGAAGACCTCAGAGTCTGAGGATGAAGATTATGTGGCAGTTGAGGATGAGGCCAGTTCCAAGAAGAAGGTGCTCAAGAAAGAGTACAGCTCAACAGTAGTTAAGCCTAGAATGAAAATCAAAAGGCCAGCAGGTAGACAACCAATGTCTAAAGCCAGAGTATCCACTCAAGCTTCTTTGGAATCCCAACCCAAAGAACCTGATGCTGCTAAAGGAAAGAAGAGGAAGGAAAGGGTCAAGAAGACCATGGGCAGAGTGATTGGGAAGCCTTCTATGATGGAGGAAGAACAAGAAGAAGAGGTTGCTGAGCCTGCACCCAAGGCACAAAAGCTGATGGGTGATGCCATAAAGTCAGGGGCTGCAACTTCAAAGCCCAAAGCTGCCCCCAAGCCCAAGAGTGCACCAAAGAAGAATACCAGGAGTATACCAGCAACTGAGAAGAACAAGGCTCCAATGCCTGAAGTTGATGCCGAGGAAGATGAAGAAGGCCAGGTCCTAAGGAAGCTCAAGCCCAAGATCCCAGACCACAATGATGCTCATCCTGTGGCTGAGAACATGAAGATCAGGAGAGATCAAGGGTTGAGGCTACGGAGAGAGTTAGATCCATATGCCACCAGGAGAAGGACTGCTGTAGATTACAGGTTCCACACCAAGGAGCAGCAGGACTTCTATGAGACCATATTATTGGATAAGAAGCCCATAGTTTGTGATATGAGGTGGGTCGACTGGACCTACATTCAGGAGAATGAAGAACACTATCCTGGAGTATTTGACAGCTTCAGTGCTTGTGGAGTTGCAGATTTTGTTGGGCAGAAGCTCACAAACTGGAATGACGAGCTCATTATGCAATTCTACTCCACAACACATTTCTATCCAGATGGCAGGATAGTTTGGATGTCTGAAGGAATGAGATATCAGTCAACCATAGAGGAATGGGCAAGTCTGATCAATGCCCCAAAGGAAGATGAAGATGACTTGGACATTTATGCCAAGAAGAAGATGGGACACAACTCAATGTCACACATGTACAAGGAAATACCAGATGATGCACTTGAGTCCTTCAAGTTTGGATCGGTTCATTATCTTCTGTCAGGGCTGCCTACGATCAACTGGATCCTAAGGCACACTCTTTTTCCCAAATCAGGTGATCACAACATGATCAGAGGGCATGCGATCAATTTGCTTCACACTTTTGATGTGCCTCCGAAATTCAAAGTCATGAGCCTCATAGTTGAAACTATCAAGAGGACATCAGCAGACCAGAAGAGGAGCTGTGTATATGCCCCACAGGAGCAGCTTGGTTACTTGATAGCATCAACCCTGCAGATTGAGAAGGGGTTGTCCACCCTAACTCAAAACCAGGAGAGCCTAGAAAGAATCATGGAACAAAAATTCTATGATCTTGATGTCAAGGTAACTGAGATTCAGTCAGTTGTGGAGCAGCTGCAGGATGACATGCAGGAGAGGAAGGGCAGGACAACGACTGATGCATTTGCCAGAATGCCACGAGCTCAGAGATCAGCTGCAGAGCCAGTTCAAGACACCAGAGTCACTTCATCAGCTCCAGCTACAGCTCCAGCACAACCAGCTCCAGCACCAACTCCTTCAGCTCCTTCTACATCGACTGAAGCCTTCGTTCTTGGAGTTCTCCAGACACCACCACCTCCGGAAGACCAAGCCTGAGAGACGAAATAGTCCTATGCATTTTCTAGGAACTTTTTGGTAACTTTTTGCTAAAGGGGGAGAAAAATGTATAGATCATAGGCTTCGAGAGAGAGAGATTTGCTTTTGTTCTCTCTTATCTTTTTGGTTGAACTTTATTTGCTTTTGATTGTTTGAGATACTATGCTTTTACATGTGAGACATTGATGATCATGTGTTTGATCATAAGCTACACTTATGCTTGTTATGATATTATCTTGTTTATCCTTATATGATCATTCACTTTGCTTGGTGATGAGTGCATGTATTCAATCTTTGTTATTTTGAGCGCTCCACCAAGATTTATGTGACATGGAAGAGTAACCCATGAGCCTAATTCCTTGTGCATTTGCAGTCCAAAGCAAATCTTAAATATGCACAAATTTAGGGGGAGCTCTTGCTTATCACATACTTCTCAAAGCGACGATGTTTTTCAAATTTTATTATCATTTGTCGAAGCTTTGATCTATATGTTTTCATCAATTACCAAAAAGGGGGAGATTGAAAGTGCAACTATCCCTAGGTGGTTTTGGTAATTCATAACAACATATAGCTCATTGAGCTAATGCTATTCCAAGACGAATATTTCAGGAAAGCTCAATGAATGGCATGGCATGGATGATGAAAGTGGATCCCTCAAAATATCAAGGACAAAGGATTGGCTCAAGCCCAAAAGCTCAAGACTCTACATTTTACATTTTAGTGATTCAAGATCACATTGAGTCTATTGGGAAAGCCAATACTATCAAGGAGGGATGAGGTGTTGCTTGATGAGCCTTTTGCTTCATGTGCTTAGTGATATGCTCCAAAACCCTCCACTACTTTCTCACATCCACATTTGACCTAAACCTAAAGTCAAACTCGGCCCTACCGATTCTTTCTATCCGGCGCCACCGAGTTCAGATGTCATAGCCACTGCCACAAACCCTAGGCAAATCGGTCTCACCGATAGGGATCTCGGTCTCACCGAGATGGGATTATAATCTCTCTTTCCCTTCGTAACGTTTGGTCTAACAAGTGAGCGTCGGTCCCACCGAGATTACAATGTAAACTCTCTGTTTCCCTTTCGTAACTTTTTGGTCTCACCGAAAGAGCGAATAGGTCCCACCGAGTTTACCTGACCAACTCTCTGGTTAGCTAATTTTAGCAACTTAGCACTAGTCAAGCAACCAACCTACATATGCAAGTCTAAGAGTATTGCAGCGGAATGTAAAACATTGCACATGAAGGTAAAGGGAGGAGTTTGGAGGGAGCAAACGCAATGTAGACATGGAGATTTTTGGCGTGGTTCCGATAGGTGGTGCTATCGTACATCCACGTTGATGGAGACTTCAACCCACGAAGGGTAACGGTTGCTCGAGTCCACGGAGGGCTCCACCCACGAAAGGTCCATGAAGAAGCAACCTTGTCTATCCCACCATGGCCATCACCCACGAAGGACTTGCCTCACTAGGGTAGATCTTCACGAAGTAGGCGATCTCGTTGCCCGTACAAACTCCTTGGTTCAACTCCACAATCTTGACGGAGGCTCCCAAGTGACACCTAACCAATCTAGGAGACACCACTCTCCAAAAGGTAATAGATGGTGTGTTGATGATGAACTCCTTGCTCTTGTGCTTCAAATGATAGTCTCCCCAACACTCAACTCTCTCTCACAGATTTGGATTTGGTGGAAAGATGATTTGAGTGGAAAGCAACTTGGATAAGGCTAGAGATCAAGATTCATATGGTTGGAATGGGATATCTTGACCTCAACACATGAGTAGGTGGTTCTCTCTTAGAAAATGTATGATGGAAGTGTAGGCATGTTCTGATGGCTCTCTCCACGAATGAAGAGTGGGTGGAGGGGTATATATAGCCTCCACACAAAATCTAACCGTTACACACAAATCACCAAACTCGGTGGGACCAAATCATGAAACTCGGTCAGACCGATTTAGTTCAAAATGTGAACGTTAGGATTTTCGGTGGAACCGACATGTCAGTGCGGTGAGACCAATTTCATTAGGGTTAGGGCATAATGTAATCTCGGTGAAGATACCGACTACTCCATGTCGCTCTATGAACAATCCAGGCACACAAAAACAGGTGTTTATTTGAAGTTTTTAGAGGTGGCAAATGCAAATTTACTTAGGACGGCAGGGTAATACTGCATATAGGTAGATATGGTATACTCATCTAGAATAAATTGGGTTTTAAGATTTTGATGCACAAGAAGTACTCCTGCTTAGTACAGGCGAAGGCTAGCAAATAGGTTGAGAAGTGGTCAGCTAGAGAGCGAGAACGGTCATGAACATGCATTATGAATAATGAACATTGGATACTAGAGTGAGTAGGATCTGGACACAAGATATGGACACCATGAACATAAATATCATAAAGGATATGTTGGTTTTGATTCAACTACATGTAGAAACATGTGCCAAGTCAAGCCACTTGAAACTTTCAGAGCAGGATACCATATCATCATACTACATCACAATCATTTTAACACAATGTTGACATCCAAGATAAGTCATTATCCACTCCTGGCTACTTAAGCATGGCATGAGAAACTATAATATCTAATTTTCATTGCAAACATGTTTGATCATAATAGGCTGAATCACGGATACTAGGTTAAACATATTTACAAATACAGAACAAGTTGAGTTCATACCCGTTTCTCTGTGCCACAACCAGTTCATCAAATATCGTTATTATTGTCTTTCACTTGCACAACCGAATGATATGAAAATAATGCAAGAGTGTCGTCGACTAAGCTGGAATCTGTAAACATTTTATTCAAAATAGAGAAGACAAGGTAATATGGGCTCTTCGTTAGATCCACAATAATGCATAAGGGAGCCAATCAACATTTTCATCGTGGTCTTCTCCTTGGTGTGACTCGATAAAAAGAAAAGAATTTCAAAGAAACACACTGAAATATTTTTGGAGTTTTTAGTTTTTCTTGAAGAAGGAAAATTAAAAAGAAGAAAACAAAAATGAGAAAAACTATTTACACTGGAGAGCTCCCAACAAGTAAGAAGAAGAATTGAGAAATCTTTTTGGGTTTTCTTTTAATACTACAACTAATTAAACTAGAAAGAAAAACCGAAAAGAAGCAAAAAATATTTTTGGGTTTTCCCAAAGTTTTTCAAACGCACAAGAAAAAATAAATCTAACATGGATAATACAATGAAAAAGTGTGAACACCAACAAATGGAATGAAATGTATGAGCATGAATATAATGTCAGTGAAAACATGTACTCCCCCAAGCTTAGGCTTTTAGCCTAGCTTGGTAATCACTATCCATAGTAGCCATCCACACTACAAAAAAATAGACTTCCGTGATGATACGTGTTTGTCACAATAGGTCACGTTTTCTGTCATGCATGTACATCCATGACAATTTTATGACAGAATCAAGATAGTCATACCTGTGCTGTCATAGAAGTGTTCCATGACATTACCAAAATTATCATCACGGAAGTGTCCACTTCCATGACGATAAATCGCGCGTTACAGAAGTGCTTTCGTCAAGGGTGACCGACACGTGGCATCCACCGTAACGAAACGTCGTTAAGATACCGGGTCCGGTTTTGGATCCGATAACCCGTTAACAGCCCCGACCAATGGGTACTTTCCACGTGTAAAATCATCATTGGCTGGAGGAAACACGTGTCGGCTCACCGTTGGGACAGATGTCATCCACTCATTGGACCCAAAGCGCCTATGATACGTCGACACGTGCCACGGCCCAACAGAGGCCCATTCCTGTGAAAATCCCGGCCCGTTTGACTTGGTCAAAAGGTGGCGGGCTGGCCCACGGCAAGCCTTTTAACGGCTTGTTCGCATATAGCCCATTTACAGCCCGCTAACCCAGGGCCCATTTACGGCCTATCCGAATTAGGCCCAATAGCGTCATCTGGGTCGTCCAATATAATTCCAGCCCGTTTTAACTTCCGGCCCATGTATGGCCCGTGACGTATTTCGGCCCATATGAGTCCCTTTGTAACTCTTGGCCCATTAATGGCTCGTGGTGAAACCGGCTGATACGTCTCCAACGTATCTATAATTTTTTATTGCTCCATGCTATATTATCTACTGTTTTGGACATTATTGGGCTTTATTTTCCACTTTTATATTATTTTTGGGACTAACCTATTAACCGGAGGCCTAGCCCAGAATTTTTGTTTTTTGCCTATTTCAGAGTTTCGAAGAAACGGAATATCAAACGGAGTCCAAATGGAATGAAACCTTCGGGAACGTGATTTTCTCATCAAAAACGATCCAGGAGACTTGAACCCTATGTCAAGGAATTTCGAGGAGGGCACGAGGTAGGGGGGCGCGCCCACCCCCCAGGGCGCGCCCTCCACCCTCGTGGGCCCCATGATGCTTCACTGACGTACTTCTTCCTCCTATATATACCTACGTACCCCCAAACGATCAGATACGGAGCCAAAAACCTAATTCCACCGCCGCAACCTTCTGTACCCACGAGATCCCATCTTGGGGCCTGTTCTGGAGCTCCGCCGGAGGGGGCATCCACCACGGAGGGCTTACACATCATCACCATAGCCCCTCCGATGAAGTGTCAGTAGTTTACCTCAGACCTTCGGGTCCATAGTTAGTAGCTAGATGGCTTCTTCTCTTTTTTTGGATCTCAATACAATGTTCTCCCCCTCTCTCGTGGAGATCTATTCGATGTAATCTTATTTTTGCGGTGTTTTTGTTGAGACCGATGAATTGTGGGTTTATGATCAAGATTATCTATGAACAATATTTGAATCTTCTCTGAATTCTTTTATGTATGATTGGTTATCTTTGCAAGTCTCTTCGAATTGTCAGTTTGATTTGGCCTACTAGATTGGTTTTTCTTGTAATGGGAGAAGTGCTTAGCTTTGGGTTCAATCTTGCGGTGTCCTTTCCCAGTGACAGTAGGGGCAGCAAGGCACGTATTGTATTGTTGCCATCGAGGATAAAAAGATGGGGTTTTTATCATATTGCATGAATTTATCCCTCTACATCATGTCATCTTGCTTAAGGCGTTACTCTGTTTTCATAAACTTAATACTCTAGGTGCATGCTGGATAGCGGTCGATGAGTGGAGTAATAGTAGTAGATGCAGGCATGAGTCGGTCTACTTGTCTCGGACGTGATGCCTATATACATGATCATACCTAGATATTATCATAACTATGCTCAATTCTGTCAATTGCTCAACAGTAATTCTTTCACCCACCGTAAAATACTTATGCTCTTGAGAGAAGCCACTAGTGAAATCTATGGCCCCCGGGTCTATCTTCATCATATTAATCTTCCATCACCTTATTATTGACTTTGATTGTTTACTTTGCTTTTTATTTTACTTTGCATCTTTATCACAAAAATACCAAAAATATTATCTATCATCTCTATCAGATCTCACTCTCGTAAGTGACCATGAAGGGATTGACAACCCCTTATCGCGTTGGTTGCGAGGAGTTATTTGCTTTGTGCAGGTACGAGGGACTCTCGCGTAGCCTCCTACTGGATTGATACCTTGGTTCTCAAAAACTGAGGGAAATACTTACGCTACTTTGCTGCATCATCCTTTCCTATTCAAGGAAATCCAACACAGTGCTCAAGAGGTAGCAAGAACAATTTCTGGCGCCGTTGTCGGGGAGTATACGCAAAAGTCAACATACCAAGTACCCATCGCAATCCCTTATCTCCCGCATTACATTATTTGCCATTTGCCTCTCATTTTCCTCTCCCCCACTTCATCCTTGTCGTTTTATTCGCCCTCTCTTTTCCGTTTGCCTTTTTCTCGATTGCCTTTTATTTGCTCGTGTGTTGGATTGCTTGTTTGTCACTATGGCTCAAGTTAATACCAAATTGTGTGACTTTACCAATACCAACAATAATGATTTCCTTAGCACTCCTATTGCTCCTCTTACCAATACAAAATCTTGTGAAATCAATACTGCTTTGTTGAATCTTGTCAATCAATTCGTCGGCCTTCCTAGTGAAGATGCCGCTACTCATCTAAATAGCTTCATTGATTTATGTGATATGCAAAAGAAGAAAGATGTTGATAATGATATTGTTAAATTGAAGCTATTTCCTTTTTCGCTTAGAGATCGTGCTAAAACTTGGTTTTCGTCTTTGCCTAAGAATAGTATTGATTCTTCGAACAAGTGCAAAGATGCTTTTATCTCTTAAGTATTTTCCTCCCGCTAAGATCATCTCTCTTAGAAACGATATTATGAATTTTAAGCAACTTGATCATGAACATGTTGCACAAGCTCGGAAGAGAAATGATGCGTAATTACCCTACTCATGGTTTGAATTTGTGGATGATTATACAAAAAATTTATGCCGGATTGAATTTTGCTTCTAGAAATCTTTTAGATTCGGACGCGGGAGGCACTTTTATGGAAATCCCTTTAGGAGAAGCTACTAAACTCCTAGATAATATTATGGTTAATTATTCGCAATGGCACAATGAAAGATCCACTAATAGAAAAGTGCATGCGATAGAAGAAATTAATGTTTTGAGTGGAAAGATGGATGAACTTATGAAATTATTTTTTACTAAGAGTGTTTCTTCTGATCCTAATGATATGCCTTTGTCTCTTTGATTGAGAAAAATAATGAATCTATGGATGTGAATTGTGTTGGTAGGAATAATTTTGGTAACAACGTGTATATAGAGAACTTTAATCCTAGGCCTTATCCTAGTAATCCTTCTAATAATTATGGAAATTCCTACAACAACTCTTATAGAAATTTCAATAAGATGCCCTCTGAATTTGAGACTAGTGTTAAAGAGTTTATGAATTCGCAAAAGAATTTCAATGCTTTGCTTGAAGAGAAATTGCTTAAAGTTGATGAATTAGCTAGGAACGTTGGTAGAATTTCTCTTGATGTTGATTCTTTAAAGCTTAGATCTATTCCGCCTAAGCATGATATCAATGATTCTCTCAAAGCCATGAGAATTTCCATCGATGAGTGCAAGGAAAGAACCGCTAGGATGCGTGCTACGAAAGATGCCTTTATTAAAGCGTGTTCTTCCAATTTCCATGAAAATAAAGATGAATATCTAAAAGTTATTGATGTGTCCCCTATTAAATCTTTGTTTTGCAATATGAATCTTGATAATGATGGGACTGAATATGATCCACCTTTACCTAGAAGGCGTTCCAAGAATTCGGAGTTTTTAGATCTTGATGCTAAAATTGATAAAAGTGGGATTGAAGGAAGCAAAACCCTAGATATTGCTAAACTCACTATTTTGGATTTCAAGAATTTAATTATGAAAGTTGCTCTTTAATTGATTGTATTTCCTTGTTGCAATCCGTGCTAAATTCTCCTCATGCTTATAGTCAAAATAAAGCCTTTACTAAACATATCGTTGACGCCTTGATGCAATCTTATGAAGAAAAACTTGAGTTGTGAGTTTCTATCCCTAGAAAACTTTATGATGAGTGGGAACCAACTATTAAAATTAAGATTAAGGATCATGAATTTTATGCTTTATGTGATTTGGGTGCTAGTGTCTCCACTATTCCCAAAACTTTGTGTGATTTGCTAGATTTCCTTGATTTTAATGATTGCTCTCTAAACTTGCACCTTGCGGATTCCACTATTAAGAAACCTATGGGAAGAATTAATGATGTTCTTATTGTTGCAAATAGGAATTATGTGCACATAGATTTTATCGTTCTTGATATAGATTGCAACCTTTCTTGTCCTATTATTCTTGGTAGACCTTTCCTTAGAACGATTGGTGCAATTATTTATATGAAGGAAGGGAATATTAGATTCCAATTTCCATTAAATAAAGGCATGGAACACTTCCCTAGAAAGAAAATAAAGTTACCATATGAATCTATCCTGAGAGCCACTTATGGATTGCCTGCCAAAGATGGCAATACCTTGATCTGTCCTTGCTTTTATGCCTAGCTAGGGGCGTTAAACGATAGCGCTTGTTGGGAGGCAACCCAATTTAACTTTTAGTTTGTTTTGCTTTTGCTTCTGTTTAGGAATAAATCTTTGATCTAACCTCTGGTTAGATGTGTTTTTATGTTTTAATTAGTGTTTGTGCCAAGTTAAACCTATAGGATCTTCTTGGATGATAGTTATTTGATCTTGCTGCAACTTCCAAAAACTTTCTGTTCACGAAAACAATTGTTAAAAATCACCAGAACGTGATAAAATAGTGATTCCAATTGCTTCTGATCAATAAAAAAATTGCCTAGTTCTTCCTATTTTGGCTGATTTGTTGGAGTTCCATAAGTTTGCGTTAGTTACAGATTACTACAGAATGTTCTGTTTTTGACAGATTCTGTTTTTGACAGATTCTGTTTTTTGTGTGTGTTTGCTTATTTTGATGAATCTATGGCTAGTAAAATAGTTTATAAACCATAGATAAGTTGGAATAAAGTAGTTTTAACACCAATATAAATAAAGAATGAGTTCATTACAGTACCTTGAAGTGGTCTTTTGTTTTCTTTAACTAGAGCTCACGAGATTTCATTGAGTTTTCTGCTGTGAAGTTTTCATGTTTTGGGTGAAATCTTTTGATGGATTATGGAACAAGGAGTGGCAAGAGCCTAAGCTTGGGGATGCCCATGGAACCCCCAAGATAATCTAAGGACACCAAAAATTCAAAGCTTGGGGATGCCCCGGAAGGCATCCCCTCTTTCGTCTACTTCCATCGGTAACTTTACTTGGAGCTATATTTGTAGCGACCAGACCTCAAACAGTCTGATCTCTGTGCTCAGTGTCATCCCTGGATTAGTAATGCTGACACCACACAGTACTCGGAGGATTTATAATAGAGTAGCAATCACACACTTATTACAAGCGAATGTCTCAAGAGAGAACTTAATAAAAATAAATATGGCTTAAGGCCATCTATTACGATAACAGCGGAAGGCTTTGAAGAAAAGTGAGTCCATCAACTCCAACGGCATCACTGGGTATAGAACCACAACCTAAGCACCGTACTCGTCGTCTGAAAAGTCTGCAACATGAAACGTTGCAGCCCGAAAACGGATCAGCACATGGAATATGCTGGCAATGTAACACATAGAGAAATAATGGAGTAATAAGCCTATACTACATGCATATATGGCTGGTGGAAAGCTCTATGGTTACAGTTTTTGCATAAAGACAAATTTTCCCTACTGCAAAGGAATAAAATTTATTTAACTATCATAGTGGTTGTGAAACATTGAGAATGGTTGACAGCATTCTCAATCCCAATCAAAAATACTATATTAACAAACCCAACAATATTAATTAGAAGTAACATGATGAGATTCACATGATATCCAAGTACTAGATACTCAAGATGTCCATAACCGGGGACACGGCTAACCATGATTAGTTTATACACTCTGCAGAGGTTTGCACACTTTTCCCCACAAGACTCGATCGCCTCCGTTTGGTTTCTCGCACTACATGGTGTTTGAGAGACGGATGACCGAGACATTGTCTTTCAGAAGCGCTAGCACCTTACATGTGGGTAGACCGTACCAACCTACAACCCCTACATCTGCTAGTCTACCCGTAAGAGTTCACACAACTTAGTCAACTACGCCAGAGCCCATAATGGCTTGTGCCTACACACGTAAGTTTCTAATTTGAATAATCTCATGATCCCTTTGAGCCTGGGTGGCGGTCCTAAGAAATACAGGCAAGTCCTGATAGAAACCAGGTGCCTCAATCCACCCAGATGTATGTTTAAGTTGCCACCTTAAATAAACCATTAAATAACAATCTCACATATGTCATGGATACACTCACCCAATCCACGTCTACTAGCATAGCATATCATAAATAAGCAAATGTAGAAGTAACTCCCAAGGGTTTATAATAAAACAGGTAATAGGTACTACCTCAACTACTTCCCTGTTGGGGAACGTAGCAGAAATTCAAAATTATTCTACGTGTCACCAAGATCTATCTATGGAGAAACTAGCTACGAGGGGAAGGAGAGTGCATCTACATACCCTTGTAGATCTCTAAGCGGAAGCGTTCAAGAGAACGGGGTTGAAGGAGTTGTACTCATCGTGATCCACATCACCGGAGATCCTAGTGCCGAACGGACGGCACCTCCGCGTTCAACACACATACCGCCCGGGGACGTATCCCATGCCTTGATCCAGCAAGGAGAGAGGGAGAGGTTCAGGAAGACTCCATCCAGCAGTAGCACAACGGCATGGTGGTGATGGAGGAGCGTGGCAATCCTGCAGGGCTTCGCCAAGCACCGCGGGAGAGGAGGAGTACTTGGGAGAGGGGGAGGGTTGCGCCAGAACTTGGGGTAAAGCTCCCATGCACCTCCCCACTATATATAGGGGTGGAGGGGGCTGGTTTCTTGCCCTCCAAGTCCATTGGGGCGTTGGCAAAGGTGGGAGGAAAGAAATCCCATCATTTCCTTCCCCACCGATTGTTATCCCCCCTTTTTTAGGGATCTTGATCTTATCCCTTCGGGATATGATCTTATTCCTTCTAAGGGAGGATCTTGGTGCGCCTTGACCAGGGGTGTGGGGTCTTTCCCCCACTACCCACGTTCATGTGGGTCCCCCCAAGCAGGTGGGCCCCACTCCAGAACCTTCTAGAACCTTCCCGGTACAATACCGAAAAATCCCGAACATTTTCCGGTGGCCAAAATAGGACTTCCCATATATAAATATTTACCTCCGGACCATTCCGGAACTCCTCGTGACGTCCGGGATCTCATCCGGGACTCCGAACAACATTCGGTAACCACATACAAACTTCCTTTATAACCCTATCGTCATTGAACCTTAAGTGTGTAGACCCTACGGGTTCGGGAACCATGCAGACATGACCGAGACGTTCTCCGATCAATAACTAACAGCGGGATCTGGATACCCATGTTGGCTCCCACATGTTCCACGATGATCTCATCGGATGAACCACGATGTCAAGGACTCAATCGATCACGTATACAATTCCCTTTGTCTAGCGGTATTGTACTTGCCTGAGATTCGATCGTCGGTATCCCGATACCTTGTTCAATCTCGTTACCGGCAAGTCTCTTTACTCGTTCCGTAACACATCATCCCGTGATCAACCCCTTGGTCACATTGTGCACATTATGATGATGTCCTACCGAGTGGGCCCAGAGATACCTCTCCGTTTACATAGAGTGACAAATCCCAGTCTCGATTCGTACCAACCCAAGACACTTTCAAGATACCGTAGTGCACCTTTATAGCCACCCGATTCGTTGTGACGTTTGGTACACCAAAGCATTCCTACGGTATCCGGGAGTTGCACAATCTCATGGTCTAAGGAAAAGATACTTGACATTAGAAAAGCTTTAGCATACGAACTACACGATCTTTGTGCTAGGCTTAGGATTGGGTCTTGTCCATCACATCATTCTCCAAATGATGTGATCCGTTATCAACGACATCCAATGCCCATGGTCGGAAACCGTAACCATCTGTTGATCAACGAGCTAGTCAACTAGAGGCTTACTAGGGACATGGTGTTGTCTATGTATCCACACATGTATCTGAGTTTCCTATCAATACAATTATAGCATGGATAATAAATGATTATCATGAACAAGGAAATATAATAATAACCAATTTATTATTGCCTCTAGGGCATATTTTCAACAGTCTCCCACTTGCACTAGAGTCAATAATCTAGTTCACATCGCTATGTGATCAACACTCATAGGTCACATCTCCATGTGACCAACATCCAAGAGTTTACTAGTGTCACTAAACTAGTTCTCATCATCATGTGATTAAGACTCAATGAGTTCTGGGGTTTGATCATGTTTTGCTTGTGAGAGAGGTTTTAGTCAACGGGTCTGCAACATTCAGACCCGTATGTACTTCGCAAATCTCTATGTCATATTGTAAATGCTGCTTCCACGCTCCACTTGGAGCTATTCCAAATGGTTGCTCCACTATACGTATCCGGTTTGCTACTCAGAGTCACTCGGATAGGTGTTAAAGCTTGCATCGACGTAACCCTTTACGCCAAACTCTTTATCACCTCCATAATCGAGAAACATGTCCTTATTTACTCCAAGGACAATTTTGACCGATGTCCAATGATCCATTCCTGGATCACTCTTGTACCCCTTGCCGGACTCATGGCAAGGCACACTTCAAAGGAGGTACACAAGATAGCATACTCTGAGCCTATGTCCGAAGCATAGGGGCGACCTTCGCCCTTTGTCTCTCTTCTGCCGTGGTCGAGCTTTAACTCTTAACTTCATACCTTACAACTCAGGCAAGAACTCCTTCTTTGATCGATCCATCTTGAATCGTTCAAGATCATGTCAAGGTATGTGCTCATTTGAAAGTACCATTTAGCGTTTTTATCTATCCTCATAGATCTTGATGCTCAATGTTCAAGCAGCTTAATTCAGGTTTTCTATTGAAAACACTTGTCAAATAACCCTATATGCTTTCCAGAAATTCTACATCATTTTCGATCAACAATATGTCATTCACATATACTTATCAGAAATTCTATAGTGCTCCCACTCACTTCTTTGGAAATACAAGTTTCTCACAAACTTTGTATAAACCCAAAATCTTTGATCATCTCATCAAAGCGTACATTCCAACTCCGAGATGCTTACTCCAGTCCTTAGAAGGATTGCTGGAGCTTTGCATACTTGTTAGCATCTTTCAGGATTGACAAAACCTTTCTGATTGTATCACATATAACCCTTCCTTACGAAAACTGGTAAGGAAACTCATTTTGACATCTATCTGCCAGATTTCATAAATGCAGCTAATGCTAACATGATTCCGACGGACTTAAGCATCGCTATGGATGAGAAAATCTCATCGTAGTCAACTCCTTGAACTTGTGAAAAAATCTTCGCCACAAGTCGAGCTTCATAGACGGTGACATTACCGTCCACGTCCGTCTTCTTCTTAAAGATCCATTTATCTCAAGCGCTTGCCGATCATCTGGCAAGTCCACCAAAGTCCATGCTTTGTTGTGATACATGGATCCTATCTTGGATTTCATGGCTTCTAACCATTTGTCGGAATATGAGCCCACCATCGCTTCCCCATAGCTCGTAGGTTCATTGTTGTCTAGCAACATGACCTTCAAGACAGGATTATTGTACCACTCTGAAGTAGTACGCATCCTTGTCACCCTACGAGGTACGGTAGTGACTTGATCCAAAACTTCATGATCACTATCATAAGCTTCTACTTCAATTGGTGTAGGCGCCACAGGAACAACTTCCTGTGCCCTGCTACACACTTGTTGAAGTGACGGTTCAATAACCTTATCAATTCTCCACCATCCTCCAACTCAATTCTTTCGAGAGAAACTTTTCCTCGGGAAAGGAGATAATTCTAGAAACAATCCTTTTTGCTTCCGAAACTGAGACTGGAGGTATACCCAACTATTTTGGGTGTCCTATGAAGATGCATTTTATCCGCTTTGGGTTCGAGCTTATCAACCTGAAACTTTTTCACATAAGCGTCGCAACCCCAAACTTTTAAGAAACGACAATTTAGGTTTCTTCGAACCATAGTTCAAACGGTGTCATCTCAACGGAATTACATGGTGCCCTATTAAAGTGAGTGCAGTTGTCTCTAATGCCTAACCCTTGAACGATAGTGGTAATTCGATAAGAGACATCATGGTACGCACCATATCCAATAGGGTGCAACTATGATGTTCGGACACACCATCACACTATGGTGTTCCAGGCAGTATTAATTGTGAAACAATTTCCACAATGTCTTAATTGCGTGCCAAAGCTCGTAACTCAGATGCTCATCTCTATGATCATATCATAAACATTTTATCCTCTTGTCACGATGATCTCTAACTTCACTCTGAAATTACTTGAACCATTCAATAATTTAGACTTGTGTTTCATCAAGTAAATATACTCAACATCTACTCGAATCATCGTGAAGTAAGAACATAACAATATTCATCAGATGCCTCGACTCATTGGATTGCACACATCAAAAGTGTTACTTCCAACAAGTTGCTATCTTGTTCCATCTTATCAAACCGAGGCTTTTCAGGTCATTTTACCCATGTGGTATGATTTGCATATCTCAAGTGATTCAAAATCAAGTGAGTCCAAACGATCCATCTGCATGGAGTTTCTTCATGCGTATACACCAATAGACATGGTTCGCATGTCTCAGACTTTTCAAAAACGAGTGAGTCCAAAGATCCATCAACATGGAGCTTCTTCATGCGTTTTACACCAATATGACTTACATGGCAGTGCCACAAGTAAGTGGTACTATCATTACTATCTTATATCTTTTGGCATGAAAATGTGTATCACTACGATCGAGATTCAATAAACCATTCATTTTAGGTGTAAGACCATTGAAGGTATTATTCAAATAAACAGAGTGACCATTATTCTCCTTAAATGAATGACCGTATTGCAATAGACATAATCCAATCATGTCTATGCTCAACGCAAACACCAAATAACAATTATTTAGGTTTAACACCGATCCCGATGGTAGAGGGAGCGTGCGATGTTTGATCACATCAACCTTGGAAATACTTCCAACACCTATCGTCACCTCGCCTTTAGCTAGTCTCCGTTTATTCCGTAGCCTTTTATTTCGAGTTACTAACACATAGCAACCAAACCGGTATCTAATACCCTGGTGCTACTAGGAGTACTAGTAAAGTACACATTAACATAATGTATATCCAATATACTTCTATCGACCTTGTCACCTTCTCATCTACCAAGTATCTAGGGTGATTTTGCTCCAAAGGGTTGTTCCCTTATTACGAAGCACTTAGTCTCGGTTTGGGTTCAACCTTGGGTTTCTTCATTAGAGCAGCAGCTGATTTGTCGTTTCATGAAGTATCCTTCTTGCCCTTGCCCTTCTTGAAACTAGTGGTTTCACCAACCATCAACAATTGATGCTCCTTCTTGATTCCTACTTTCATGGTGCCAAATATCGCGAATATCTCAAGGATCATCATATCTATCCCTGATTTGTTATAGTTCATCACGAAGCTCTAGCAGCTTGGTGGCAATGACTTTGGAGAAAGATCACTATCTCTGGAAGATCAACTCCCACTTGATTCAAGTGATTGTTGCACTCAGACAATCTGAGCACAAGCTCAACGATTGACCTTTTCTCCCTTAGTTTGCAGGCTAAGAAAATCTTCGGAGGTCTTATACCTCTTGACATGGGCACGAGCCTGAAATCCCAATTTCAGCCCTCGAAACATCTCATATGTTCCGCGACGTTTCGAAAAACGTCTTTGGTGCCTCAACTCTAAACCGTTTAACTGAACTATCACGTAGTTATCAAAACGTGTATGTCTGATGTTCGCAACATCCACAGATGATGTTTGGGGTTCAACACACTGAGTGGTGCATTAAGGACATAAGCTTTCTTCTGTCCGCATAATCGCTACTGTCAACTTTCAACTATATTTTCTCTAGGAACATATCTAAATAGTGGAACTAAAACGCGAGCTTTCGACATAATTTGCAAAGATATTTTGACTATGTTCAGGATAATTAAGTTCATCTCATGAACTCCCACTCAGATGGACATCCCTCTAGTCATCTAAGTGATTACATGATCCGAGTCAACTAGGCCGTGTCCGATCATCACGTGAGACGGACTAGTCATCATCGGTGAACATCTACATGTTGATCGTATCCTCCATACGACTCATGCTCGACCTTTCGGTCTCTTGTGTTCCGAGGCCATGTCTGTACATGCTAGGCTCGTCAAGTTAACCTAAATGTTTCGCGTGTGTAAATCTGGCTTACACCCATTGTATGTGAACGTAAGAATCTATCACACCCGATCATCACGTGGTGCTTCAAAACGACGAACTTTCGCAATGGTGCACAGTTAGGGGAACACTTTCTTGAAATTTTAATGAGGGATCATCTTATTTACTACCGTCGTTCTAAGCAAATAAGATGTATAAACATGATGAACATCACATGCAATCAAATAGTGACATGATATGGCTAATATCATTTTGCTCCTTTTGATCTCCATCTTCGGGGCTCCATGATCATCATCGTCACCGGCATGACACCATGATCTCCATCATCATGATCTCCATCATCATGATCTCCATCATCGTGTCTCCATGAAGTTGTCTCGCCAACTTATTACTTCTACTGCTATGGCTACCGGTTAGCAATAAAGTAAAGTAATTTACATGGCGTTGTTCCATGACACGCAGGTCATACAATAAATAAAGACAACTCCCATGGCTCCTGCCGGTTGTCATACTCATCGACATGCAAGTCGTGATTCCTATTACAAGAACATGATCAATCTCATACATCACATATCATTAATCACATTCTTCTTGGCCATATCACATCACATAGCATACCCTCCAAAAACAAGTTAGACGTCCTCTAATTGTTGTTTGCATGTTTTACGTGGCTGCTATGGGTTTCTAGCAAGAACGTTTCTTACCTATGCAAAAACCACAACGTGATATGCCAATTGCTATTTACCCTTCATAAGGACCCTTTTCATCGAATCCGATCCGACTAAAGTGGGAGAGACTGGCACCCGCTAGCCACCTTATGCAACAAGTGCATGTCAGTCGGTGGAACCTATCTCACGTAAGTGTACGTGTAAGGTCGGTCCGGGCCGCTTCATCCCACAATGCCGCCGAATCAAGATTGGACTAGTAACGGTAAGCATATTGAACAAAATCAACGCCCACAACTACTTTGTGTTCTACTCGTGCATACAATCTACGCAATAGACCTAGCTCATGATGCCACTGTTGGGGAACGTAGCAGAAATTCAAAATTATTCTACGTGTCACCAAGATCTATCTATGGAGAAACTAGCAACGAGCGGAAGGAGAGTGCATCTACATACCCTTGTAGATCTCTAAGCTGAAGCGTTCAAGAGAACGGGCTTGAAGGGGTCGTACTCATCGTGATCCAAATCACCAGAGATCCTAGTGCCGAACGGACGGCACCTCCGCGTTCAACACACGTATAGCCCGGTGATGTCTCCCATGCCTTGATCCAGCAAGGAGAGAGGGAGAGGTTGAGGAAGACTCCATCCAGCAGCAGCACAACGGCATGGTGGTGATGGAGGAGCGTGGCAATCCTGCAGGGCTTCGCCAAGCACCGCGGGAGAGGAGGAGTACTTGGGAGAGGGGGAGGGCTGCGCCAGAACTTGGGGTAAAGCTCCCATGCGCCTCCCCACTATATATAGGGGTGGAGGGGGCTGGTTTCTTGCCCTCCAAGTCCATTGGGGCGTTGGCAAAGGTGGGAGGAAAGAAATCCCATCATTTCCTTCCCCACCGATTGTTATCCCCCCTTTTTAGGGATCTTGATCTTATCCCTTCGGGATATGATCTTATTCCTTCTAAGGGAGGATCTTGGTGCGCCTTGACCAGGGGTGTGGGGTCTTTCCCCCACTACCCACGTTCATGTGGGTCCCCCCAAGCAGGTGGGCCCCACTCCGGAACCTTCTAGAACCTTCCCGGTACAATACCGAAAAATCCCGAACCTTTTCCGGTGGCCAAAATAGGACTTCCCATATATAAATCTTTACCTCCGGACCATTCCGGAACTCCTCGTGACGTCCGGGATCTCATCCGGGACTCCAAACAACATTCTGTAACCACATACAAACTTCCTTTATAACCCTAGCGTCATCGAACCTTAAGTGTGTAGACCCTACGGGTTCGGGAACCATGCGCATATGACCGAGACGTTCTCCGGTCAATAACTAACAGCGGGATCTGGATACCCATGTTGGCTCCCACATGTTCCACGATGATCTCATCGGATGAACCATGATGTCAAGGACTCAATCGCCCCGTATACAATTCCCTTTGTCTAGCGGTATTGTACTTGCCCGAGATTCGATCGTCGGTATCCCGATACCTTGTTCAATCTCGTTACGGCAAGTCTCTTTACTCGTTCAGAACACATCATCCCGTGATCAACCCCTTGGTCACATTGTGCACATTATGATGATGTCCTACCGAGTGGGCCCAGAGATACCTCTCCGCTTACATAGAGTGACAAATCCGGTCTCGATTCGTGCCAACCCAATGACACTTTTGGAGATACCAGTAGTGCACCTTTATAGCCACCCGCTTCGCCAGTGGCTTTGGTACACCCAAAGCATTCCTACGATATCCGGAGTTGCACAATCTCATGGTCTAAGGAAAAGATACTTGACATTAGAAAATCTTTAGCATACTTAACTACACGATCTTTGTGCTAGGCTTAGGATTGTCTTGTCCATCACATCATTCTCCAAATGATGTGATCCGCTATCAACGACATCCAATGTCCATGGTCAGGAAACCGTAACCATATGTTGATCAACGAGCTAGTCAACTAGAGGCTTAATAGGGACATGGTGTTGTCTATGTATCCACACATGTATCTGAGTTTCCTATCAATACAATTATAGCATGGATAATAAACGATTATCATGAACAAGGAAATATAATAATAACCAATTTATTATTGCCTCTAGGGCATATTTCCAACATTCCCATCCCACAATTTAATTAGATCCTAATCATGCAATGTTTTAGGATAGATCTAATGTATAAAAACTAGGTATGAGAAGGGGTATGATCAAAGTGTTACTTGCCTTGCTGATGATCCGCGAAACCTAGAGACTCGAAGTAACAGGCGGCGCACTCCGGGTATTCTATCGCAGACAAACAAACAAGCCTGCAATAAGTACTCATCTAATGCACAGGTAAAACTCAAATAGATCTAACCAGATAGTTCAACTTAAGAACTCCGTTTTTGCAAAAATAAACAAATCAAACGAAGGAGCGAAAGTCAAACGGCGGAAGAAAACAGCTTCGTTTTACTAATCTGGATCTAAGTCAAATTTTACAGAAGCAAAAACTTGTTTAAGTAGATTATTCAGAAAGAGGGTTTCGAGACGGAACTCTAGGCGCTTGAATCGCCTGATTCCGATAAACGAGCGAAAAGTTATACTAAAACGAAAATCAGATCAGGAATCTCGATCAGAAAAATTCGCGGATTAAATCCGAGAAAAAGAAAAACGACGAACGGGTTAACGAAAGGACGTTCGTTAACTAAACTAATCTGACGAACGCGTTCGTTTAAACGAACTAACGAACGAACGCCCGCTAATTAGCCTAAACCGAAAAAAGGGTTCGGCTTCTTTCCTGAGCTTCCATTACCATTTCCATTTTGGCCTTCTGGACAATCATTTTCATAATGCCCAGTCTTGCGGCACTTAAAGCAAGTGATGTGGCTCAGGTCTACCTTGGATGGTGTTGACGGGTTAGTGCGGTTTTGTCCATTGCTTCCTCCATTCCCGTTTCCATTCTTGGTGCCATTATGGTTGTGCGAGCTACCTCCTCCATGGGTATGCTGAAATTGTCCTCCGTCTTCGGGTAAAGCGAAGTTTCACGAGCTCGAGTTATTCTTCCCTGTCCATACTTCCTCTTGCGATAGTCAATCTGCTGCTGCTTCCCTTCAATCATAAGAGCATGATCTACTAACTCCTGGTAGTTGTTGAAGGTGGCTACCATCAACTGCATGCTCAGCTCATCATTCAGTCCTTCTAGAAATTTCTCCTGCTTAGTCGCATCCGTAGCAACGCTATCCGGGGCATAACGTGCTAGCTTATCAAATCATCTACATATTGCCAACCGTCCGTCCTCCTTGGCGCAAGTTGCGAAACTCACGCTTCTTCATGGCCATAGCTCCTGCTGAAACTTGGGCAAGACGGAAAGCTTGTTGAAACCGATCCCATGTGATGGTGTCTCTGTGGTAAGTGGTCAGTAAATTCTCCCACCATGCTGCTGCGGGTCCTTCAAGCTGATGTGCGGCAAATTCCACCCTTTCTCCATCTGTACATCCTGCAGTGGTCAACTCCCTCCCTATCTTACGGAGCCAATCATCTGCAACAATCGGCTCGGTGCTACTGGAAAACACCGGCGGATTCAGCCTTAAGAAACGGGTCAAATGGTCAACAGGTGGTGGTGGCGGTGGGTTGTTGTTGTTGTTGTTGGTGCTGTTGTTGTTGTTGTTGTTGCCTTGGTTCTGTACCAATGTTTGAATCAAGGCATTCTGCTGCTGAATCAACTGAGTGATCTCTGGCGGGAAAACAAATCCGGTGTCGCGTCTCGGAGGCATCTGGGGGGGGGGGGGGTTTAAAGAAAAGGCGAGAGTTAAGAGTAGAATGAGGTCTAGAGAGAAAACACTACCCATATGCACATGAGACAAAATCACACAATATCACTCCAATCAATTCAAACAAGGGCATACACCGGTCTATCTATCGTTACAAAGTGCTGAAACTAAAACTAATCTGTAATGGGGGAATCTACTACTGTTATGGTGGTCAACTTGATATCTGCTCCAGCTTCATCTTCGAAATCATCATCACTAGGATCGGAATCGGTGTCATCGATGATGATGTAGTTCTCGGGACAGGTACTATCTTCATCTTCTCCTCCGGGTGCTGAATTTCCCATGAGTTCTTCAATCTTCTCCTTAAGATCATTGTTTTGTCCCACTAGAGCTACAATCCCCTCCATGTAGTCCTTGCGAGTGGCCTTCAGTTCTCCTTCTAGTTCGATAATCTTGGCTTTTGCTATCTTCAACTCCATCATGTCTGTGCACATCTGGTTCTCCTGGCGTCGAATGTGTTGATTTAACTCCTGGATGAAAGCTGCAATGGATCGATCCTTCTTAGTGCCAACTATCTCCCATTGTTCATCTCGGCACCCGCAAATCTGGTAGATAGTATCCTTGAGGTCTTCTTTGTAAACTTCTCCAATGCGTCCCATGGTTATGTGAGCTGCCATGCTCTTTCCCAGACTCCAGGTTGGTGCATTGAAAACACACTCTATGGGCTCCGTGATTGGCGCAAATGTCCTTCCGAGAACTTGAGCTTGAATCTTCCAGCGTTCTTCTTTAGGTAAAGTGGAATTGTAGGTCCCCGTGAAGCTTGGTAATCCAATGTTAAGGTACTTAGTGACTTCCTTTAGGTGTCGTCCGAAGGGGGTATCTTCATCCGGCTGGGTGAACTTGATCCTCGCTTCCGTCATCCTAAAAGAGTAGAAAAGATGAGGAGTTAGAAATGAGAAGAGAGAGTAGTGATCTAGGGCTTTAGCTTAATGGTCGATCTCATACAATCGCGTGCTCGATACCATCTTTGTAGCGACCAGACCTCAAATACTCGATCTACGTGCTCGGTGTCATCCTCGGATCAAGAATGCCGACACCACACAAGACTCGGAGGATTTATAACGAGAAGCAATCACACACTTATTACAAGCGAATGTCTCAAGAGAGAACTTAATAAAAATAAATATGGCTTAAGGCCATCTAATACGATAACAACGGAAGGCTTGGAAGAAAAGCAAGTCCATCAACTCCAACGGCATCACTGAGTATAGAACCACAACCTAAGCATCGTACTCGTCGTCTGAAAAGTCTGCAACATGAAACTTTGCAGCCCGAAAACGGGTCAGCACATGGAATATGCTGGCAATGTAAAACATAGAGAAATAATGGAGTAATAAGCCTATACTACATGCATTTATGGCTGGTGGAAAGCTCTATGGTTACAGTTTTTGCATAAAGCCAATTTTTCCCTACTGCAAAGGAATAAAATTTATTTAACTATCATAGTGGTTGTGAAACATTGAGAATGGTTGACAGAATTCTCAATCCCAATTAAAAATACTCATTAACAAACCCAACAATATTAATTAGAAGTAACATGATGAGATTCACATGATATCCAAGTACTAGATACTCAAGATGTCCATAACCGGGACACGGCTAACCATGATTAGTTTATACACTCTGCAGAGGTTTATGACTTTTCCCCACAAGACTCGATCGCCTCCGCTTGGTTTCTCGCACTACATGGTGTTTGAGAGACGGATGACCGAGACATAGTCTTCGTAAGCGCTTAGCACCTTACATGTGGGTAGACCGTACCAACCTACAACCCCTACATCTGCTAGTCTACCCGTAAGAGTTCGGATAACTTAGTCAACTACGCCAGAGCCCATAATGGCTTGTGCCTGCACACGTAAGTTTCTAGTTTGAATAATCTCATGATCCCTTTGAGCACGGGTGGCGGTCCAAGAAATACAGTAAGTCTGATAGAAACCAGGTGCCTCAATCCACCCAGATGTGTGTTTAAGTTGCCACCTTAAATAAACCATTAAATAAAAATCTCACATTTGTCGTGGATACACTCACCCAATCCACGTCTACTAGCATAGCATAGCATAAATAAGCAAACGTAGAAGTAACTCCCAATGGTTTATAATAAAACAGGTAACAGGTACTACCTCAACTACTTCCCATCCCACAATTTAATTAGATCCTAATCATGCAATGTTTGAGAATAGATCTAATGCATAAAAACTGGGTATGAGAAGGGGTATGATCAAAGTGTTACTTGCCTTGCTGATGATCCGCGAAACCTAGAGACTCGAAGTAACAGGCGGCGCACTCCGGGTATTCTATCGCATACAAACAAACAAGCATACAATAAGTACTCATCTAATGCACAGGTAAAACTCAAATAGATCTAACCAGATAGTTCAACTGAAGAACTCCGGTTTTGCAAAAAGAAACAAATTAAACGAAGCAACGAAAGTCAAACGGCGAAAGAAAACAACTTCCTTTTACTAATCTGGATCTACGTCAAATTTTAGAAAAGCAAAAACTTGTTTAAGTAGATTATTCATAAAGAGGGTTTCGAGATGAAACTCTAGGCGCTTGAATCGCCTGATACCGATAAACGAGCGAAAAGTTATACTAAAACGAAAATCGGATCAGGAATCGCGATCAGAAAAATTCGCGGATTAAATCCGAGAAAAAGAAAAACGACGAACGGACGTTCGTTAACTAAACTAATCTGACGAACGCGTTCATTTAATCGAACTAACGAACGAACGCCTGCTAATTAGCCTAAACCGAAAAAAACCGAAACTACAAAAAGCAAAAATAATAAATAAAAAAACCGAAATAAAACCGAAGAAAAATCGCCCGGTTTACTAAAAAACGGTGGCACGCGGATCGAGGCGGCGATTTAACCTCGTCGGCGGCGGCGGAGTCCGGCGGGTCGGGCGGCGGCGGCGGGATCAAGGCGGCGCGGGGGGCTGGCTAGTGTCCCCGGGTGGGCCGGCTTAGAAGCCTCATGGTCGGAGTCCTAGGCGGACACGGCCCGTAGGTCGGTGGCGTTTTTTTTATATAATTACGCGCAGAAAAAAAATAAAAAGAAATACTAAACGGACTCCAAAAATCCCGAAATAAATTTTCCCCGGCTTCTAAAATCAAGCCGGATTTAATGAACATTTATTTGGGGCCTAAATGCAATTTTTAAAAACGCACATTTTTCCTAAATTCAAACAAAAAGGCGAAAAACTCCAAAATAAAATATTATTTGATTTTATTATTAAATCTTCATTATTTCTTTATTTTGGGAAAGTCATTTTATTCCCTCTCTCATATTTTGGTAGTAGAAAAAAATTGAAGATAAAATAATTAAAATCAAATGATCCTATTTTCAAAATTTGAGAAAACTCAAATATGAAAATAACGAAAATCCGCGACTCTCTCCGTGGGTACTTGAGTTGTGTAGAATTTCTAGGATCGAGCAAAATGCAATGAAAAATATGATATGCAAATGAAGCTCTATGTATAACATTCCAAATTGAAAATTTGGGATGTTACAATATTTTTATTCACCACATGATATGTGTTTTGCTTGGAGCGTCTTGTATGATTTGAGTCTTTGCTTTTTAGTTTACCACAACCATCCTTTCTGTACACACCTTTTGAGAGAGCCTGTAACATAGGTCATCCATGCATACCATATTTTATTGCATATTCATTTGCTATCCTCGAAATCCTAAACAACTCAAGGACCCTCGGAGAGAGTTGGGGAGTTTTCGATTTTCATATTTGAATTCATCCAATAATGAAAGACGAGGATATTTGATTTTATTATTTTTCTCTCCGGAAAAATATTTCATTTAAAATAAATGAGGGGAGATAATATGACTTCTCCAAAATAATTGAAATAACGGAGGAAAAATGTTAAAATCATTATTTGGGTTTTATTTGATTTTATTTGGAATGTTAATTGCCCTAGAAAAATTTGCATATGTTTAAAAAATTGCATTTTAGGGGCCAAGAAAAGTTTATCTAGTTCTAAATATTTTATTTAGATGGAGAAAACTTGTTTTGGAATTTTAGATTTTATTTATTTTTCTAGGAATTTTTCTTTCATGAATGTTTAAAAAACGGACCCATACCGATCGGGCTAAAGGCCCACCCGAGCCAGCCGCCCATGAGCGCCGCCTCCCTCACCACAAGGCTGTCAGGCGTGGCGCGGACGCCGAGGGGAGTCCGAGCCGACTCCACCCCGGCGCCTTTCCCAAGCCACCGCCCGCCCCGCCCCTTTAAATACCGCCGCCCTCCTCCGCCACCACCCGCCACCACCACCCGACCCGCCGGAGCCCGAGCCGCCGAGCCTCAGCCGCCGCCGCCCGCCCCTCCCAGCCGTCGCCGCCGCCTCTCGTCGTCGCCGCCGCCCCTCGCCGACCCGCCCCACCCGGACCCACGAGCCGCCCGCCCGCCACGACGCGCCACGGAGGTACCCGACCCGCCGCCGTTTTTTAGAAAACCTTCGGTTTTTTAAAACAAAAAACCTAGATCGTTTTTTATGTATAGATTGGTTTATTTTCGCCGGTTTATTTAATTAGCTTAACGTCCGTTCGTCTGCTCGCTTTTAACGAACGTGTTCACTGTTTAGGTTACGCTAACGAACGCTCGCTCGCTTAGCGATTCGTCGCTTTTCTTTTATTCAATTATTCCGCGGTTATTCGATCGTGATTTCAGATCCAATTTTCAAACCTGTTTATCTTTTCGCTCGTTTATCGGAATCAGCGATTCAAGCGCTGAGTTTCGCCTCGAAACCCTCTTTCCGAATAATCAACTAAAACCAGTTTTTATCTTTGTAAAATTGACTCTAGTTCAGATTAGTAAACAGACCTTATTTCTTTCGCCGCTTGAGTTTCGTTGTTTCGCTTTGGTTTGATTCTTTTGCAAACCGGAGTTCTTAAGTTGAACTCTCCGTCAACCCCTTTCAGTTGAAGTTTCGTTTGTGCATCTTTGTTTTTTTACTTATGTATGTATTGTTTGCTTGCGATAGAATTCCCGGAGTGCGAAGCGTGTTATTACGAGTCTCTAGGATTCACGGATCGTCAGCAAGGCAAGTAACACTTGATCATATCTTTTCCTACCCGGTTTTTATGCATTAGCTCAATCCTCAAACATTGCATGATTAGGATGTCATTAATTTGTGGGTTGGGAAGTAGATGATGAGGTAGGAACCTATTGCCCTGTTACTTTCAAACCTTGGGAGTTACTTCTACGTTATGCTTATATTGCCATGCTATGCTCGTAGACGTGGTTTGGGTTTGAGAGATATTCACGACAGATGTGAGATTATTAATTAATGGTTTACTTTAAGGTGGCAACTTAAATACACATCTGGGTGGATTGAGGCACCTGGGGAACCCAGTGTTGTCTGTTTTTTTTTTGGAAATCCCGGGGTACCTGTGTGATCTTCTTATGGACCGCCACCCAGGCTCAAAGGGAACTGAGATCATTCATGCTAGAAAATTCCGTGTGCAGCCACAAGCTATTATGGGCTCTAGCATAGTTGAGTAAGTTACGTGAAGCTCTCGAAGAGGTAGGTCAGCAGGTAGTGGGTTTTGTAGGTCTGGTATGATCTATCCGAGTAGAGAGTTAATGTTTCGAAAGATCGTGTCTCGGTCATCCGTCTCTCAAACACCATGCAAAGTCGAGAAACCAACGGAGGCGATCGAGTCTTGTGGGGAAAAGTGCGCAAACCTCTGCAGAGTGTACAATCTAATCATGGTTAGCCGTGTCCCCGGTTATGGACAAATCTGAGTATCTACTACTTGATATTCACATGTATCTCATCACTCTAAATTAACATTGCTGGGTTGCTAATCACTTTAATTGGGATTGAGTTGGGGTTATACCTTCTCAATGATGTTTCAACCACCATGATAGTTAAAACAAAATTTATTCCTTTGATGTAGGGAAAAATTGGCTTTTCGCAAACAGTAACCGTAGATCTTTCCACCAACCATATATGCATGTAGTATAGCTTATTCTTTCATTACTCTCTATGTGTTACATTGCCAGATATTCCATGTGCTGACCTGTTTCGGGCTGCAACGTATTATGTTGCGACTTTTCGACGAGGAGTAAGGATCGAGGTCGCTGCCGTGCAGCTCGCTTATGCCGCTGGAGTTGATGGACTCACTTTATCTTCCAAGCCTTCCGCTGTTATCGCATTAGATGGCCTTAAGCCATATTATTGTAATAAGTTCTCTTTGAGACATTCGATGTAATAAGTGTGTGATTGCTACTCTGTTATAAATCCTTCGAGTAATGTGTGTCAAGATTACCGATCCGTGGATGACATGTATACGTAGACTTGACCATCCGAGGTCGGGTCGCTACAAGATGGTATCGAGCACACGCTGAGTGTAGGAGACGACCACTAAGATAAAACCATAGGTCACTCTTCTCTACTCATTTCGACCTCTCTCATTTTTCCACTCTTTAGGATGACGGAGATGAAGTACAAGTTTTCCCAACCGGATGAAGACACACCTTTTGGACGCCACTTGAAGGAAGTCACTAGGTACCTGAATATTGGAATACCAAGCTTCACCGGGACATACAACGCCACCTTACCAGAAGAAGAATGCTGGAAGATTCAAGCCTTAGTTCCGGAAGGACGCTTGCACCAAGCACGAGCCCATAGTATGTGTTTTCAATGCACCAACATGGAGTTTAGGAAAGAGTATGGCAGCTCACATTACCATGGGACGCATTGGAGAAGTCTACAACAAGGAGCTTAAAGACACCATATACCAAATATGTGGGCGCCGAGACGAGCAATGGGAAGTAATTAGCACCAAGAAGGATAGATCCATTGCAGCTTACATCCAGGAACTAAACCAGCACATTCGACGTCATGAGAACCAGATGTGCACAGACATGCTGGATTTGAAGAAGGAGAAAACTAAGATCCTCGAATTGGAGGAAGAACTCAAGTCTACACGCAATGGATATGAGGAAGAAATCAAGATACTACTGGAGAAGAACGACGACCTAGTCAAGAAGATTGGAGTCTTCATGGGAGGACCGGCACCAAGGAAGAGGAGCAAGAAGAGGAAGAAGACCCCGCTTGTCCAGACAACTACATCATCATCGACGACACCGACTCAGATCCAAGTGATGATGACTATGAAGACGAAGCTGGAGCAGACATCATGGAGTCTTCCACCATTCAAAATTTCTAGATGACCACCAAATAATAGTAGTAATTTTTTTCCCCATGTAACTAGTAGTAGTTGAGCACTTATGCAATAGTCCTAGATCGTTTTGTATGCCCTTGCTTGCTTGATTGAATAAATGTGTGTTTTGCCTCATGTGCATATGGGTAGTGTTTTCTCACTAGACCTCTTTCTACTTCTAATCTCTCCCATCTAAACCCTCAGATGCCTCCGAGACGTGACCCCGGTTTTGCTTTTCCGCCGGAGCTCACTCAGTTGATCCAACAGCAGAATACTTTGATGCAACTACTAGTTCAGAACCAGGGCAATGCCAACAACAACAACAACAACAACAACAACCCGCCGCCAGTAGACAATTTAGCCCGTTTTCTGAGGTTACAAAAGCCGGTGTTTTCCAGTAGCACCGAGCCAATAGTTGCAGATGACTGGTTACGCCGAATTGGAAGGGAGTTAACCACCGCAGGATGCACGGATGCTGAAAGAGTGCGCTTTGCCGACATCAATTGATGGACCAGCAGCCGCACCGGTGGGAGAATTACACGGCTACTTTCCCTATAGCCAATGTCACTTGGGACCAGTTCAACAAGCTTTTCGCACGCCCATGTTTCAACCGGAGCCATGCAAATAAAGAAGCGTGAGTTTCGCAACTTACGCCAGGGAACCGTCTCAGGCCCAAAGACGTGGATGAGTTTAGCAAGTTATCACGCTATGCCCCTGATGATGTGGCCACGGATGCCGCGAAGCAAGAGAAGTTCATGGAAGGGCTGAATGATGAGATGAGTATGCAGTTGATGGTGGCAACTTTCAACAACTACGAGGAGTTGGTAGATAAGGCCCTAATGATTGAAGGAAAGCAGCAGCAAATTGAAAACCGTAAGAGGAAGTATGGACAAGGGAAGTATAACTCAGGAGCTCACCAGAAACCTCGCTTAACCCCGAACCCGGGAGGACTAGTTCATAACCATGGAGGACATAACCATACTGGAGGAGGATCGCATAATGGTGCGAAAAATGGGAATGGGAATGGAGCCAACAATAATCAGAATCGCTATAACCCAGCTACACCCGCTAAGAGAGACTTGAGCCAAGTTATTTGCTTTAAGTGCGGGAAGACAGGGCACTACGCCAATGACTGCCTCAAGGAAAGAATGGAAACGGAAATGGAAGCACCGGAAGAAGCCCAATCCATTCAACAAAGGACAAGTGAACCACGTTAACGTGGAGGAAGTTGAAGAGCAGCCAATGCGGTAATAGGTAAGTTTTTGGTTCACCATTTACCGCTATTGTTCTTTTCGATCTTGGTGCATCGCATTCTTACATATCAAGGGATTTGTGGATAAGTTTGTTGCCAACCTGCACCCTTAGGACCCCTCTTTAGTAAGCTCGCTTTGCAGAGTATATGGCTAGCGATGGTGCACCCAGATACCACTAATCATTGGCACACATGTTTTTCCGTCTGACCTAATTACCTTGGAGTCGCAAGGATTGGATGTGATATTAGGTATGGATTGGATGTCGAAGTTTGAGGAAGTATCGATGTGCTAGCAAGTCAATTTATCTTACCACCCCGGAGGGAAAAAGGATTATATGTATCTAGGCATGTGCCTAGAAGGAGCCAAGTGAATACCCTCACGGAGTTGTACAAGAGGAAGTACCAGAGTGAAGGATTATCCAGAGGTTTTTCCGAAGAGTTACCAGCATGCCACCGGATCGAGACATCGAAGTTTACGATAGAGCTAATGCCGTGCAGGGGCCAATATCAAAGAGACCCTATCGGATGCCCGCAAATGATCCGGAGGAAATTAAGAAGCAGATCAAGGAGCTATTGGAGAAAGGTTACATTCAGAGAAGTTCATCACCTTGGGGAGCTCCAAGACTTTTGGTGGAGAAAAGGATAAATCCACGAGAATGGTTGTTGATTACCGAGCTCAATGAAGTAACGATAAAGAACAAGTATCCCTTACCGATGATTAATGATCTGTTTGATCAGTTGCAAGGAGCTAAGGTGTTTTCTAAGATTGATCTACGATCAGGATACCATCGCTTGAAGATCCGAGAGAAGGATATACCAAAGACAACATTCACCACTCGATATGGATTATATGAGTATACGGTCATGTCGCTTTGGACCGACTAACGCCCTGCCTATTTTATGAGTATGATGAACAAAGTGTTCATGGAGTATTTGGACAAGTTTGTTGTGGTGTTTATCGATGATATTATGGTTTACTCGAAGAACGAAGAGGAGCACGCAGAACACCTACGTTTGGTTCTTGAGAAACTCAGGGAACACCAGTTATATGCCAAATTCAGCAAGTGTGAGTTTTGGCTAAAGGAAGTTGGATTTCTTGGGCATGTTATATCGGGAGAGGGTATAGCAGTAGATCCCAGTAAAATTCAGTCAGTCACTGAATGGTTGGCACCCACTTCAGTCAGCGAGATTCGCAGTGTCCATGGACTGGCAGGATATTATCGGAGATTCATTGAGAATTTTTCCAAGATTGCTAAACCAATGACAGAGTTGCTAAAGAAGGATACCAAGTTCAAATGGACAGAGGATTGTGAGACAAGCTTCCAAGAGTTGAAGAAACGATTGACTACAGCCCCAGTGCTGACATTGCCGGATATACTTAAGGAGTTTCAAGTGTATTGTGATGCCTCTCTCTTGGGACTTGGATGTGTTCTTATGCAGGACGGAAAAGTTGTTTCGTATGCCTCACGACAACTAAAGCCTCATGAGTTGAACTATGCTACGCATGATTTGGAGTTAGCAGCTATGGTACATGCGTTGAAGACCTGGAGACATTATCAATGGGAAACCGTTGTGATGTGTACACGGATCATAAGAGTTTGAAGTACATTTTCACACAGAAGGAGTTAAACCTCAGACAAAGGAGATGGTTGGAACTTATAAAGGATTACGACATGAAGCTACACTATCATCCAGGAAAAGCCAACATTGTAGCAGATGCTTTAAGTCGTAAGAGTTATGCCAATATCCTTAAAGGTAGAGGACTACCAAAGGAGTTAGCAGAGGATATTATGGAACTTCAGTTGTAGATTGTTCCAAGAGGGTTTCTTGCAACAATGGAGGTTCAGTCGACCTTGTTAGACAAGATTCGAGATGCTCAAAAGGAGGATAAAGAGATTGCTGAGATAAGAGAGAAGATGGGCAAAGGAAAAGCCAAAGGTTTTCGCGAGGATGAGCACGATACCTTATGGTTTGAGGATCGGATCTATGTGCCCAACAACTTGGAGATCAGGAAGTTAATACTTCAAGAGGCCCATGACTCACCATACTCGATTCACCCCAGAAACACCAAGATGTATTTGGACTTGAAGGAACATTTCTGGTGGACTGGTATGAAGAAGGATATTGCAGAGTATGTAGCCGTTTGTGATGTATGCCAGAGAGTGAAGGCAGAGCATCAAAAGCCAGCAGGACTGTTGCAGCCTATGCCAATACCTGAATGGAAGTGGGACAAACTTGGCATGGATTTTATCACTGGATTACCCAGAACCAAAGCAGGATATGATTCAATATGGGTAGTAGTGGATCGGTTGACCAAAGTAGCTCACTTCATCCCAGTGAAAACAACTTATACAAGTGCCAAATTGGCCAAGATATATATGACCAGGATCGATGTTTGCATGGAGTTCCGAGGAGTATTGTATCGATAGAGGAACACAGCTTACTTCAAAGTTTTGGCATCAACTACACCAAACTTTGGGTACCAGATTGAGTTCAAGACCGCATTCCACCCACAGACGGATGGATAGACAGAGAGAGTCAATCAGATTTTGGAGGACATGTTGAGAGCCTGTGCGCTAGATTATGGATCCAGTTGGGATGACAATTTGCCGTATGCAGAATTCTCATACAACAACAGCTACCGAGCCGCTTTGAAGATGGCACCATTCAAGCTCAGATGGACGCAGATGTAGAACACCATTGATGTGGGATGAGGTTGGAGACCGTCAGTTGTTTGGACCAGATTTGATCAAAGACTCAGAGGAGAAGGTTAAACTAATCAGAGACAGACTAAAGATTGCTCAGTCAAGACAGAAGAGTTACGCAGATTCAAAACGCAAGGAAGTAACCTATGAAATCGGAGACAGAGTATATCTGCGAGTATCACCACTAAGGGGAGTGAAACGTTTTGGAGTAAAGGGAAAGTTAGCCCCAAGATTTGTAGGACCGTATCGTGTTTTGGAACGAATGGGAGAAGTTGCCTACAAGCTGGAGTTACCCGAAGGACTGTCAGGAGTTCACGATGTGTTTCACGTATCGCAGCTGAAGAAATGCCACGCTGAGATGGCCGACGTACCGTTGAACGATACAGTACCTTTGGAGGCGATTCAGCTGAATGATAATCTAACCTATGAGGAGAAGCCAGTAAAGATTCTCGAGTTTGATAGCCGAGTCACTCGCAGCAAAGTGATCAAGTTTTGTAAAGTTCACTGGAGCCACCATATCGAGGAGGAAGCCACATGGGAGCGAGAAGATGACATTCGCAAGGACCATCCACACCTATTTTCTAGCCAACCTGAATCTCGAGGGCGAGATTCATCTTAAGGGGGGTAGGTTTGTAACATCCCAAATTTTCAATTTGGCATGTTATACATAGGTCATCCATGCATACCATATTTTATTGCATATTCATTTGCTATCCTCGAAATCCTAAACAACTCAAGGACCCTCGGAGAGAGTTGGGGAGTTTTCAATTTTCATATTTGAATTCATCAAATAATGAAAGACGAGGATATTTGATTTTATTATTTTTCTCTCTGGAAAAATATTTCATTTAAAATAAATGAGGGGAGATAATATGACTTCTCCAAAATAATTGAAATAACGGAGGAAAAATGTTAAAATCATTATTTGGGTTTTATTTGATTTTATTTGGAATGTTAATTGCCCTAGAAAAAATTGCATATGTTTAAAAAAATTGCATTTTAGGGGCCAAGAAAAGTTTATCTAGTTCTAAATATTTTATTTAGATGGAGAAAACTTGTTTTGGAATTTTTTGATTTTTATTTATTTTTCTAGGAATTTTTCTTTCGGCGGAATGTTAAAAAAACGGACCCGCGCCCGACTGGGCCAAAGGCCCAGCCGAGCCAGCCGCCCCATGAGCCGCCGCCTCCCTCACCAAGACGCCGTGCGTGGCGCGGACGCCGAGGGGAGTTCGAGCCGGACTCCACCCCGGCGCCTCTTCCCAAGCCACCGCCCGCCCGCCCCTTTAAATATCGCCACGCCACGCCTCCACCACCACCGCCACCACCACCCGACCACCGAGCCCGAGCCGCCCGAGCCGCTGAGCCACCGGAGCCCGAGCCGCCGGAGCCCAGCGCCGCCGCCGCCGCTCCTCAGCTGTCGCTGCCGCCTCTCGTCGTCGCCGCCGCCCCTCACCGACCCGCCCCACCCGGACCGCTTGAGCCGCCCGCCCGCGGACGCGCGCCTCGCCGGAGGTACCCGACCCCGCCGCCGGTTTTTTTAGAAAACCCTTCGGTTTAAAAAAACAAAAAAAACCTAGATCGTTTTTTTATGTATAGATTGGTTTATTTTCGTCGGTTTATTTAATTAGCGAACGTCCGTTCGTCCGATCATTTTAACGAACGTGTTCACTGTTTAGGTTATGTTAACGAACGTTCGTTCGTTTAGCAGTTCGTCGCTTTTCTTTTATTCGAATTATTCCGCGGTTATTCCGATCGCGATTTCAGATCCAATTTTCAAACATGTTTATCTTTTCGCTCCTTTATCGGAATCAGGCGATTCAAGCGCCTGGAGTTTCGTCTCGAAACCCTCTTTCCGAATAATCAACTTAAACCAGTTTTTATCTTTGTAAAAATTGACTCTAGTTCAGATTAGTAAACGGACCTTATTTCTTTCGCCGTTTGAGTTTCGTTGTTTCGTTTGGTTTGATTCTTTTTGCAAACCGGAGTTCTTAAGTTGAACTCTCCGGTCAACCCCTTTCAGTTGAAGTTTCGTTTGTGCATCTTTGTTTGTTTACTTATGTATGTATTGTTTGCTTGCGATAGAATTCCCGAGTGCGAAGCGTGTTATTCTGAGTCTCTAGGATTCATGGATCGTCGAAGAAGGCAAGTAACACTTGATCATATCTTTTCCTACCCAGTTTTTATGCATTAGCTCAATCCTCAAACATTGCATGATTAGGATGTCATTAATTTGTGGGTTGGGAAGTAGATGATGAGGTAGGAACCTATTGCCTGTTACTTTCAAACCTTGGGAGTTACTTCTATGTTATGCTTATATTGCCATGCTATGCTCAGAGACGTGGTTTGGGTTTGAGAGATATTCACGACAGATGTGAGATTATTAATTAATGGTTTACTTTAAGGTGGCAACTTAAATACACATCTGGTGGATTGAGGCACCGGGGAACCCAAAGTTGTCTGTTTTTTGAAACCCCGGGTACCCGTGTGATCTTCCTATGGACCGCCACCCGTGCTCAAAGGGAACTGAGATTATTCATGCTAGAAACTTCCGTGTGCAGCCACAAGCTATTATGGGCTCTAGCATAGTTGAGTAAGTTACGTGAAGCTCTCGAAGAGGTAGGTCAGCAGGTAGTGGGTTTTGTAGGTCTGGTATGATCTATCCGGAGTAGAGAGTTAATGTTTCTGAAAGACCGTGTCTCGGTCATCCGTCTCTCAAACACCATGCAGTGCGAGAAACCAACGGAGGTGATCGAGTCTTGTGGGGAAAAGTGTGCAAACCTTTGCAGAGTGTACAATCTAATCATGGTTAGCCGTGTCCCCGGTTATGGACAAATCTGAGTATCTACTACTTGAGTCTTCACATGTATCTCATCACTCTAAATTAATATTGCTGGGTTGCTAATCACTTTAATTGGGATTGAGTTGGGGTTATACCTTCTCAATGATGTTTCAACCACCATGATAGTTAAAACAAAATTTATTCCTTTGATGTAGGGAAAAATTGGCTTTTCGCAAACAGTAACCATAGAGCTTTCCACCAACCATATATGCATGTAGTATAGCTTATTCTTTCATTACTCTCTATGTGTTACATTGCCAGCATATTCCATGTGCTGACCCGTTCTCGGGCTGCAACGTATTATGTTGCGACTTTTCGACGAGGAGTAAGGATCGTAGGTCGCTGCCGTGCAGCTCGCTTATGCCGCTGGAGTTGATGGACTCACTTTATCTTCCAAGCCTTCCGCTGTTATCGCATTAGATGGCCTTAAGCCATATTATTGTAATAAGTTCTCTTTGAGACATTCGATGTAATAAGTGTGTGATTGCTACTCTGTTATAAATCCTTCGAGTAATCGTGTGTGTCAAGATTACCGATCCAGGGATGACATGTATACGTAGACTTGACCATCTGAGGTCGGGTCGCTACAGAGCCATACATGATTTGGAAATTATTAGAATACTCTTTGTGCTTCACTTATATCTTTTGAGTTATATAGTTTTGCTCTAGTACTTCACTTATATCTTTTAGAGCACGGTGGTGGATTTGTTTTAAAGAAACTATTGATCTCTCATGATTCACTTAGATTATTTTGAGAGTCTTAAATAGTATGGTAATTTGCTTAAATAATATTAATATGCTAGGTATTTAAAATAGTAAAAACTTTCTTATGAGTGTGTTGGATACTAAGAAAAGTTTGATGCGTGATGATTGTATTGAGATATGGAGGTAATAATATCAAAGTCGTGCAAGTTGAGTAGTTGTGAATTTGAGAAATGCTTGTGTTGAAGTTCGCAAGTCCCGTAGCATGCACGTATGGTAAACGTTATGTAACAAATTTGAAACATGAGGTGTTCTTTGATTGTCCTCCTTATGAGTGGCGGTCGGGGACGAGCGATGGTCTTTTCCTACCAATCTATCCCCCTAGGAGCATGCGCGTAGTGCTTTGGTTTTTGATGGCTTGTAGATTTTTGCAATAAGTATGTGAGTTCTTTATGACTAATGTTGAGTCCATGGATTATACGCACTCTCACCCTTCCATCATTGCTAGCCTCTTCGGTACCGTGCATTGCCCTTTCTCACCTTGAGAGTTGGTGCAAACTTCGCCGGTGCATCCAAACCCCATGATATGATATGCTCTTTCACACTTCCATAGCCATTCCGAGATATATTGCCATGCAACTTTCCACCATTCCGTTCATCATGACACATTCATCATTGTCATATTGCTTAGCATGATCATGTAGTTGGCATAGTATTTGTGGCAAAGCCACCGTTCATAATTCTTTCATACATGTCACTCTTGGTTCATTGTGTATCCCGGTACACCGCCGGAGGCATTCATATAGAGTCATACTTTGTTCTAGTATCGAGTTGTAAATAAATAGAAGTGTGATGATCATCATTTTCTAGAGCATTGTCCCAAGTGAGGAATATAAAAAAAGGAAGGTCATAAAAAAGAGAAGGCCCAAAAAAAGGCCATAAAAAAGAGAAGGCCAAAAAATGAGAGAAAAAGAGAGAAGGGACAATGCTACTATCCTTTGCCACACTTGTGCTTCAAAGTAGCACCATAATCATCATGATAGAGAGTCTCTTGTTTTGTCACTTTCATATACTAGTGGGAATTTTTCATTATAGAACTTGGCTTGTATATTCCAACAATGGGCCTCCTCAAGTGCCCTAGGTCTTCGTGAGCAAGCAAGTTGGATGCACACCCACTTAGTTTCTTTTGTTGACCTTTCATACATTTATAGCTCTGGTGCATCCGTTGCATGGCAATCCCTACTCCTTGCATTAACATCAATCGATGGGCATCTCCATAGCCCATTGATTAGCCTCGTTGATGTGAGATCTTCTCCTTTTTTGTCTTCTCCACATAACCCCCATCATCATATTCTATTCCACCCATAGTGCTATGTCCACGTCTCGGGCTCATATATTGCGTGAAAATTTATAAGTTTGAGATTACTAAAGTATGAAACAATTGCTTGGCTTGTCATCAAGGTTCTGCATGATGAGAGCATTCTTGTGTGACGAAAATGGAGCATGACTAAACTATATGATTCTGTAGGGATGAACTTTCTTTGGCCATGTTATTTTGATAGGACATAACTGCTTTGTTAGTATGCTTGAAGTATTATTATTTTTATGTCAATATGAACTTTTTTCTTGAATCTTTCGGATCTGAATATTCATACCACAATTAAGAAGAATTACATTGAAATTATGCCAAGTAGCACTCCGTATCAAAAATTCTATTTTTATCATTTACCTACTCAAGGACGAACATGAATTAAGCTTGGGGATGCCTGATACGTCTCCAACGTATCTATAATTTTTGATTGCTCCATGCTATATTATCTACTGTTTAGGAAATTATTGGGCTTTATTTTCCACTTTTATATTATTTTTGGGACTAACCTATTAACCGGAGGCCCAGCCCAGAATTGCTATTTTTTTGCCTATTTCAGAGTTTCGAATAAACGGAATATCAAACGGAGTCCAAACGGAATGAAACCTTCGAGAACGTGATTTTCTGACCGAACATGATCCAGGAGACTTGGACCCTACGTTAAGGAAGCTTCGAGGAGGGCACGAGGTAGGGGGCGCGCCCACCCACCAGGGTGCGCCCTCCACCCTCGTGGGCCCACCATGCTCCACCGACGTACTTCTTCCTCCTATATATACCTAGGTACCCCCAAATGATCAGATACGGAACCAAAAACCTAATTCCACCGTCGCAACCTTCTGTACCCACGAGATCCCATCTTGGGGCCTGTTCCGGAGCTCCACCGGAGGGGGCATCCACCACGGAGGGCTTCTACATCATCACCATAGCCCCTCCGACGAAGTGTGAGTAGTTTACCTCAGACCTTCGGGTCAATAGTTAGTAGCTAGATGGCTTCTTCTCTCTTTTTGGATCTCAATACAATGTTTTCCCCCTCTCTTGTGGAGATCTATTCGATATAATCTAATTTTTGCGGTGTGTTTGTTGAGACTGATGAATTGTGGGTTTATGATCAAGATTATCTATGAACAATATTTGAATCTTCTCTGAATTCTTTTATGTATGATTGGCTATCTTTGCAAGTCTCTTCGAATTATCAGTTTGGTTTGGCCTACTAGATTGGTTTTTCTTGCAATGGGAGAAGTGCTTAGCTTTGGGTTCATCTTGCGGTGTCCTTTCCCAGTGAAAGTAGGGGCAGCAAGGCACGTATTGTATTGTTGCCATCGAGGATAACAAGATGGGGTTTTTATCATATTGCATGAATTTATCCCTCTACATCATGTCATCTTGCTTAAGGCGTTACTCTGTTTTCATAAACTTAATACTCTAGATGCATGCTGGATATCGGTCGATGAGTGGAGTAATAGTAGTAGATGCAGGCAGGAGTCGGTCTACTTTTCTCGGACGTGATGCCTATATACATGATCATACCTAGATATTCTCATAACTATGCTCAATTCATCACAATTGCTCAACAAGAATTCATTCACCCACCATAAAATACTTATGCTCTTGAGAGAAGCCACTAGTGAAATCTATGGCCCCGGGTCTATCTTCATCATATTAATCTTCCATCACTTTATTATTGCCTTTGCTTTTTTACTTTGCTTTTTATTTTACTTTGCATCTTTATAACAAAAATAACAAAAATATTATCTATCATCTCTATCAGATCTCACTCTCGTAAGTGACAGTGAAGGGATTGACAACCCCTTATCGCGTTGGTTGCGAGGAGTTATTTGCTTTGTGCAGGTACGAGGGACTCGCACGTAGACTCCTACTGGATTGATACCTTGGTTCTCAAAAACTGAGGGAAATACTTACGCTACTTTGCTGCATCATCCTTTCCTCTTCAAGGAAATCCAACGCAGTGCTCAAGAGGTAACACCGGCCCGTAATGAACAGTGTATCACTAGCGGCCCATTATTCCATTGGGTTGTTTCTAGCCCGTGTTACCTTCCGGCCTTCTGAGGGCCCATTTATTCTTTGGCTCATTTCCAGCATTCGGTTACTTATGGCCCATTACTGGTCTTTTCTGCTTGTGGGCCAAATTCAGCCCGTGGATATAGTCAGCCCGTTTGTGGCCTGTTAATCTGTTGGTCCATTTTCATAGCATCATCAAATATGTCCTATTAAGGGCCCTTTATGGTCAGCCCATAAAACGTACGATTTCCACTCTAGCCCGTTTATGGCCCCTTATACGGGCCGTACAAGGCCCATAGATGAGACGGCCCGTACAAGGCCCATGGATCCTACGGGACGTAGACGGCCCATTGACCCGACGGCCCATAGAAGGCCCATTGATCCGACGGCCCATAGAAGGCCCATGGATCCGATAGCCCATAGAAGGCCCATGGATCCAACAGCCGATAGAAGGCCCACGGATCCGACAGCCCATAGAAGGCCCGCGGATCCGACGGCCATACAAGGCCATGGACCGTCCGTCCCGTAGATGGCCCATGGATCGTACGGCCTGTGGAGGGCCATGGTCACTACAACGTTTGGGCGAGTTGCCCCCGTTTGAACGATATAGCATATTAAAAGAATTATCCTACTCTATACTATCACCTCTAAAAAACATACTCTATACAATAAAGAGACTAAGGAACAGAAACATAGAATAATTCTACACTATACAATAAAGAAATTACAGCCGATATACCCACTGGGCATTATGGTTCAGCACCAGTGACAATAAAACATGCACAAACAAAAAATTACGTACACTGGGCAAATACAGCTCATACATCATGGACGCGCATCAACATAACTTACCGTTTGAACTATAATCTCTTCAGAAAATAGGATTGGCCGTATTTAGATAGCACAAATTTCAGTCTACAAAATCTCCAATTCCTTCGTTGTTACCTCAATGTCTTGTTTCATTTTTTTTGACTCCTCCATCTAATACCTGCATGTCCAGCCTCAACTTGTTGATTGTACGTTCAGAATCATGTACATGTTGTCTTGCCACCTCTAGTTGATGCTCGAGAACATCAACACATTCCAATTCCAATCCATAATCATTCGGTAACGGCCATGCCGCACTACTCGTAGATCTTTGTATTGATGTCACTTCATCCTGAAATGTTTCTGTAAGTACACATGACTAGGGAAAAAGTATAGTTACAACAGTGAAGCGAGCAAGACAGACTATTTTGTACATGGCAAAACAGGACTAACAATAATGTTACACGTCATGAAGCATAAGCAGTTGATATTTTAAAAATTATAAAAAAAGGTAGTCTATGCAGCCTCCATACAGAACTCTCTCTTAGCTCTCCAGAGGAGCATGATGTTGGGGCCCAATCCAAAACATATACAAGTTACAAATTTAGACAACACGTTGTGTAGAAGTAAGCAAGCAGTTGGCCATTTTGTAGCTTAATTAAAGTCTTAGGGAGCATAATGAACAGCAGAGGGTTTCATACAAACATAATACAACAAGCAAAACTATGCAATCATTATCCTAGTATAAACTAGATTGTGAGCCTCATGCAATAATAGTTGGTTAATAGATTTCAAAGCTTCAGGCATACTTCGGCAGAGTAATTAAATGGTAAGGCCTTTAATTATGTCAACTAATAGTTATACAAGTACCCAACATCAGGCATCATTGTTTGGGCATCTCATTAACTGACGACAAATAAAGCAATCGAAAAGAGCAAATTAACTATGACTGAAACAAACAAGGAATTAAAATGTTGAGTTGGATACAGCGACTTACCTTAACAGGTTGAAGAGGCTCAGCGCAGCTCCTACTTCTCTTGCAAGGCTCCTTCCTAACATCTTGTACTTGGAAATCCTCAATCTTATCTTCATTGCACCCCCTCTGCAAGGTGACACAAACTAGTTACTCGTCTCCTGATACGTCCATTTTGCATCATGCTTTTATATTGATATTTATTGCATTATGGGCTGTTATTACACGTTATGTCACAATACTTATGCCATTTCTCTCTTATTTTACAAGGTTTACATAAGGAGGGAGAATGCCGGCAGCTGGAATTCTGGGCTGGAAAAGGAGCAAATATTAGAGATCTATTCTGCACAACTCCAAAAGTCCTGAAACTCCACGAAAGTAATTTCAGGAAATAATAAAAAATATCCAGCGGAAGAAGTTCACCAGAGGGGGCCCCACCTGGCCACGAAGGTGGGGGCGCGCCCTACCCCCCTGGGCGCACCCCCTACCTCGTGGGCCCCCTGGTGGTCCTCCGATGCCCATCTTCTGCTATATGAGGTCTTTCGTCGAGGAAAAAAATCATAAACAACCTTTCGGGACGAAACTCCGCCGCCACAAGGCGGAACCTTGGTGGAACCAATCTAGGGCTCCGGCAGAGCTGTTCTGCCGGGGACACTTCCCTCCGAAAGTGGGAAATCATCGCCAACGTCATCACCAACGCTCCTCTCATCGAGAGAGGGCAATCTCCATCAACATCTTCACCAGCACCATCTCCTCTCAAAACCCTAGTTCATCTCTTGTATCCAATTCTTGTCCCCAAGTCCGGGAATGGTACTAGTAGGTTGCTAGTAGTGTTGATTACTCCATGTAGTTGACGCTAGTTGGTTTATTTGGTGGAAGATCATATGTTCAGACCCTTTATGCATATTAATACCCCTCTGATTATGAACATGAATATGCTTTGTGAGTAGTTACATTTGTTCCTGAGGACATGGGAGAAGTCTTGCTATTAGTAGTCATGTGAATTTGGTATTCGTTCGATATTTTGATGAGATGTATGTTGTCTATCCTCTAGTGGTGTTATGTGAACATCGACTACATAACAATTCACCATTATTTGGGCCTAGAGGAAGGCATTGGGAAGTAATAAGTAGATGATGGGTTGCTAGAGTGACAGAAGCTTAAACCCTAGTTTATGCGTTGCTTCGTAAGGGGCTAATTTGGATCCATATGTTTCATGCTATGGTTAGGTTTATCTTAATACTTTTGTTGTAGTTGCAGATGCTTGCAATAGAGGTTAATCATAAGTTGGATGTTTGTTCAAGTAAGAACATGACCCAAGCACCGGTCCACCCACATATCAAATTATCAAAGTACCGAATGCGAATCATATGAACGTGATGAAAACTAGCTTGACGATATTCCCATGTGTCCTCAGGAGCACTTTTCCTTATATAAGAGTTTGTCCAGGCTTGTCCTTTGCTACAAAAAGGATTGGGCCACCTTGCTACACTTTATTTACTTTTGTTACTTGTTGCTCGTTACAAATTATCCTATCACAAAACTATCTGTTACCACTTATTTCAGTACTTGCAGAGAATACTTTGCTGAAAACCGCTTATCATTTCCTTCTGCTCCTCGTTGGGGTTCGACACTCTTACTTATCGAAAGGACTATGATAGATCCCCTATACTTGTGGGTCATCAAGACTCTTTTCTGGCACCGTTGCCGGGGAGTGAAGCGCCTTTGGTAGGTGGAATTTGGTAAGGAAAAAATTTATATAGTGTGCTGAAATTACTGTCACTTGTTACTATGGAAAGTAATCCTCTGAGGGGCTTGTTCGGGGTATCTTCACCCCGACCAGTAGAGAAAAGCGTTGCTCCTCAACCTAATGAACCTACTGAAAATGAATATGAAAATGTTCCCTTTGAATTTCCTTCGGGTATGATGGAAAAACTGCTAGCTAATCCTTTTGTAGGAGATGGAACAAAGCATCCTGATGAGCACCTAATATATGTGGATGAAGCTTGTGGACTATTTAAGCTTGCAGGTATACCCGATGATGTTGTTAAGAAGAAGGTCTTCTCTTTATCTTTGAAGGGAGATGCATAGACATTGTATAGGCTATGTGATGATACGAGATCATGGAACTATAGAAGATTGAAATTGGAATTTCATCAAAAGTATTATCCTATGCATCTTGTTCATCGTGATCGCAATCATATATATAATTTTTGGCCTCGCGAAGGAGAAAGCATCGCTCCAGCTTGGGGGAGGCTTAAATCAATGTTGTATTCATGCCCCAATCATGAGCTCCCAAGAGAAACAATTATTCAAAATCTTTATGCTCGGCTTTCTGAAAACAATCGCACCATGCTCGATACTTCTTGTGCTGGCTCTTTTATGATGAAGACTATTGAATTCAGATGGAATCTATTGGATAGAATTAAACGCAACTCCGAAGATTGGGATCTCGATGAAGGTAAGGAGTCAGGTATGACACCTAAGTTTGATTGTGTTAAGTCTTTTATGGATACCGATGTTTTCCGTAAGTTTAGCACTAAATATGCACTTGATTCTGAGATAGTAGCTTCTTTCTGTGAATATTTTGCTACTTATGTTGATCTCCCCAAGGAGAAGTGGTTTAAATATCATCCTCCCATAGAAGTAAAAGTAGCTGCACCTATTAAAGTTGAAGAAAAGATTGTCACTTATAATGATCCTGTTGTTCCTACTTCTTATGTTGAGAAACCACCCTTTCCTGTTAGAATAAAGGATCATGCTAAAGCTTCAACTGTTGTTCATAAAAGTAATATTAGAACTTATACACCTCCTGAGCAAGTTAAAGTTGAACCTAATATTGCTATTGTTAAAGATCTCTTGGCTGATAATATTGATGGGCATGTTATTCAATTCTGCGGTGAAACCGCTAGAATTGCCAAACCTTGTGCTAAAGATAAACATAGACCTGTGGTAGGCGTGCCTGTTATTTCTGTTAAAATAGGAGATCGTTGTTATCATGGCTTATGTGATATGGGTTCTAGTGCTAGTGTTATACCTTATGACTTGTATAAAGAAATTAAGCATGAAATTGCACCTGCTGAGTTAGAAGATATTGATGTCACAATTAAACTTGCCAATAGAGATACTATATTAGCAGTGGGAATTGTTAGAGATGTTGAAGTCTTGTGTGGGAAAACTAAATATCCTGCTGATTTTCTTGTTCTCAGTTCTCCACAAGATAGCTTTTGTCCCATTATATTTGGTAGACCCTTCTTGAACACTGGTAATGCTAAGATAGATTGCGAAATGAATGTTGTTACTATTGGCTTGGATGATATGATTCATGAGTTTAATTTCTCTAGATTTAGTAGACAACACCGTGAAGAAGAATTGCCTAGTAAGGATGAAATTATTGGTCTTGCTTCTATTGCCGTACCTCCTAGTGATCCTTTAGAACAATATTTGCTAGACCATGAAAATGATATGTTCATGAATGAAAGAAGGGAAATAGATGAAGTATTCTTTAAACGGGAACCTATTCTGAAATAGAATTTTCCTGTTGAAATCCTAGGGGATCCTCCTCCACCCAAGGGTGACCCCCTGTTTGAGCTTAAACCGTTGCCTGATAATCTTAAATATGCTTATATTGATGAAAAGAAAATATATCCTGTTATTATTAGTGCTAACCTTTCAGAGCATGAAGAAGAGAGATTATTGAAAACTCTGAAGAAGCACCGTGCTGCTATTGGATATACTCTTGATGATCTTAAGGGAATTAGTCCCACTCTATGTCAACATAAAATAAATTTGGAATAAGATGCCAAACCTGTTCGTGATCATCAACGAAGGTTGAATCCTAAGATGAAATAAGTGGTAAGAAAAGAAATACTAAAGCTTTTGGAGGCAGGTATAATTTATCCCGTTGCTGATAGTCAGTGGGTAAGTCCTGTTCATTGTGTCCCTAAGAAGGGAGGTGTTACTGTTGTTCCTAATGATAAAGATGAATTGATTCCGCAAATAATTATTACAGGTTATAGGATGGTAATTGATTTCCACAAATTAAATAAAGCTAGTAAGAAAGATCATTACCCTTTACCCTTTATTGATCAAATGCTAGAAAGATTATGCAAACATACACATTATTTCTTCCTAGATGGTTATTCTGGTTTCCTTCAAATACCTGTGTCGGCTAAGGATCAATCAAAGACTACTTTTACATGCCCTTTTGGTACTTTTGCTTATAGAAGTATGCCTTTTGGTTTATGTAATGCACCTGCTACCTTTCAAAGATGCATGATGGCTATATTCTCTGAATTTTGTGAAAAGATTTGTGAGGTTTTCATGGATGACTTTTCCGTCTATGGATCCTCTTTTGATGATTGCTTGAGCAATCTTGATCGAGTTTTGCAGATATGTGAAGAAACTAATCTTGTCTTGAATTGGGAAAAGTGCCACTTTATGGTTAATGAAGGTATTGTCCTGGGGCATAAAGTTTCTTAAAGAGGTATTGAAGTTGATAAAGCCAAGGTTGATGCTATTGAAAAGATGCCATGTCCCAAGGACACCAAAGGTATAAGAAGTTTCCTTGGTCACGCCGAATTTTATAGGAGGTTCATTAAGGACTTCTCAAAATTTTATCGGCCTCTGACTAATTTATTACAAAAAGATATACCATTTGTCTTTGATGATGATTGTGTAGAAGCATTTGAAATACTTAAGAAAGCATTGATCTCTGCACCTATTGTTCAACCACCTGATTGGAATTTACCCTTTGAAATTATGTGTGATGCTAGTGATTATGCTGTAGGTGCTGTTCTAGGGCAAAGAGTTGATAAGAAATTAAATATTATCGGTTATGCTAGTAAAACTTTATACAATGCTCAAAGAAACTATGCTACTACTGAAAAGGAATTCTTAGCAGTTGTATTTGCTTGTGATAAATTCAGACCTTATATTGTTGATTCTAAAGTAACTATTCACACTGATCATGCTGCTATTAAATACCTGATGGAAAAGAAAGATGCTAAACCTAGACTTATTAGATGGGTTCTCTTGCTACAAGAATTTGATTTGCATATTGTTGATAGAAAGGGAGCTGAGAACCCCGTTGCAGATAACTTGTCTAGGTTAGAAAATGTTCTTGATGACCCACTACCTATTGATGATAGCTTTCCTGATGAGCAACTAAATGTCATAAATACTTCTCATAGTACTCCATGGTATGCTGATTATGCTAATTACATTGTTGCTAAATTCATACCACCTAGTTTCGCATACCAACAAAAGAAAAAGTTTTTCTATGATTTGAGACATTACTTTTGGGATGACCCACATCTTTATAAAGAAGGAGTAGATGGTGTTATTAGACGTTGTGTACCTGAGCATGAACAGGAACAGATCCTACGCAAGTGTCACTCCGAAGCTTATGGAGGACACCACGCCGGAGATAGAACTGCAGATAAGGTATTGCAATCTGGTTTTTATTGGCCTACTCTCTTCAAGGATGCCCGTAAGTTTGTATTATCTTGTGATGAATGTCAAAGAATCAGTAATATTAGTAGACGTCAAGAAATGCCTATGAACTATTCACTTGCTATTGAACCATTTGACGTTTGGGGCTTTGATTATATGGGACCTTTTCCTGCCTCTAATGAATATACACATATTTTAGTTGTTGTTGATTACGTTACTAAGTGGGTAGAAGCTATTCCAACTAGTAGTGTTGATCATAACACTTCTATTAAAATGCTTAAAGAAGTTATTTTTCCGAGGTTTGGAGTCCCTAGATATTTAATGACTGATCGTGGTTCACATTTTATTCATGGTGCTTTCCGAAAAACGCTTGCTAAGTATGACGTTAATCATAGAATTGCATCTCCATATCATCCATAGTCTAGTGGTCAAGTAGAATTGAGTAATAGAGAACTCAAATTAATTTTGCAAAAGATTGTCAATAGGTCTAGAAAGAATTGGTCCAAGAAACTTGATGATGCATTATGGGCCTATAGAACTGCATATAAAAATCCTATGGGTATGTCTCCCTATAAAATGGTTTATGGAAAAGCATGTCACTTACCTCTCGAACTAGAGCATAAGGCTTATTGGGTTATTAAAGAGCTCAACGATGATTTCAAACTTGCCGGTGATAAGAGGTTATTTCATATTAGCTCACTTGATGAATGGAGAACCCAAGCTTATGAAAATGCCAAGTTGTTTAAAGAAAAAGTTAAAAGATTCCATGACAAAAGAATACAAAAGTGTGAGTTTAGTGTAGGTGATTATGTATTGCTATACAACTCTCGTTTAAGATTTTTTGCAGGAAAACTTCTCTCTAAATGGGAAGGCCCTTACGTTATCGAGGAGGTCTATCGTTCCGGTGCCATAAAAATCAACAACTTCGAAGGCACAAATCTGAAGGTGGTGAATGGTCAAAGAATCAAACATTATATCTCAGGTAATCTCATAAATGTTGAAACCAATGTTATTGAAACTGTAACCCCGGAGGAATACATAAGGGAGACTTTCCGGAACGTTTCAGACTCCGAAAAGGAATAGGTATGTGGTACGGTAAGTAAACCGACTCCAAAACAGTTTTAAGGCAATATTTCTCCGTTTTGGAATATTTAGAAAAATAGAAAAAATAAGTAGCAGTCCGGGAAGGACACGGGGCCCCACGAGGTGGAGGGCGCGCCTACCCCCGGGCGCGCCCCTCTACCTCGTGGGCACCTCGTGTGCCTTCCGGACTCCGTTTTCTTGCATGATACGTATTTTGGTCGGTAAAAATTCATTATATATTCCCCCGAAGGTTTTGACTACCGTATCACGCAAAGATCCTCTGTTTTTGTTTCGAGTTGTAGCTGCTGCAGATTAGAGTAAGATGTCTTCTCAAGAGTCAGTCGGGGAGAGCCGGGTGTCTCATCCGGGATCTGAACCAAGGGTAAACAGCGACGCTGACCACTTTGGGCCAGCAACGGAGGAAGAGATGGAGGCTGACATGATGAGGGTAGATGCCATGGAGGATCAAGAAGTCACTTCTCGCTTCCGAGCTGGGTTCAGAATGGGGGAACTACAGAGCTCATCTATTCCAAACTCGGTTATCCCTTCCAATGTTAGATTTCTTTCTTATGAAAATATGAAGAGGAGTGTCACTTTTTCTCCCGCAGCTATGCAACACCCTTGGGGGCAAGGATCTCTAGCTGTTACAGGAAAGCTTCGCAAGGAAATAATGGACCTCAAGAAGCAGGTCAATAAGCTCGAGGAGGAGAATCATATCCTAAAGGGCATCATCGCCAAGAATATTTCACCAACAACAAAGAAGGAGACATAATCACATGGGTGCCCTGGTATCGTATCACAATCACATCTCCTATCTTTACCGTTTTTCTTAGTTCGATCTTATCAGTAGTATCCTGATCTAGTAGAATAAAGTTTATGGCATGATCTAGTTTTGAGTTTTGCTTTATGATCTCTCTATATAATCAAGACCGTGAGCTATATAATAAATATTAGTGTTGAGTCAAGGGCTTGATTATTTTGCCATGATCTTGAGTGAATAAAAGAAAAGAGAAAAAGAATAAAAAGAAACAAAGAGTTCATATTGATCTTCTTGAGAGTAATGACTTCACATAGAAAGGGTATGGTGATTTAAAGTTTTTGGAAGTTGGCAAACATAGTTTTGGTCATCGTTGCAATTAATAGGAAGTAATAAAGAAAGAGAGGTTTCATATATAGATATACTATTATTGACATCTTTTATGATTGCGAGCACTCATTAAAATATGACATGCTAAAGAGTTGATGTTGGACAAGGAAGACAACGTAATGGGTTATGTTTTCTTATATCTGAGATAAAGTATATTGTCATGGATCTCCCAACATGTTGAGCTTGCCTTTCCCCCTCGCGCTAGCCAAATTCTCAGCACCAAGTAGAGATACTACGTGTGCTTCCAAAAACCCTTAAACCAGTTTTGCCATGAGAGTCCACCATATCTACCCATGGATTGAGTAAGATCCTTCAAGTAAGTTGTCATCGGTGCAAAGAAATAAAAAATGCTCTCTAAATATGTATGATTGATTGGTGTGAGAGAAATAAGCTTTATACGATCTTGTGATGTGGAAGAAATAAAAGCGACGGACTGCATAATAAAGGTTCATATCACAAGTGGCAATATAAAGTGACGTTCTTTCGCATTGAGATTTTGTGCATCCAACCATAAAAGTGCATGATACGTCTCCGTCGTATCTACTTTTCCAAACACTTTTTCCCTTGTTTTGGACTCTAACTTGTATGATTTGAATGGAACTAACCCGGACTGACGCTGTTTTCAGTAGAATTGCCATGGTGTTGTTTTATGTGCAGAAAACAAAAGTTCTCGGAATGACCTGAAACTCCTCGGAATATCTTAGAATAAATAATAAAAAATCCTCGCCAAAGATGAAGACCAGGGGGTCACACCCTGTCCACGAGGGTGGAGGGCGCGCCCCTCCCCCCTGGGCACGCCCTCCTACCTCATGGGCCCCCTGGTGGCCCTCCGACGCCAACTCCAACTCCATATATTGGCTTTCGGGGAGAAAAAATCAGAGAGAAAATTTCATTGCGTTTTACGATACGGAGCCGCCGCCAAGCCCTAATCTCTCTCGGGAGGGCTGATCTGGAGTCCGTTCGGGACTCCGGAGAGGGGGATGCGTCGTCGTCGTCATCATCAACCATCCTCCATCACCAATTTCATGATGCTCACCGCCGTGCGTGAGTAATTCCATCGTAGGCTTGCTGGATGGTGATGGGTTGGATGAGATTTATCATGTAATTGAGTTAGTTTTGCTAGGGTTTGATCCCTAGTACCCATTATGTTCTGAGATTGATGTTGCTATGACTTTGCTATGCTTAATGCTTGTCACTAGGGCCCGAGTGCCATGATTTCAGATCTGAACCTATTATGTTTTCATGAATATATGTGTGTTCTTGATCCTATCTTGCAAGTCTATAGTCACCTACTATGTGTTATGATCCGGCAACCCCGAAGTGACAATAATCGAGACCACTCCCGGTGATGACCATAGTTTGAGGAGTTCATGTATTCTATTAAAAGGAGGCCTTAATATCCCTAAGTTTCCAATAGGACCCAGCTGCCACGGGAGGGTAGGACAAAAGATGTCATGCAAGTTCTTTTCCATAAGCACGTATGACTATTTACGGAATACATGCCTACATTACATTGATGAACTGGAGCTAGTTCTGTGTCACCCTATGTTATGACTGTTACATGACGAACCACATCCGGCATAATTATCCATCACTGATCCGGTGCCTACGAGTTTTCCATATACTGGTTCTCTCTTATTTAATTTTTCGTTGCTACTGTTACAATCACTACAAAATACCAAAAACATTACTTTTGTTGTCTTTACTTTTGTTACTGCTACCACCACTATCATATTACTTTGCTACTAAACACTTTGCTGCAGATATTAAGTTTCCAGGTGTGGTTGAATTGACAACTTAGCTGCTAATACTTGAGAATATTCTTTGGCTCCCCTTGTGTCGAATCAACAAATTTGGGTTGAATACTCTACCCTCGAAAACTGTTGCGATCCCCTATACTTGTGGGTTATCAAGACCCTTTTCTGGCGCCGTTGCCGTGGAGCATAGCTCTATTCTTTGAGTCACTTGGGATTTATATCTGCTGGACACTATGAAGAACTTGAAAGACGCTAAGACAAAAATTTATCCCTCAACTACGAGGGGAGGTAAGGAACTGCCATCTAGCTCTCCACTTGATTCACCTTCTGTTATGAGTAAGCTAGCGACACCTAAACCTGCTTCTGCTATTCGTTCCGATATTTCGCATGTTATTGATGATGCCACTTCTGCTATGCATGATACTTATGATGAAACTACTTCTATGCTTGATACTACTGTGCCCCTTGGTGAATTTCTAGATGAGCAAATTTCTAAGTCTAGAGAAAGAGAAAATATTGAAACTGAATACAATGATGAAAGTGATGATGAAAATATGCCTGCTATTCCTGAGGGTTATCTTTTTAATGCCGAATCTTCTGGAGTTGTTCTTGCTTGCCAGGATAGACTTGAACTTAAGAGGTTGCTATTTAAGTGGAGTAAAGAATCTTTTAGAGATAGGATGAGACCCGACCCTGCTTTTGCTACTTCACCTATCTGTGTTCCCGATCAGGATTATTATGATTTTTCTGTTGATCCAGATATAATTACTTTGGTTGAATCTGATCCTTTTTATGGCTATGAATCTGAAACTGTTGTGGCACATCTTACTAAGTTAAATGATATAGCTGCCCTGTTTACTAATAATGAGAGATCGCGCTACCTTTATTTACTCAAAATATTTCCGTTCTCATTAAAGGGTTATGCTAAGATATGGTTTAATTCTCTTGATCCTGGTTGTGTGCAAAGTCCCAAGGATATGATTTATTACTTCTCGCTAAATATTTATCTGCTCAAAAGAAACAAGCTGCTTTGGGGATATATATATATATATATATATATATATATATATATATATATATATATATATATATATATATATATATATATATATTTTTTTGTGCAAATTGAAGAAGAGAGTCTCCCACAAGCTTGGGGGAGGCTTCTCAAGTTACTTAATGCTTTGCCTGATCATCCTCTTAAGAAATGAAATACTTGATAACATTAATAATGGACTAACGATGCTTCCAGAGATTACCTGGATAGTTGTGTTGGTTCTCTTTTCAGGGAAAGAACACCGGATGATGCTGAAATTCTATTGAATAATATGTTGGCAAATGAAAATAATTGGGCACCTCCTGAGCCAACTCCTAAGCCAATTACTGAGCCTATTCCTAAACCAACTCCGAAGAAGAGAGGTGTTCTATTTCTCAGTCCCGAAGATATGCAAGAGGCAAAGAAATCTATGAAAGAAAAAGGTATTAAAGCTGAAGATGTTAAGAATTTACCTCCTATTGAAGAAATACATGGTCTTAATTACCGCCTGTTGAAGAAGTATATGATCTCAATTACTTATTTATTGAAGAACCTCCCGATATCCCGACACAGGTAGTAAAGGTAAATTCTCTCTATAGATATGATAAAGCTGGAGTCCCTCCTACTAAAATTGGTAGTTAGTGCTTGGATGAGTTTGATGACTTTATGTTTAAGCAAGATGACTTTAATGTTTATTTTGGTAGACAATTAAAAGAAAATGCGTATATGATTAGACGCTTGAGTGATTATATGGCTAATATTAGAGGTGAACTTAAACTTGTTAGCAAACATGCTTCTATGGTTACCACTCAAGTAGAACAAGTACTTAAAGCTCAGAAAGACGTGCTTGATGAAATGAATAGTAAGAAAAATGATTATGCCGTTAGAGTGGCTACTAGAACTGGTAGAGTGACTCAGGAACCTTTGTATCCTGAAGGCCACCCTAAGAGAATCGAGCAAGATTCTCAGAGAAATAATATTGATATGCCTAGTTCTTCTAAAAGGAAGAAAAAGAATTATGATAGAACTGTGGAAACTTCTAGTGAACCTATTGCTGAACCACCTGATAATCCAAATGATATCTCTATGTCTGATGCTGAAACACAATCTAGTAATGAACAAGAACCTAGTGGAAATGTTAATGATGATGTTCATGATGATGCTCAACCTAGTAATGATAATGAAGTAGAAGTTGAACCTGTTATTGATCTTGATAACCCACAATCAAAGAATCAACGTTATGATAAAAGAAACCTTGTTGCTAGGAAACATGGTAAAGAAAGAGAACCATGGGTTCAGAAACCCATTGTCGGTGTCAAAACCGGCGGATCTCGGGTAGGGGGTCCCGAACTGTGCGTCTAGGCGGATGGTAACAGGAGACAAGGGACACGATGTTTTTACCCAGGTTCGGGCCCTCTCGATGGAGGTAAAACCCTACTCCTGCTTGATTAATATTGATGATATGGGTAGTACAAGAGTAGGTCTACCACGAGATCAGAGAGGCTAAACCCTAGAAGCTAGCATATGGTATGATTGTTGTTTGTCTTACGGACTAAAACCCTCCGGTTTATATAGACACCGGAGAGGGCTAGGGTTACATAGAGTCGGTTACACTGGGAGGAGATCTACATATCCGTATCGCCAAGCTTGCCTTCCATGCAAAGGAAAGTCCTATCCGGACATGGGACGAAGTCTTCAATCTTGTATCTTCATAGTCCAGGAGTCCGGCGAAAGGTTATAGTTCGGCTATTCGGACACCCCCTAATCCGGGACTCCCTCAGTAGCCCCCGAACCAGGATTCAATGACGATGAGTCCGACGCGCAGATTTGTCTTCGGCATTGCAAGGCGGGTTCTTCTCCAAATTCTGTGTACCTGTTGAATAGTGTTCGGCTTCTCGTGAATATTGTGCTCCTTGGCTTCCATGCCCAATAATGGCCGTCTTCCACGTGTCAAACGAATGCGAAAAGCCAGGGTATTTTTACTTTTACCCCCCTAGCTACGCAAATAAGCTGCCTTATAAAAGAGACGAGGATTTAGATCCGAATCACACCATCTTCCCTTCGCGAGCATTCATCGGAGCGCATCTGATAGAGATCCATTCCACCATGGCCAGCCGATGCAGCTCCTCCTCTCGCCCTCCCAGTCCTCAACCTGGAGGTTGGGAGAGATGTTCCATCCCGCACAGCGAGCTAGTGACGCTCCAAACCAAGGGATTCCTTCCCCCAGCCTTCATAGTCCCGGTTCGAGCCGTACTTGCCACCTATAATGGCGGAGAGCAAGCGGAGAGCGTCCCCGGTCCCTCCAAAGGAGAGCGGGTATGCCTTGTCCCTTATCTGATAAGAGGGCTCGGATTTCCAATTCATCCGTTTCTCCGGGGGCTCCTGGAGTTCTACGGCCTCCAGCTGCACAACCTTACGCCTGCCTCCATATTGCATATTGCGGGCTTTGTAGCCCTTTGCGAGCTGTTCTTGGGCGTCGAGGCTCATTTCATGCTGTGGAAGAAGTTGTTCTGCCTTGTGCCCCGTTCTCAAGAGGGGTCGATATATCAAGTGGGCGGAGCCGAACTATGGCGCATCGCCAGGACCGGATATCTATCCGGAACCCCAAGGAAGGCGTCTGAAGACTAGCCTTAAGAATGGTTTTATATAGAAGATGTCCCCCTGCCGGACCCTGTTCGGATCGGCCTCCCCGAGTTCAATAATGCTCCCTTGAAGAAGCGCCTAAGTCAAGCGCCCACGGAGCCCTCGGAGGAAAATGACAAGGACGCCCTTTACCCGATGAGCCGGATAAGGTTGTTAGCTCATTCGGGCTGACCATGATCGGGGTCATGGCCACATGCATTATGCGGGGGGTGCAGCCGCTTCAGTATAGAGGCCACCCCATGTGGGATTTCAACGGGAGGATGATGCCACCACTGCGCCGTAAGGGGCCGGATCGTTGTTGCTCGACGAAGGCCTTGTCCGCATTGTACAAGGGAGAAGAGGAGGAGTTCCTCCGCGTCAATCCACAGGGCGGATTTTCTATGTACAATCCTCCAAGCTGGGTAAGCGGACACTTCTTTTTTCCCATCCATTCCATATTCCCATAGTTAAGTACCTTATCTTGTGATTTGGACGCAGGAATTGCGCCGGGCCATAAAGGATATAAACAGCCCTCCTCCACAACCTGAGGATCCGGAACGGTCCCTCGATCCGGCCTCCCAAGAGGATCCAGACATATCCGTGGAGCTGATCGATGGGGTATTTTACCAACTGAGCATCGACAATGCCTTGGTCGCCATTACGGCCGATTACCCCGGAATACTTCCCGCCTCACAAGTAACTGAGACCGAAGTCCCAATACTTTGAAAATGATCCATCCGTGCTTATTTTTTATCACCGTATACCAATGGTGTTTTGTAGGGGGAGCCCTTGAGGCGGAAGGCCGAGCCTGCGGTGGCTAGCCAACAAGAGGCAGCAAGGCCCAGCAGGCTGAAAAGAAGTGCGGTCTGAATTGAGACGCCGGCGCAACGGTATGGCGTGCCATCTTATTCCCAGGTTTTATTCCCGGAAGGCATACTAACGCCCGTGCTCTTTTCAGGAAAAAGAGCGCTCGCCGGACTATATTCGGAGAGGTTGCCAATCGAGCCTCCACCAGCCAGGCTCCAAAGCCAGGTCCGGAAGCGGAGGCAAACACGAGGCGTGCGTCGGACGCTCCTCCGACAGAGGATGTCGACAGACTGCCTGCCACCAATTCCGAGGTGGAGAGTGCCATGAATCCCAAAGGTCGCCGGACAGTTCTTCGTGGCGCATGTTTCTCCCAAGAGGCATTGGATGCCTTCAATTCGGGAGATGCGCACCTCCGTGCCGCTCAAAATGGTCTAGCCAGAGCCACGGAGCAGTATGTGAAAGACATACGGGTGACAAAATTTGAACGTTATATATGCCAGTAGCCCCCGAGACTTGAAGCAGTTAAAATAACTGATTTAAGGATCATTTGTTATGCAAGACCTTACAAAAAAGAATATCCAACTGTCCCGGGAGCTGGAAGAGTGCAAAGCCCAACTTGAGGCCGCACTAGCCGCTGCAGGGGAGGCCAAGGAGACCCCTCTAGTAATATACGCTTCGAAAGATAAGTATGTTGTGAAGTGCGGCGTGTGTGCAAATCTGACAATATCATTGCAGATGGCGCCAGAGAAGATCCGGACAAGCAACAACTCTTGCGCTGGTTAAAGGCCGGTGAGAGCGTGCTTACGAGGGTGAGGCAGGAGAAGAATAATCTCCAAGATGCCAACACCCAGCTGGGCGAGGAACTAAAGGATGTTCCTGCCCAGCTGTCGGACTCCGTGAAGGAGAATCGACGGCTTCGACGCGGCATTTTTAGTAAGTGCTTGAACGAACTTTAAAAAAGAGTTCGGCGAGGAAGTCGACTAACGAGTTATGTCTCAGGTATGCTCACAGGTCGCCCCGCAGAGGAAATGCCCGTTCAACGGGTGACCTACTTCCCGAAGTTTACAACTGCATTTAACGAGTTCGGCAGGTGATGAAAGGCGCCGCCTAGGCCTTGTGGCCATCTGCCTCCCTGCCTCAAGGCCTTGGAGAGCTTGCGAGAGAGGTTAAGGAGCGCGCGGCGCTTCGATTATGGAAGATATCGGCCTGCCGTCAAGGCGCCAGGAGGCTGGGCCATGGTGAAGACGCTGTACACGGTTGCTGACCCAAACCACATGGCCGAGGTCGGACCTGTGGGGCCTGATGGGAAGGAGATCCTGTGAGTTTTGTGTACGCCAAGTAGAATTGGCCGCAAAGTATTCCCAACAGGACTGTAAACTAGACAGCCTATTAGATGGTATTGAGGAGGAATACACCCACCAAATTGACTATGTAATTTAAGATGACATGTAAAATGCCTTCTAGCCAGATTGTAGATCGCTTGTCATGGCGCACCTTTTCGCTTCAACCTCGGGACCCTATAGTCCAGAGTGTGTCCGATTACCCTCACGGTTATGTATGAACCGGGCATGCTTGGAGACCAAGCGAGGGGTCATTAGTGCTTGAATGCATAAGTGCCCAACTAGTTATGTTATATTACATGGTTAGTAAAAACATCTTCCGGGAGAATAGTTCCGTTAGGGGTTCCTTTCCACGGGAGGCATGCCTTAAAGTGCATGTCCGACTACTTAAAAAGCGTAAAAGCATCCGGGGCAGATAAATAAATAAGTGAGAAATCATCTTTAGTTCACCGACGAATATTCCCTTAAGAACGCTAGCTTTCGGCTTCACCCACCGAGGTACACATCCGCTGACCCGGCAGAATTGTCGTGGTATTCTCACGGGGGGGTTGCGAGTCGACAGATGCCACAAGGGCTTAGTGTGTGGGTAAGACTGCTGCTGATAGGACCGGGAGCGGGTATGCGAGTAGCACGCGGTGGTTTACCCAGCTTCGGAGCTCTCCAGAGAGATAATACTCCTACTGCTGCATGTCTGAGGGTATATATCTGGGGTGTACATCGGGCAGTACAAAGTTCTCCTAGAGTTGTATCTGGGATCAGTGTCGTAGGCATCTGACTTCGTATATGTCTCATATGTGGCATGCTAGTGGCCGGCCATGCTCATCGTCGTGGGCATGTGGGTGCTCATACATGTGGGTGTTGTGTGGATGGATGGATGGCTAGCTAGCTTGCTAGCTTGCTTGGGTGTGTGTGAGTCCATGGGTGTCCATCCCCTGGATGGATGGATGTGTGCCCCTTTATATAGAAGAGGCTAGCTTAGCATGTAAGCTATGTGGTGGTATGGGAGCAAGGCATGGTGCATGTCATGCTTGTCCCCTGGGTCACTTCGTAAATAGTGCCAGGGGACAAGTGACACTATACATGATGGCTGAGATGACACGTGAATAGTGCTCGGGTACATCCTTCTCGTCGGTGTCTCGTCGATGTCTTGTCGGTGTCGCTGCAGTCAGCAGCCGACTGGTTGGCACAGTCGGCAGCCGGCTGGTCATTGCAGTCAGACGGGGAGCCGTCAGAAGCGGCCGGGCAGTCGGACTGAGGGGCTTTGCTAGCCCCGATGTCTTGAAATATCGTCTTGCCGTCTTCGGGGTATCTGTGTCTAATTACTCCGACAGTAGCCCCCAAGCCTCTGGGCAACTTGGCAAAGTTGGGCGGAGGTTTTTTGGCGAGTGTTCATGGAAATGATCATAAAAAGACAAAGTTAGTCCACGCAGATACATCAAATGTTTGCTTTTAGCATTGCAAGTTTTATGCGGCGGGTGCCGACTCGGTTTCGTCCGAGCCCCCTTCAATCTTTTTCATGTTCCCTCCACTCTTTGGCTTGTGCTCTCGCTTGCTGGACAGCCGCTCTGCGGTTTGTGGCTGAGAGTGGGCCGTAGAGCGGAGTGTACAGTACTCAGACTCTGGGAGCAGATTCGACCAAGCTGATACTCATAAAGGAAACGGTCGGGTCACCCGAACCGTTTTTCTTCCCGGACGTTTTTCGCATGGGTGGCCTCCAGCGTTCACCCTTGCTAGCCGGACAGGCGCTCTGCGGTCTGTGAATAAGAGTGAGCCTTTGGTATCACAAGACGCTACTAAGCCGCTCTGGGAACAAACGCCTCGTGCCAGCTGCCAGCCCTCGGCCAACTCGGGCTGGCGCCGGGGCAAACAGTGATGCAACTATAATTAAAATGCGGAGATGGCCCCCGAGCATCGCTCGGGGTTATCCGTGCTTGTGTGATGCAAAAATATACGGGCGAGGAGCTCACATTGATTTTCGTGTAGTCACGGTCGTCGAATACAGCCGGGCGCGACTTCGGCGCTATGAGGAGCGTTGGGCGCACTCATTGGTGTAGCCTCGAGCCTCCGGGTACTCGAGGAGGGTCCAGCTGGTCGGGCTTGACCGGCCAGGCAGCGAGCGGAACGCGGCCGAGCCGTCTTGGCGTAGCCGGCCAGGCGGCGAGGAGTCTGGCAACGCCCTCCTCTTCTCTTTTCTCTTCTGCCGGCTGCTGGCAGCCGGACAAACTCTTCTTGTTTTTGCTTCTTGGAATCTTCCATGGGGGCGTGCCAGTGCACCCACTGGGTGTAGCCCGAGATTCGGACCGACTGCTGAGCAGTCGGGCCGGATCTCCCGGCGACTAATTTGTCTTCTTGCTCGCGGGGGCGCGTCAGCGCACCCGCTGGGTGTAGCCCCCGAGATTCGGGCCGACTGCTGAGCAGTCGGGCCGGATCTCCCGGCAACTACCTTGTTTTCTTCCTCGCGAGTCGCTACACCAAGACTCGGCTGGTGTAGCCCTAAGATCTGGGCCGATCGCGAGCGGTCGGCCGGATCTTCCGGCAACTACTTTGTCTTCTTCTTCGCGGGCGCGTCAGCGCACCCGCTGGGTGTGTTATAGGAGCAGGAGGCATTCCAGCCGGCTTGGCACAGCCAGCAGCGCGGGTCATGACTGACCGTCCGAGTGGCGAAGCAGGCGGACGAGTCATCCAGACTGTTTTTTTTTCAGCACCTGACATCTCTTTTTCTCTCTTTTTTTTCTTTGCAAAGCCGGGTAACGGGCGTGTGGACCCGGCCTATCCGGATTGTAGGAGCCGGCCGTCCGGGAAACCGGCACGATGCGGCCATCCGGGTGGCGGTAGCCCGCCACTTTTCTATCTCTTCTTTCTGTCCGACTCCATGTGGGCAGTCGGACACTTCACTTTTTTTACACAAGACGGCATCTTGACCTTTCTAGCCGGCTGCACGCGAGCAACCTACCTTTACTTCTTTCTTGTTTTGTACCCGGCTACATATACTCTTTTTCCAGCAATGCAGGGCGTGGGCGATCGACCCGGACCCGACCTGGCGCGGGCGGAGCCGGCAGGGGCGCGGGAGCCGGCGTCTAGCAGGCAGCGGCAAACCAACGCAAAGGCGGAGCCATGAGCCGGCCGGTGGACGCGAGACGGGCGCACAGCACGGATGGCAAGGGCGCGAGCCGTCCACGCGGAGGCCGGGCAGCGGCCGGGCGCGGCAACCCGTGGCCGGGCGCGTGGCTGGTAAGGAGTGGCACGGGCAGCTACCCGGCCCGGCGAGTGGAGGTCCGGAGCCCGCTGGATGGCGGGAGGCGCAGGCGCAGGACGGAGCCGGCTCGCCAGAAGCCGGCCCGCAAGCAGTCGGCGGGCTGGGTGCGACGAGGAGCTTCGGATGGGTCACGCGGGTGCTGAGACGGAGCCGAGGCCAGGTGCTGGCGACGGGCGGAGGCCGGCTGCAGGGAGGCCGGGAGGCCGGGCGTGGAGCAGGCGGGCGCAGGAGTCGGTGTCCAGGTGAGGAGTGGGGGAGGCCGGAGGGCGACTCGGCCAGGGGCTCCAGAGGCCGGGCGAGGGGCGGGAGGCCGAACGTGGCGCAGAAAGCCGGCTCGGTGCGGAGCCGGCGACGCTGGCGCCACGAGCCGGACGGCCGGGCAAAGGCGGGCGGACAGCGGCCCGCCAACAGCCGGTGCGCGTGGAGTTTAAGGGCGGAGCCGGCAGGCGGCAAGGATACGGAGGGCGCAGCCGTCTTGGGGAAGCACACGGTAGGAGCTGGCGCGGATGCCGGATGCGCAGGTCGGCCCCCGGCGACCAGGCGGACAGGCGCGGTAGCGGCGCAGACGAAGGAGCTCGGGTGCGCCGCGAAGAGGACCTGCGGGCCGTACGGGTTGCCGGGGCTTAACAGACAGAGCCAGCGGGCGGCCAGCGCGCGCGGACCCTGGGCGAGGGCAAGAGAGGCCAGACGGAGTCGGCAAGCGCGCGGGCACGCGAACGTGAAGGGGCACTGCGGAGCCGGGCGACCGTCGGGAGGTGGAGTGTGGCGCGAGGCGGCAGGTGGGGTCGCCGCGAGAGCCCGGTGGAGCAGAGGCCAGCGAGGCACCCGGCGCGGCTGTGGCTGGGCCGAGGCGGGCAGACCCGGCGGCGCCGCAGGGAGCGGGCTGCCGGGCGAGGCGAAGCGCGCCAGCGCTCGACGGCGACACCGATCTGAGCTTAGGGTCATGGGGCGCGATGCGGAGCCGACGGGAGTCCGGAGCCGACCGGTGCACGTACGACGGGGAGCGGGGAGCTCGGGGCAGCGGCCTGCACCAGCACGGGCGGGGGCTCGCGCACGGGAGGCCAGTCGCGGAGAAGCTGGCGGCCCGCGCGAACAGAAGATGCAGCCAGCGCATGTACGGAGGGGAGCCGGTTGGCCGGAGCGAAGCCCCGCGATGGAGCATGCGTGCGGCCACAGACGGAGCAGCGGGGACTGGGGTCAAGCCAGATTCTGTGTACGCAGGCGCGGTGGAAAAAGACGCCCGCGATGCTGCCCGCCTGCGTAAACAAGGGCCAAGGTAGCAAGCTGGCTTGCTTAACGGAGCCAATGGAAAGGTAGCAAGCTAGCATGGGCATGAGCGTGTATCTGGCCTGCTTTCTAGCGTATGTGGGAGCGACCGCGCGCTTTGGTCGGAGCAAGGCAGAACGCGGAGGGGAGCAGATGCGAGCGACGCAGCACGGCGCGCGCACGGATGCATCCGAGCGCTACCGGAGAGACGGCGCGACACCGCGGCAGTGAAGGCGAAGATGGTCCCGTCCGGACAGCGAAACTGGCAGTAGCGCGGTAGCATAGTAGTAGTTCCACACCACGGTGGGTGTCAACTATCGTGGTATTCTCATGGGGGGCTTGCGAGTCGACAGATGCCACAAGGGCTTAGTGTGTGGGTAAGACTGCTGCTGATAGGACCGGGAGCGGGTATGCGAGTAGCACGCGGTGTTTTACCCAGCTTCGGAGCTCTCCGGAGAGATAATACTCCTACTGCTGCATGTTTGAGGATATATATCTGGTGTGTACATCGGGCAGTACAAAGTACTCCTGGATCTATATCTGGGATCAGTGCCATAGGCATCTGACTTCGTATATGTCTCATATGTGGCATGCTAGTGGCCGGCCATGCTCATGGCCGTGGGCATGTGGGCGCTCATACATGTGGGTGTTGTGTGGATGGATGGATGGTATTTTCTTGCTAGCTTGCTTGGGTGTGTGTGAGTCCATGGGTGTCCATCCCCTGGATGGATGGATGTGTGCCCCTTTATATAGAAGAGGCTAGCTTAGCATGTAAGCTATGTGGTAGTATGGGAGCAAGGCATGGTGCATGTCATGCTTGTTCCCTGGGCGACTTCATATATAGTGCCAGGGGACAAGTGACACTATACATGATGGCTGAGATGACACGTGAATAGTGCTCAGGTACACCCATCTCGTTGGTGTCTCGTCGATGTCTTGTCGGTAAATAAGCATACCGGCAGCCGATTGGTTGGCACAAGAGGGCAGCCGGCTGGTCGCTGCGCCGGACGGGAGCCGCCGAAGCGGCCGGCAATAACCGAGGGCTTTGCTAGCCTCGGTGTCTTGAAATATTGTCTTGCCGTCTTCGGGGTATCCGTGTCTAATTACTCCGACAGTAACAATCACAGAGGTGCTCCCTTTACCACCTAGCCGAACAATCGGGAAGGCAGGGGTAAGCACAGGAGCCAGGCAACCCAGCTTGGCCAAAACTTAAGTCATATCGATGCATATAATGGTGAATGAAAGGTACATGCGGAAGCGTGACACATGTGTTAGGCATGAAGCCCGTACAAATAAGCTTTTGTTAAAGAGGCCCCCAGGTATAATGAGTGCGGATAGCGCGTCAAGTGTGTGCGAACAATGCGCGAACGAGCCTTTAAAGGCTGTAAGAGAAAAAGAGGGAGAAGGAGAAAAATATAAGACAGCTAATGTGTAAAAAATAGACAGTGGAAGGAGACGAACTCAGAATCCGGCGCTAGGTGTAGAATTTTCAGAGACGGGCTGCGTTCCATGGGTTCGGCTCGAGTCGGTTATCCGATGCATCTCGCAGACGATACACTCCACCGGTCAGGACTTGGTCGATAATAAAGGGACCTTCCCATTTGGGCTTGAGTTTGTCCTTTTTCTTGTCCGGCAGGCGTAGAACTAACTCACCAACATTGTAAGTTTTGGCCCGTACTTCTCTGCTTTGATATCTTCGAGCCGGTTGTTGATAGAATGCGGAATGGGCTTTTGCCACGTCACGCTCCTCCTCCAAGGCGTCCAAACTGTCCTGCTGATCGAGCTCGGCTTCTCTTTCTTCGTACATGCGCACGCGAGGTGAGTCATGAATTATGTCGCAGGGCAGAATTGCCTCTGCGCCGTATACCATAAAGAATGGTGTGAATCTGGTGGTGCGATTCGGCGTGGTCCGTAGCCCCCAGAGTACGGAGTCGAGCTCCTCTACCTAGTGCGTGTTAGATTCCTTGAGGGACCGCACAAATCTGGGTTTGATGCCGCTCATGATTAGACCATTTGCTCGCTCGACTTGACCGTTAGTTTGAGGGTGATAGACTGAAGCATAGTCGAGCTTGATGCCCATGTTTTTGCACCGAGTTTGACCTCATCGGCCGTGAAGTTCGTGGTCGTTATCGCGATGATGCTGTGGGGATGCCGTAACTGTACGCACCCTCGATATGAAGTCTATCACCGATCCGGATTCGGCCGTCTTAACAGGCTTGGTCTCTATCCATTTGGTGAATTTATCCACCATGACCAGTAGGTATTTTTTCTTGTGGGTTCCTCCTTTAAGGGGTCCAACCATGTCAAGCCCTCAGACCGCGAAGGGCCAGGTGATGAGTATAGTTTGGAGGGCGGTGGGTGGCATGTGGCTTTGATTAGCAAAGATCTGGTGAGGGGGTCCTGGATTAGGGGGTGTCCGGATAGCCGAACTATCACCGTTGGCCGGACTCCTGGACTATGTAGATACAAGATTGAAGACTTCGTCCCGTGTCCGGATGGGACTTTCCTTGGCGTGGAAGGCAAGCTTGGCGATACAGATTTGTAGATCTCCTACCATTGGAACCGACTCTGTGTAACCCTAACCCTATTCGGTGTCTATATAAACCGAAGGGTTTTAGTCCGTAGGACGAACAATAATCATACCATAGGCTAGCTTCTAGGGTTTAGCCTCTCTGATCTCGTGGTAGATCTACTCTTGTACTACCCATATCATCAATATTAATCAAGCAGGAGTAGGGTATTACCTCCACCGAGAGGGCCCGAACCTGGGTAAAAACATCGTGTCCCTTGTCTCCTGTTACCATCCGCCTAGACGCACGCTTTGGGACCCCTACCGAGATCCGCCGGTTTTGACACCGACATTGGTGCTTTCATTGAGAGTTCCTCCGTCGTCACCTATAGGCCCGATGGCTCCTTCAATCATCAAGAACGACGCAGTCCAGGTGAGACTTTTCTCCCGGACAGATCTTCGATTCGGCGGCTTTGCATCGCGGGCCAATTCGCTTAGGCCATCCGAGTAGATCGAAGCTACGCCCGCCATCAGGTCAGATTTGAAGCTTGAACTATACGGCCGATGTCCGCGGAGACTTGATCTTTGACGGATTCGAGCCACAGCCGAGCGTGCCGCACTATCTCGATGGGTACGATCTAGCTCGCCCGAACAATGCCTTGAGGTCAGACGCACGCCCGCCCCGACCCTTAATCCGGAGCCGGTCTCGCCGACGAGGACGGTTGGTTGACACCGCCGGGGCTGAAATCTCTACGGCGATTGAGCCAACACCATCCGTGTCCTTTGCAAAGCTCGGACTCCTGTGAGCCGGACTCCTTTCGGACTCCAACCTCCATACCTCTACCAATCGAACCGATCAAGGCGCCGTGATGGAGTTCACCGCCACGGACATCTTTCAGCACTCGCCTTTCGCGATATCCTGAACTCATTAAAGTCTCTCTTTTGTCGGGAGCCCCGGCGAACAATGGTCGAAGGTTGGGATTCGGACGATGAAGAAATTCAACGCCCACCCACCACCCACTTTGTAGCCACCACTGCCGATGATTTAACCGACATGCTCGACTTCGACCAAGACATCGACGGTATGGACGATGATGCTGGAGACGATCAAGAACCAGCGCCCACGGGGCACTGGAAGGCCCCCTCGTCATATGACATATACATGGTGGACATCCCAAAAGATGGGAATGGCGATGGAACAATGGAGGATGACCCTCCAAGAAACAACCCAAGCGCCGACGCAACGGGCGCCGCCTAAATCCCGCCACAAGAAAACGGCGATTCCGCACGGAGACAATAATACCCTGGACAGTGCCGAAGATGACCCCTCCAAAGCAGGACTCAACAGGAGGAGGAGAGAAGCAAGTCCGCACGACAAAGGCGACAGTAAAGAGAGGTAGAGGACGACAATTATGCGCCCTCCAAGACGAGGCAAGCCTCGACGACGATTTAATTCGCCGTGCTGAGGACCCCGCCGAACAAGAGCGCTTTAAACGCAGGCTCATGGCCACAGCAAGCAGCCTCAAGAAAAGCAGCAACAGCTTAGAGCTGACTAAGACCTGTTAGCTGGCTGATGGATCAAGTCCTTGCAGCCAAGAGTATGAACTCAACGCCTCCAAAAGCTACCCCAAACGCAGGTCGTTGCCTCGATCGAGGAGGAAGCACCCACGCCACCAGCGACGACATGGCAGACGGCCACCCGTGGCGCGCGACGAAGAAGCCTCGGCCCTCCGCCAAGCCACGCCCGACGCCTCAAAAAGTACCAAGGCACGGAAAACGCTACGGACATGCGAGATATATTGGAGGATAAGGCAAAGCATACAAGATCGATCTACAGATCGCGTGGGCGCCCAACGACTCGGAATGATTACCGTCATGCCGGATACAGCAAACCCGGCCGAGCCGAACACAGTAGACAAAGCTCATATGAGCTACGTCGTGATATAGCCCAATACAGAGGCGCCGCACACCCACTATGCTTCAAAGATGAAGTAACGGATCATCAAATCCTTGAGGGCTTCAAACCCGTAAACATCGAATCATACGATGGTACCACAGATCCCGCGGTCTGGATCAAGGACTATCTCCTCCATATCCACATGGCCCGCGGTGATGATCTACATGCCATCAAATACCTCCCACTCAAGCTTAAAGGACCAGCTCAGCATTGGCTCAACAGCTTGCCAGCAGAGTCAATCGGTTGTTGGGAAGACCTGGAAGCTGCATTACTTGATAACTTCCAGGGCACATATGTGCGACCACCGACGCCGGCGACCTTAGCCATATAATTCAGCAGCCGTAAGAATCGCCGCATAATTCTGGACGCGGTTCCTAACAAAGAAAAATCAGATCGCCGATCGTCCGGATGCGTAGGCGCTTAGCAGCCTTCAAACACAACATCCGCGATGAGTGGCTAGCCCGGCACCTAGGACAGAAAAGCCAAATCCATGGTATCCCTCACCACACTCATGACCCGCTTTTGCTGGAGAGGACAGCTGGCTAGCTCGAAGCAACAACTTGGCCAAACACCGGTAGTTTGGATACCAAGGACAGCAATGGCAGGTCACGTCGCAACAAGCATAAACGCCGCATTAACGGTGATAATGTCAAGATACGACAAGAATGCCGGATTCAGAGGCTCTAAACCCGTCACGGAAGAAGCCATTCAAAAGAAATACCTGTGGCCTGTCCAACTTGGACCAAATACTCGATCGCTTGTGCCAGATACATGGCACCCCCGAAAAACCAGCCAACCACACCAACAGGGATTGTTGGGTGTTCAAGCAAGCAGGCAAGCTAAGCGCCGAAAACAACGACAAGGGGCTGCATAGCGATGACGAGGAAGAGCCCCGGCCGCCGAACAATAGAGGACAGAAGGGCTTTCCCACACAAGTGCGGACGGTGAACATGATATACGCAACCCACATACCCAAAAGGAAGCGGAAGCGTGCGCTAAGGGACGTATATGCGATGGAGCCAGTCGCCCCGAAGTTCAACCCATGGTCCTCCTGCCCGATCACCTTTGATCGAAGGGACCACCCCACTAGCATCCGTCACGGCGGATTCGCCGCATTGGTTCTTGACCCAATCATCGACGGATTTCACCTCACTAGAGTCATGATGGACGGCGGTAGCAGCCTGAACCTGCATTATCGTGGATACAAAGGCGCAAAATGGGCATAGACCCCTCAAGGATTAAACCCACAAAGACGACCTTTAAAGGTGTCATACCAGTGTAGAGGCCAATTGTACAGTGCTCGCCACACTCTAAGTGGTCTTCGATCCCCGGATAACTTCCGCGAAGAGTTAATCTTCGACATAGTCCTGCTCAGCGGCTATCACGCGATCGCTTGGATGAACCGTGACGGTAAAGTTCAATGCGGTGCCGCGACTACGCATACCTCAAGCTCAAGATGCCAGGCCTCGAGGAGTAATCACAGTCAATGGAAACACCAACGCCTCTCTCCGAACGGAGGAGCACACGGCTGCCCTCGCGGCGGAGGTGCAAAGCAGCCTCACAGCAATTCTCGAGTCCGGCTATTAAACGTCTGGCCACCATCAAGCGCGCCCGGAGTAACCTACAACAAGACCGCCTAGCACGATCAGAGCACGAGTAGCAATCCGGACCCAACCCCAGCCCTCACGAAACTGCGAAGCCAAGATTACGCGTGACATAACTACGCCCGAGATACCATGGGCCTAAGGGGAGGGCACGACCACGGCGCCTGCACGCGCTCAACCGCACTGTGGACTCCCCGATGGTGTCATTCTTTTCTTTCTTCTTTTTCTTACTTTCGGACTCCGCTTTCCAGAAATCTTGTGCGGCACTAGAATTGCCGAACTCACGATGCAACAGCCAGGGAAGCGTAAAGTTACGCCGAGTGTCCAGTGGTCTCTACTACAGCATTATACCTGTTTTACATACCATCCCGTAGCTTACCCCTCGGAGGGGGACATGTTAAATAGTCCCATCCCTTGCTTATCGCACTATTTGTATCGCTCAGCTTCCATTGCAGTACCTTTTGAATAAACAATCGTAGCTTCGCCTATTATTGCACTCCTTTCTTTATCTATATATATGTTCATTTCATGACATGTTGCACCAGACACTTTGGTACGGCCAATACACGAGGGCTTAAGTACCCCAAAAGTATGGTGTGATAAGTCCGAAAACTTTCACAAGTGCGGCACCTCAACTTATAGCATTATATGCATCGGCTCGAATCATGTCTTGGGTCAATACTTGTTCGCCTGCTCCCTTCTCTCGCTGGTGCGCTCCTTCGCCGCTTTGTTTTCGGGCTGCGGACACCGCCTCCTTCGTGGTCGCCACCTCGCCGTGGCCCTACAGCACCCATGTTATTCCTGTTATCTTTTGCAACCACATTTTTTAAATTCCATAAGGTATTACTTACCTTCCTTGTCCTCGAGCTGCTTCTTGGCTTGGCCGAGATCATTCTCGACCGCCGAGGCTCTCCTTCAATGCATTGACCTCTGCGGTCGGGCAGAGGTCAGCAGGCAGCCTTTGCATTCCCATATTGACATAATTATGTTAGACTCCTGCAGATATCTTTTTAGATCCTCGGTCCGCTTTTCTTTTCAACACCGAACTAAGCATCGTGGGCTACTGTCTATGTGGTAATCTTCTTACATATATTGAAAACTTACCTCAAAGCCTATTAGAAGGTCACAGAAGAGGCAGTCAGCCCGCTCTTGGCGGACTGAACTTTCTGGATCACCACACTCATAACAGTGCGGTGCTCCTCCTCGATCGCCTCCAGTAAGCTATCCGGTGCCTCCGGTTGGACGGAGGACACCGGCGTCTTACCCTTCCTACGAAGGGGCCGCTTGCCGAACTTCAGAACCGCTGAAGGTTCCAGTATGGAGTCCGGACAAGGGTCGGGCTTAGAGCCCCTGGGGGTCTCGCTCCCCTCGCGCCTGGAGTCCGGGAGGTTGCCTTGTGGCGCCTCCTATGCCACCTCCTCTTGACCAGGCCCCCCTTGGGGCCCCACCTCGGCGTCGTCAGCAGCGTGAGGTGAGGAGGCGGCCGGAAGTGAAGTGCTCTCCACTTCCGACGAATTCAGGGACCCGCTCGACGAAGCGGCGAGCTCGTCCTTGGGCAGGCTGCATGATTGTTCGGCATTAGAGAACACTATGCAATGAAAAAAAAGCCATGGGTATCCGGACACTTACGATCTCGCCAGGGGCTTGGCCCTTGTTGGCCCCTCCTCGTCGTCGTTGTCGGCGTTGGTGGAGAAGTCCGGAGGAAGGGTCCTTCCTTCTGACCCTCCGCCTCCCGGTTAGGGCGGCCTTCCTTTTTCTCTCCCTCGGGGAAAGGCTTTTTCCTCCTCTTCCTCGGAGGAGGATTCCGTCGGGTTGTCGGGCGATGAGTCCGACAGCCTCTGGCCGGAGCTCCTTCGAGTTCCCGTGGCCTTCTTCTTGGCCTTCTTCTCCGCACCACGTAGGCGCGGAGCCAGCAGCCCCGCCAAGCAAAGTCCGCTGGATCTTCGGCAAAGGGGCGGACAGTTAATCTGTCCGGACGTCTTCACCAGTCTGTCAAAGGTTAGGGAGTTTTAGATCCCACATAGAGTCAATCTATGAAAACAAGAGTCCCATAAAGGGTAAATAACTTACCTCGCTGGCTTGACGCTGCGAGCTGAATCCATGATCTTCGGTAGCGGATGTAGAGCCTCGGCGCCCTTGAACAGCACCTTCTAGGCGCCTTCGTACATAGTGTCAAGAGCCTTTTCAGAGTTGGGTGTTGTGCGGATCTAACTCCCACAATTTGAAGGCCCGTTGTTGGCATGGGAGAATCCGGGATGAGCATCACCGGATTACATTGACAAGCCCGAGATTCTTGTCCACCAGGTTTTGGACGCAAGTTTGAGTCCGGACAACTCATCTGAATCCCCCACGCCCGCCCGTCTCTTTCCATGATGTGAGCCGTGGGGAAGCCAGATCGGAATTCGGGGGCCGCCGCCCATTGAGAGTCGCGCGGCTCGGTGATGTAGAACCACCCCGATTGCCACCCCTTTATGGTCTCCACAAAGGAGCCCTCGAGCCATAGGACTTTGGCCATCTCGCCAACCATGGCGCCTCCGCACTCCGCTTGGCGGCCGCCCACTACCTTCGGCTTGATATTGAAGATCTTCAGCCATAAGACGAAGTGAGGCTGGATGCAGAGAAAGGCCTTGCACACGACGATAAACGCTGAGATGTTGAGGATGAAGTTCGGGGCCAGATCGTGGAAATCCAGGCCGTAGTAGAACATGAGCCCCCGGACAAATGGGTGAATTGGAAAACCTAGTCCGCGGAGGAAGTGGGTGAGGAACACCACCCTCTCATGGGGCCCGGGGGTGGGAATGAGCTGCCCCTCGTCGGGTAGCCAGTGCGCGATGTCGCTGGACAAGTATCCGGCCTTCCGCAGCTTTTTGATGTGCCTGCCTCCCGCTCCGGACATAGTTGGAGAAGGTTGAGGTGGGGGCGGACTTGAGCGCTGGAGCTCGAAAAGGAAATGGATGAGCAAAGGAGGAAGAAGGCGAGGGTGAAAAGGTGGATCCTTATCCCTTATATGGACGGACGAAGCTATCGTCCCCCGCCACCGGTAAAACTCGCTTATCTCCCAAGCGCCGTAATCAATGGCGCGGATGGGTTACCCACGTCCGTATTGATGAGAATCCGGAATGAGGGCACGATCTCGCTTTCTAAGACGTGCAAGGAAACCGCCTCGCTAAACGCTACCGAGGTGGAACAGAAAACGATTCGTATAAAGGCCTGGCCGTGGTGTGATGTCACGCCCGCGAATACGCCAGCAGATCCGTGCAAAGGTTATTCTCTCTACGGTAGTATGTGGAACATGTTTTGCGAGCCGGACACTATCCTTGTGTTCAAAATCTTCTATGAAGTATTCGAAGAGGAACCCGCCTTGCAATGCGAAGACAATATGCGCCGGACTCCTCGTCATTGAAGCCTGGTTCAGGGCTAATGAGGAGTCCTGGATTAGGGGTGTCCGGATAGTCAACTATCACCGTTGGTCGGACTCTGGACTATGAAGATACAAGATTGAAGACTTCGTCCCGTGTCCGGGATGGGACTTTCCTTGGCGTGGAAGGCAAGCTTGGCGATCGGATATGTAGATCTCCTACCATTGTAACCGACTCTGTGTAACCCTAACCCTATTCGGTGTCTATATAAATCGAAGGGTTTTAGTCCGTAGGACGAACAACAATCATACCATAGGCTAGCTTCTAGGGTTTAGCCTCTTTGATCTCGTGGTAGATCTACTCTTGTACTACCCATATCATCAATATTAATCAAGCAGGAGTAGGGTATTACCTCCATCGAGAGGGCCCGAATCTGGGTAAAAACATCGTGTCCCTTGTCTCCTGTTACCATCCGCCTAGACGCACAGTTCGGGACCCCCTACCCGAGATCCGCCGGTTTTGACACCGACAGCTGGCAACCGACGCATCGTTGGACTAAGTCCTGAGCATCTGCCCGGGCCGTCGGCCAATAAAATCATGTACGAAAGGCCTTGCTTACAAGGGCCCAGGCTGCGGCGTGGTGCCCACCGAGTCCGACATGAATTTCAGCCAGAAGATTCCGCCCTTCCTCTTCGGATATACACCTTTGAAGGACTCCGGTCGTGCTTTTCTTATAAAGCTCTCCCTCATGGACTTTATAGGCTTTAGATCGCCGCACTATGCAGCGTGCCTCGTTTTGGTCCTCGGGAAGTTCCTTCCTGGTTAGGTAGGCTAGGGTGGTTCCGTCCACAGGGCAATGACTGCCATTATTACGTGGGCTGAAGATGTTACTTCGTTGGCAGAGCCTCCGGTTGTGTCAAAATGTTCGGTGTTGGGCAGTGTTGTTGGGTCCGGGCTATTATTTCCGGACTCCCCTTCCCATACTACGGATGGCTTGAATAGCCTCTCTAAGAAGATATTGGGGGCGACGGCATCGCGCTTTGCGCCAATGCGTGCCAAGACGTTTGCTGCCTGATTGTTTTCCCGAGCTATATGGTGAAATTCGAGCCCTTCGAACCGAGCTGACTTTTTTAGGGCGGCGTTGCGATAAGCTGCCATTTTCGGATCCTTGGCATCAAAGTCTCCATTTATTTGAGATATCGCGAGGTTCGAATCCCCGCGCACCTCTAGGCGTTGAATGCCCATGGATACTGCCATCCGGAGACCATGTAGAAGGGCCTCGTATTCGCCGCGTTGTTGGAGTCCGTATACATTATCCGAGTACGATTGAACTCAGATCTCCTGTTGGGGACGTCGAGCAGCGCCACCCCCAGACCAGCCAACATTTTGGAGTCGTCGAAGTGCATGATCCAGTTGGAATATGTGACGTACTCTTTAGGAAGTTCGGCTTCAGTCTATTCGGCGACGAAGTCGGCCAAAACTTGCGACTTAATAGCTCGCTGTGGCTTATAGGTTATATCGAACGGGAGGAGCTCAATGGCCCATTTGGCAATCCGGCCCGTGGCGTTGCGGTTGTTTATAATGTCGTTAAGAGGTACTTCAGAGGCTACTGTTATCGAACACTCTTGAAAGTAGTGTCGCAGCTTCCGGGATGCCATGAACACCGCGTGTGCTATCTTTTGATAATGCTATCCTTGTTTGCCTCTGCGTCCGGACAGTTGACTATTTGATTTTTCTTGGTTAGGAACCGTGTCCAGAATTGTCTGGCCGATTCCTCTAGCTGCTGAATTATGTGGCTTAGGTCATCGGCGTCTGGTGGTCGCATATAGGTGCCCTGGTAGTTGTCGAGGAATGCGGCTTCCAGGTCCTCCCAACAACCAATTGATTCTGCTGGCAAGCTGTTAAGCCCATGCCGAGCTGGTCCTTTAAGCTTGAGTGGGAGGTATTTGATGGCGTGTACATCATCGCCGCGGGCCATGTGGATATGAAGGAGATAATCCTCGATCCATACCGCCGGATCTGTTGTGCCATCGTATGATTCGATGTTTACGGGTTTGAAACCCTCGGGGATTTGATGATCCATTACTTCATCTGTGAAGCATAGTGGGTGTGCGGCGCCTCTGTATTGGGATATATCACGACGTAGCTCGAATGAGCTTTGTCTACTGTGTTCGTCCCGGCCGGATTTGCCATATCCAGCATGACGGTTGTCGTCACGTGTCGTGGGGCGCCCACGCGATCCGTATATCGACCTTGTTTGCCTTGCCTTGTCCTCAATATATCTCGCAGGTCTGGCGCGTTTCCCCGTGCCTTGGTATTTTTGGAGCGACGCCGAGGTGCGGCTTGAGCGGAGGGCCGAGAGGCCTCTCTGTCGCGGCCACGAGGTGGCCGGTCGGCCGCGTCGTGCGCTGGTGATGTAGGTTTAGGTGCTTCCTCCTCTAATCGGGGTAGTAGCCTGCGCTTTGGGTAGCTCTTGGAGGGGCGTTCGAGTTCATACTCTTAGGCCGCAAGGACTTCAGTCCATCTATCGGCTAGCAAGTCTTGGTCAGCTCTAAGTTGTTGCTGCTTTTTCTTGAGGCTGCTTGCCATGGCCATAAGCCTGCGTTTGAAACGCTCTTGTTCGACGGGATCCTCAGGCACGACAAATTCGTCGTCGTCGAGGCTTGCCTCGTCTTCGGAGGTAGGCATGTAATTATCGTCCTCTACCTCTCTGTCTGCCGCTCTCTCAGGAGGGCTGGCTTCTCCATCCTCCTGTGCTAAATCCTGCTGGAGGGGGTTGTCTTCGGCACTGTCCGAGGTGTTATTATCTCCCGTGTCGGAATCGCCGTTTTTGGTTTGGCGGGATTTAGAGCGGCGCCGCTGACGCCGGCGCTTAGGCTGCTTCTTGGAGGGGTCATCCTCCATTGTTCCATCGCCATTCCCTTCTTTTCGGATGTCCACCATGTATATGTCGTATGACGAGGTGGCCTTCCAGTGCCCTATAGGCACTGGTTCTTGGTCGTCTCCTGCATCGTCGTCCATACCGTCGATGTCTTCAGAGTCGAAGTCGAGCATGTCAGTTAAATCATCGACAATGGCTACGAAGTGGGTGGTGGGTGGGCTTTGAATTTCTTCATCGTCCGCATCCCAACCTTGCTGACCATAGTACGGCCAGGGCTCTCCTGATAAAGAGAGAGAGACTTCAGTGAATTCAGGATGTCGCCGAAGGGCGAGTTCTGAAAGATGTCCACGGCGGTGAACTCCATGATCGGTTCCCAATCGGATTCGATTGGCCGGGGCACGGAGGGCTCAGAGTCCGGAGAGGAGTCCGGCACCTTGGAGTCACGAGCTTCGCAAAGGACAGGTATGGTGTTCGGCTCGATCACCGTAGAGATTGCAGCCCCCGAGGCGGTGTCCAGCCACCCGTCCTCGATTGGTGCAGTCGGCTCCGAGCTGAGGGTCGGAGCGGACATCGTCGCGACCTCGTGACAATTTGTTAGTGGCGAGCTAGATCATGCCCATCGTGCGGTCGGGCGCCGCTTGGTCAGTGGCTCGAACCCGTCGAAGATCAAGTCTCCGCGGACATCAGCCGTGTAGTTCAAACTTCCAAATCTGACCTGATGGCCAGGGGCGTAGCTTTTGATCTGCTCCATATGGCCAAGCGAATTGGCCCGCAGTGCAAAGCCGCCGAATACCAAGATCTGTCCGGGGGGAAAAGTCTCACCCTGGACCACATCGTTGTTGATGATCGGAGGAGCCATCGGGCCTAAAGATGACGACACAGAGGAACTCTCAATGAAAGCACCAATGTCAGTGTCAAAACCGGCGGATCTCGAGTAGGGGTCCCGAACTGTGCGTCTAGGCGGATGGTAATAGCGGACAAGGGACACGATGTTTTTACCCAGGTTCGGCCCTCTCGATGGAGTAAACCCTACTCCTGCTTGATTAATATTGATGATATGGGAAGTACAAGAGTAGATCTACCACGATATCAGAGAGGCTAAACCCTAGAAGCTAGCCTATGGTATGATTGTTGTTTGTCCTACGGACTAAAACCCTCAGGTTTATATAGACACCGGAGAGGGCTAGGGTTACACAGAGTCGGTTACAATGGGAGGAGATCTACATATCCGTATCACCAAGCTTGCCTTCCACGCCAAGGAAAGTCCCATCCGGACATGGGACAAAGTCTTCAATCTTGTATCTTCATAGTCCAGGAGTCCGGCCAAAGGTTATAGTTCGGCTATCCGGAGACCCCCTAATCCGGGACTCCCTCACCCATGCCTTTTCCTCCGAAACCATCCAAGAAAAAGGATGATGAGGATTTTGAGCGCTTTGCTGAAATGATTAGACCTATATTTTTGCGTATGCGATTGACTGATATGCTCAAAATGAATCCTTATGCTAAATATATTAAAGATATTGTTACAAATTAAAGAAAGATACCTGAAGCTGAAATTTCCACCATGCTTGCTAATTATACTCTTAAGGCTGGAATACCAAAGAAACTTGGAGATCCAGGAGTACCTACTATACCATGCTCCATTAAGAGAAATTATGTTAAAACTGCTTTATGTGACTGAGGGAGTCCCGGATTAGGTGGTGTCCGGATAGCCGAACTATAACCTTTGGCCGGACTCCTGGACTATGAAGATACAAGATTGAAGACTTCGTCCCGTGTCCGGATGGGACTTTCGTTGGCGTAGGCAAGCTTGGCGATACGGATATGTAGATCTCCTCCCATTGTTACCGACTCTGTATAACCCTAGCCCTCTCCGGTGTCTATATAAACCGAAGGGTTTTAGTCCGTAGGACGAACAACAATCATACCATAGGCTAGCTTCTAGGGTTTAGCCTCTCTGATCTCATGGTAGATCTACTCTTGTACTACCCATATCATCAATATTAATCCAGCAGGAGTAGGGTTTTACCTCCATCGAGAGGGCCCGAACCTGGGTAAAAACATCGTGTCCCTTGTCTCTTGTTACCATCCGCCTAGACGCACAGTTCGGGACCCCCTACCCGAGATCCACCGGTTTTGACACCGACATTGGTGCTTTCATTGAGAGTTCCTATGTGTCGTCGCCATCAGGAAGGATGCCTCATCCCGTCTTTAAAGACGGCACTTTTTCTAACGGAGCTTTGGCTATCGGCCAAACTCTCCGGCTAGGCGGTTTTCTTATGACCGCCTGTTCGGCCGCCGCGCCGACGATGACTTATCGGGTCATTGAAAGCAATCTTCACGTCAACTCGGAACTCGCCGAGCAGTTAGATCCGATGGAGCTCTCTTCTTTAAACGAGCTCTTGGAATACATCGCCGCATACAGGAGTCGCTACAGACTACGATCAGATTGGGCTAACCCGATCGAGGAGATTAACTCTCCCGGGCCACCCATCACGTTGCGGTGGTGGAGGAACAATCGGCAAATCTTCATCTATCTTAAGGACTAGTTATGTCCGGTTCCCGATCCCTCAAGCGGATACCTGCGGAGGAGGGCGTCCTCAAGCCACGAACCTAAAGTCAGGCGGGAGGCTAGATTCATTGGACAACATCCAAGAACCCAAGCTTCCGAGTTCGGAAACTCCTTGGCCCCTGAGTCTTAAATTTGGCGAAGTTCGGATTTAATTCCACGGCCCACCCAAACATAAGCGATCTATCCCAAATTCGGCAAGAGCCCGCAGAAGATTACACCATTCTTGGGCGATTCCTCCCGTCATGAACAGGATAAAGGACTGCCGCGAGGAGGACGCGATTTCATTCTTCGCAATAATTGCACGGACAACGGAATCCTCAACGCCATAAGTCGCCGTGAAATTACACGCTTTGCTGACTTGGCGTCCATAGTACGAAAATCTTGTGCGATGGAAAGCGCTGAAAACCAAGTAAGATTTTGGGACAATCCAGCCCTGAATACAAACCCAGTCCGAAATAAAAGGGCGCATTATCGCCAGTCACCCGGGTTAAATACCAAAAAGCAAAAACCCTCTATAGGGTATGGAACCGTACTGGAGGGATGGCTCAACGGACCCTGTAAAATTCATAGTACAGGGGGCGCCACACCAACTCATAGCCTTAGAGCATGTTGGATACTCCGGCAGGTGGACAAAAGTGGTGAAGATCTTCTAACCCCAGCGCCCACAGAGCACCAGCCCAGGGATACCAGTACGGTATTAATAGTCTTCGAGACTTTCGCATCAAATAATATGCGAAAATGAACACTCCGCAGCCTTGCCGAAGTCTACCAAGTAGCAACAATAAACCCATGGAGTGACACGGCTATTACCTTTAATGCCGGTGATGAACCTAAATTCCGAACAGCCCGAGCACCAGCAGCATTGGTCCTCAGTCCACATGGGCAAACCAATGCTATTATACATCGCGGCAACTCATCAAGTTGTAAGCGCGGTGCTCGTTGTCGAACGAGAAACGGACGGACACAAGTTCCCCCTTCAAAAACCAGTTTACTACGTGTCCACTGTCCTCACTCCATGCTAGTCACGGTATCCGCATTATCAAAAGATAGCATACGCGGTGTTTATGGCATCCCGGAAGCTGCGACACTACTTTCAAGAGTGTTCAATAACAGTAGCCTCCGAAGTACCTCTTAACGACATTATAAACAACCGCGACGCGATGGGCCGGATTGCCAAATGGGCCATTGAGCTCCTCCCGTTCGACATAACCTATAAGCCACGGCGAGCTATTAACTCGCAAGTTTTGGCCAACCATTAGCTGAATGGACTGAAGCCGAACTCCCTAAAATACGGAACATATTCCAACCGGATCATGCACTTCACGACTCCAAAATGTTGGCTGGTGCAGGGGCTGGCGTCGTTCTGACGTCCCCAACAGGAGATACAGTTCAATATGTACTCCAGATAATGTATACGGACTCCAACAACGTAGCCGAATACGAGGCCCTTCTACATGGTCTCCGGATGGCAGTATCCATGGGCATTCAACGCCTAGAGGTGCACAGGGATTCGAAACTCGCGATATCTCAATAAATGGAGACTTTGATGCCAAGGATCCGAAATGGCAGCTTATCGCAATGCCGTCCTAAAAATGTCAGCTCGGTTCGAAGGGCTCGAATTTCACCATATAGCTCGGGAAAACAATCAGGCAGCAGACGTCTTCTCACGCATTGGCACAAAGCGCGATGCCGTCCCCCCCAATATCTTCTTAGAGAGGCTGTTCAAGCCATTCATAGTATGGAAAGGGGAGTCCGGAAATAATAGCCCGGACCCAACAGCACTGCCCAACACCGAACATTCTGACACAACTGGAGGCTCTGCCAACGAAGTAACATCTTCAGCCCACGTAATAATGGCAGTCATTGCCCCGTGGACGGAACCATTCCTAACCTACCTAACCAGGCAGGAACTTCCCGAGGACCAAAACGAGGCACGCTGCATAGTGCGGCGATCTAAAGCCTATAAAGTCCATGAGGGAGAGCTTTATAAGAAAAGCACGACCGGAGTCCTTCAAAGGTGTATCTCCGAAGAGGAAGGGCGGAATCTTCTGGCTGAAATTCATGCCGGACTCGGCAGGCACCACGCCGCAGCCCGGGCCCTTGTAAGCAAGGCCTTCTGTACAGGATTTTATTGGCCGACGGCCCAGGCATATGCTCAGGACTTAGTCCAACGATCGTCCGTTGCCAGCTCTTTGCTAATCAAAGCCACATGCCACCCACCGCCTCCAAACTATACACATCACCGGCCCTTGGCAGTCCAGGGGCTTGACATGGTTGGACCCTTAAAGGAGGAACCCACAAGCAAAAATACCTCTGGTCATGGTGGATATATTCACCAAATGGATAGAGGCCAAGCTCGTTAAGGCGGCGAATCCGGACCGGTGATAGACTTCATATCGGGGTGCGTTACACCGTTCTGGCGTCCCCACAAAGATCATCATGATAACGGCACGAACTTCACAGCCGACGAGGTCAAACTCTGGTGCAAAAACATGGGCATCAAGCTCGACTAGGCTTCAGTCTATCACCCTCAAACTAACGGTCAATCGAGCGAGCAAATGGTCTAATCAGGAGCGGCATCAAACCGAGATTAGTGCGGTCCCTCAAGGAATCTAACACGCACTGGGTAGAGGAGCTCGACTCCGTACTCTGGGGGCTGCGGACCACGCTGAATCGCACCACCGGATTCACACCATTCTTTATGGTATCGGCGCAGAGGCAGTTCGCCTGCGACATAATTCATGACTCACCTCGTAGCGCATGTATGAAGAAAGAGAAGCCGAGCTCGATCGGCAGGACAGTTTGGACGCCTTGGAGGAGGAGCGTGACGTGGCAAAAGCCCGTTCCACATTCTATCAACAACCGGCTCGAAGATATCAAAGCAGAGAAGTACGGGCCAAAACTTACAATGTCGGTGAGTTAGTTCTATGCCTGCCGGACAAGAAAAAGGACAAACTCAAGCCCAAATGGGAAGGTCCCTTTATTATCAACCAAGTCCTGACCGGTGGAGCGTACTGTCTGGGAGATGCATCGGATAACCGACTCGAGCTGAACCCATGGAACGCAGCCCGTCTCCGAAGATTCTACGCCTAGCGTCGGATTCTGAGTTCGTCTCCTTCCTCTGTCTATTTTTTACACATTAGTTGTCTTATATTTCTCTCCTTCTCCCTCTTTTTCTCTTACAGCCTTTATTGGCTCGTTCGCGCATTGTTCGCACACACTTGACGCGCTATCCGTGCTCATTTTACCTGGGGTCTTCTTTAACAGAAGCTTATTTGTACGGGCTTCATGCCTAACACATGTGTCACGCTTCCGCATGTACCTTTTATTCACCATTATATGCATCGATATGACTTAAGTTTTGGCCAAGCTGGGTTGCCTGGCTCCTGTGCTTACCCCTACGTTCCCGATTGTTCGGCTAGGTGGTAAAGGGAGCACCTCTGTGATTGTTACTGCCGGGTCAGCCGGATGTGTACCTCAGACAGGGTGAAGCCGAAAGCTAGCGTTCTTAAGGGAATATTCAGTCGGTGAACTAAAGATGATTTCTCACTTATTTATTTATCTGCCCCCAGATGTTTTTCTTCTTTTTTCGCAGTCCGGACATGCACTTTAAGGCATGCCTCCCAGGGAAAGGAACCCATAACGGAACTATTCTCCCTGGAAGATGTTTCTTACTAACCATGTAATATAACATAACTAGTTGGGCACTTGTCTGTTCGAGCACTAATGACCTCTACGCCTGGTCTCCAAGCATGCCCCGGTTCTTACATAACCGTGAGGGTATTCGGACACACTCCAGACTATAGGGTCCCGAGGTTGAAGCGAAAAGGTCCGCCATGACAAACGATCTACAATCCGGCTAGAAGGCATTTTTACATGTCATCTTAAATTACATAGTCATTTTGACTAGGTGTATTCCTCCTCAATACCATCTAATTGGCTGTCTAGTTTACAGTTCTGTTGGGAATACTTTGCGGCCAATTCTACTTGGCCGTACACTAAGCTCACAGGGATCTCCTTCCCATCAGGCCCCACAGGTCCGACCTCGGCCATGTGGTTTGGGTCAGCCTTCGTGTACCGCGTCTTCACCATGGCCCAGGCCTCCCTGGCGCCTTGACGGTAGGCCGATATCTTCCATAATCGTAAGCGCCTCCACGCTCCCTTAAGCCTCTCTGCAAGCTCTCCAAGGCCTTCGGGCAGGGAGACAGATGGCCACAAGGCCTGGGCGACGCCTTTCATCACCTGCCGAACTCGTTCATGCAGTTGTAAGAGCTCGGGAAGTAGGTCACCCGTTGAACCGGGCATTTCCTCTGCAGGACGACCTGTGAGCATACCTATAGACATAACTCTGTTAGTCGACTTCCTCACCGAAATCTTTTTTAAAGTTTGTTCAAGCACTTACTAAAAATGCCGTGTCGAAGCCGTCGATTCTCCTTCACGGAGTCCGACAGCTGGGCACGAACATCCTTTAGTTCCTCGCCCAGCTGGGTGTTGGCATCTTGGAGATTATTCTTCTCCTGCCTCACCCTCGTAAGCACGCTCTCGCCGGCCTTTAACCGGCGCAAGAGTTGTTTCTTGTCCGGATCTACTCTGGCCCCATCTGCAATGATATTGTCAGATTTCCACACACGCCGCACTTCACAACATACTTATCTTTCGAAGCGTATATTACCAGAGGGGGTCTCCTTGGCCTCCCCTGCAGCGGCTAGTGCGGCCTCAAGTTGGGCTTTGCACTCTTCTAGCTCCCGGGACAGTTGGGTATTCTTTTTTGTAAGGTCCTGCATAACAAATGATCCTTAAATCAGTTATTTTAACTGCTTCAAGTCTCGGGGGCTACTGGCATATATAACCATCAAATTTTCTCACCCGTATGTCTTTCACATACTGCTCCGTGGCTCTGACTAGACCATTTTGAGCGGCACGGAGGTGCGCATCTCCCGAATTGAAGGCATCCAATGCCTCTTTGGAGAAACATGCGTCACGAAGAACTGTCCGGCGACGCCTGTGATTCATGGCACTCTCCACCTCGGAATTGCTGGCAGACAGTCTGTCGGCATCCTCTGTCGGAGGAGCGTCCGACGCACGCCTTGTGTTTGCCTCTGCTTCTGGACCTGGCTTTGGAGCCTGGCTGGTGGAGGCTCGATTGGCAACCTCTCCGGATATAGTCCGGCGAGCGCTCTTTTTTCTGAAAAGAGCACGAGCGTTAGTATGCCTTCCGGGAATAAAACCTGGGAATAAGATGGCACGCCATACCGTTGCGCCGGCGTCTCAATCCGGACCGCACTTCTTTTCAGCCTGCTGGGCCTTGCTGCCTCTTGTTGGCTAGCCACCGCAGGCTCGGCCTTCCGCCTCAAGGGCTCCCCCTACAAAACACCATTGGTGTACGGTGATAAAAAATAAGCACGGATCGATCATTTTCAAAGTATTGGGACTTCGGTCTTAGTTACTTGTGAGGCGGGAAGTATTCCGGGGTAATCGGCCATAATGGCACCCAAGGCATTCTCGATGCTCAGTTGGTAAAATACCCCATCGATCAGCTCCACGGATATGTCCGGATCCTCTTGGGAGGCCGGATCGAGGGACCGTTCCGGATCCTCGGGTTGTGGAGGAGGGCTGTTTATATCCTTTATGGCCCGGCTCAATTCCTGCGTCGAAATCACAAGATAAGGTACTTAACTATGGGAATATGGAACGGATGGGCAAAAAGAAGTGTCTGCTTACCCAGCTTGGAGGATTGTACATAGAAAATCCGCCCTGTGGATTGACGCGGAGGAACTCCTCCTCTTCTCCCTTGTACAATGCGGACAAGGCCTTCGTCAGAGCAGCAACCGATCCCGGGCCCTTACGGCCGCAGCGGGTGGCATCATCCTCCCCGTTGAAATCCCACATGGGGTGGCCTCTATACTGAAGCGGCTGCACCCCCCGCATAATGCATGTGGCCATGACCCCGATCATGGTTAGTCCGGAATGAGCTAACAACCTTATCCGGCTCATCAGGTAAAGGACGTCCTTGTCATTTTCCCATTGAGCTAACAATCTTCAAGGGAGCATTATTGAACTCAGGGAGGCCGATCCGAACAGGGTCCGGCAGGGGGACATCTTCTATATAAAACCATTCTGAAGGCCAGTCTTCAGACGCCTTCCTTGGGGTTCCGGATTGATATCCGGTCCCGGCGATGCACCATAGTTCGGATCCACCCACTTGATATATCGACCCCTCTTGTGAACAGGGCACAAGGCAGAACAGCTTCTTCCACAGCGCGAAATGAGCCTCGACGCCCAAGAACAGCTCGCAAAGGGCTACGAAGCCCACAATATGCAATATGGAGGCAGGCGTAAGGTTGTGTAGCTGGAAGCCGTAGAACTCCAGGAGCCCCCGAAGAAACTGATGAATTGGAAATCCGAGCCCTCTTATCAGATAAGGGACAAGGCATACCCGCTCTCCTTTGGAGGGACTGGGGACGCTCTCCGCTTGCTCTCCGCCATTATAGGTGGCAAGTCCGGCTCGAACCGGGACCATGAAGGCTGGGGGAAGGAATCCCTTGGTTTGGAGCGTCACTAGCTCGGTGTGCGGGACGGAACATCTCTCCCAACCTCCAGGCTGAGGACTGGGAGGGCGAGAGGAGGATCTGAATCGACTGGCCATGGTGGAATGGATCTCTGTCGGATGCGCTCCGATGAATGCTTGAGAAGGGAAGATGGTTTGATACGGATCTAAATCCTCCTCTCTTTTATAAGGCAGCTTATTTGCGTAGCTAGGGGGGTAAAAGTAAAAACACCCTGGCTTTTCGCATTCGTTTGACACGTGGAAGACGGCCATTATTGGGCGTGGAAGCCAAGGAGCACGATATTCACGAGAAGCCGGACACTATTCAACAGGTACACAGAATTTGGAGAAGAACCCGCCTTGCAATGCCGAAGACAAATCTGCGCGCCGGACTCATCGTCATTGAAGCCTGGTTCGAGGGCTACTGAGGGAGTCCCGGATTAGGGGGTGTCCAGATAGCCGAACTATAACCTTTGGCCGGACTCCTGGACTATGAAGATACAAGATTGAAGACTTCGTCCCGTGTCTGGATGGGACTTTCCTTGGCGTGGAAGGCAAGCTTGGTGATACGGATATGTAGATCTCCTCCCATTGTAACCGACTCTGTGTAACCCTATCCCTCTCCGATGTCTATATAAACGGAGGGTTTTAGTCCGTAGGACGAACAAAAATCATACCATAGGCTAGCTTCTAGGGTTTAGCCTCTCTGATCTCGTGGTAGATCTACTCTTGTACTACCCATATCATCAATATTAATCAAGCAGGAGTAGGGTATTACCTCCATCGAGAGGGCCCGAACCTGGGTAAATACATCGTATCCCTTGTCTCCTGTTACCATCCGCCTAGACGCACAGTTCGGGACCCCCTACCTGAGATCCGCCAGTTTTGACACCGACTGTGACCTTGGAGCCGGTGTTAGTGTTATGCTTCTCTCCTTATATCGTAGACTTGACTTGAATAAGTTGACACCTACTGAAATATCTTTGCAAATGGCTGATAAATCAACTGCTATACCTGTCGGTATTTGTGAGGATGTGCCTGTCGTGGTTGCAAACGTTACTATTTTAACGGACTTTGTTATTCTTGATATTCCCGAGGACGATAGTATGTCTATTATTCTTGGAAGACCTTTCCTTAATGCTGCAAGGGCTGTTATTGATTGCAACAAAGGCAATGTCACTTCTCATGTTAATGGTAATGAGCATACGGTACACTTTTCGAGGAAACAACCTCAAGTTTATAGTATCAACACTATTGGAAAAATTACATCGATTATATTTGGAGGTTTTGAATTTCCTCTCCCTACTGTCAAGAAGAAATATTATATACTTATTATTGGGGATGTCCATATCCCCGTTGAGGTAACATAGTGTTATTCTAAATTTCTCCGGTCCCATTTTTATCGGAATGAGTTTGTTAACAAGACTTGATCAACCTTGTTAGTGGATTCTTTTTGATGAGCATGAGATGGATGAAACTAGAAGCACAACCTTCTGTACCCTCTTTATATTTTCTGTTACTTAGTAGAAATAAAGTAAAATAGTATTTTTCTGTCTGTTTCCTGATTTATCCGTGCAATATAAAAATATCCCGAAAATACAAGTCCTCAGAATGCCATGCCAATTTAATATGATTTTTCGGGAAAATTTGAGGATTTACTATGCAAAAATTACCGCGGGGGGAGCTGCCACCTGGCCACGAGGGTGGAGGGCGTGCCCTACCCCCCTGGGAGCGCCCCCCTGCCTCGTGGGCCCATGGTGGCCCTCCTCCACTTATCCCTGCACCCATCCTCTTCCTCTGCCGCACACAAACCCGAAAAACCAACTCAAGCTCGTGTTCCAGCCACTTTTGCTGCGATTTTCGATCTCCTTGCTCAAAGCACCTCTCGTGAAAATGCTTGGGGAGATTGTTCCTTGGTATGTGACTCCTCCATTGGTCCAATTAGTTTTTGTTCTAGTGCTTTATTCATTGCAAATTTGTGCTGCATAGGTGACCATGTTCTTGAGCTTGCATGTCAAATTTATGTGGTTCCAAGTAGTTCTAATGCTTGATATATGCTCTAGGCACTTGTATGAGTAGTTGCTATCAGTTTTATTGAAGTTGGTTGACTTTTGTTTGAAGTTACTAAAATTTCAGATTATTTCAGAAATAATGAAGAGGCTTTTGAGGGGCTCGTCGAGCCGAAGCTCTAAGGAAAAACAAAAGGTAGAAGAACAGAAGCCCAAATTTAATTTGCTACGTATCGCAGAGGTTCGGTCGTGTGAATGGCCTTCCGATGACTTCTTGAGGAGAGCCGGGATTCATGAGGATTTCTATCTATTAATTGAGAACACCGGCCTCACCAACTTCCTCCGCGACCAACGCCATCAGTATCTCTTACTCACAAATACTTTTGTGCAGAACTTCTACTTTTTCCCTAAGAAATCACCTCCAATAGTAGAGTTCCATTTATATGACGTTGTTAAGGAGATGACATTAGCTGAATTTTGTGAGGTTTGCAAAATACCTTTTGAGGGCACCTTAGATGAACCACACCGTAATGAAGTGGAAGCTTTTATTAACACTATCACTGTGGATAAACCAGGAAGGTTTTTGATGCAAGAATTACTAGCATACATTTTCCTGTTTTGCGCTACTTTGCCTTATTTGCTAGTTGTTGTTTGATTGGTCGCGGGAACTATGGAAACCTTAGCATTCCTGATATTATCATTTTGTTCCATGGTTTATATCGCAATAACTCTGTTAGTATTGGTGGAATTGTTGCTAGACGGTTAAGTCTGAACCGTACTAAAGGGCCCATCTTTGGAGGCATTTATGCTTCACGCCTAGCTGAATATTTTGAGATGCCTATTAGGCATGAGGAGAAAGAAGAAACAGCATTGCCCCGTGCTTATTTAGATTATAAAAGTATGATAGCGCATGATTTTCTTGTTAAGAGTCGCGAAGGGGAGCTTAAATATAAATTGTACTTTGATAAACATCACCCTGAGACTATTACTTTGCATGCTCCCTCTTTGTTTAACTTGTCTACAGGGCCTTACATTGTTCCGTGGGCGGCTGTTCAAGCCTATCGGAATCATGCACCAGCCCCGAAACCGGATCCACAAGATGATCCCCCACGACTATCTGTTTATTCCTGGGATCCAGAGGAGGTTGCCAGCCAGTGGCAGTCAGAGTCCTCTTCATCACATTATGATCCCAACTATTCTGCGTAACAGTATGACCCCAGCTACACCTATGGGTATCCGCCAGGCTATCCCTGGCAATAGACCAACTTAGGCCAAAAGCCTAAGCTTGGGGGAGTACGTATTTCTCACCGACATTACATTTATGCTCACACACACTCATTGCTAGATGTCGGTGCTCATACTCTTTCACTGTAATATCCATGTTAGTTTGAATTTCTTTTTCCTGCTTTCTTCTTGTGTGTTTGAGAAACCTTAAGAAAAAAACAAAAAAATTAGTTAGTCTACTTTCCATGCTTGAAGTATAATTAAAAAGAAAACCAAAAAAATATTTCCTGTTCTTCTTACTTGTTGGGAGCTTTCCCGTGTAAATAGTTTTTATTTTTCTTTTCTTTTCATTGGGGGTCAGTAGGAGAAGACCATATTGAAAATGCTTAGTGGCTCTCATATGCATTATTTTTATCTAACTTAGAGCCCATATTACTTGTCTTCTCTCTTGAGTTGAATGCTTGCAGATTCAAGCTTAGTCCAATGCATGTGCACTCTTATTATTATTCACACCGTTCGGTCGTGCAAGTGAAAGGCCATAATGATGATATATGATGTACTTATTGGGATGAGAAAAGCTGGTATGAACTCGACCTCTCTTGTTTTTGTAAATATGATGATTCATCGTTCCTGATTCAGCTATTATGAAGTAAAACTATTTGCAATGACATTTAGAGATTATAGTTGCTTGTGCCATGCTTGATTAGCTATGAGTTATAATGGTTTACCTTGCATGCCAACATGCTATTGAGATGATTATGATGTGGTATGATAGGATGGTATCCTCCTTTAAATGAATTGAGTGACTCGACTTGGCACATGTTCACGCATGTAGTTGAATCAAATCAACATAGCCTTCATGATATTTATGTTCATGGTGGATTATATCCTACTCATGCTTATATTCGGTGTAAATTAATTTTAATGCATGTTTACGATTGTTGTCGCTCTCTCGCTTAATCGCTTCCAGGTCTTTTGCTAGCCTTCACTGCACTAAGCGGGAATACTGCTTGTGCATCCAAACTCCTTAAACCCCAAAGTTGTTCCATATGAGTCCACTATACCTTCCTATATGCGGTATCTACCTGCCGTTCCAAGTAAATTTGTATGTGCCAAACTCCAAACCTTCAAATGAAATTCTGTTTTGTATGCTCAAGCAGCTCATGTGCAACTAGGGCTGCCTATATCTTCCATGCTAGGTGGGTTATTCTCAAGAGGAGTGGACTCCGCTCCTCATTCACGAGAAAGGGCCGGTAACCGGGATGCCCAGTCCCATGATCCAAAAAGATCAAAGCAAATCAAAATAATTAAACAAAGCTCCCCCTAGGACCCGTTGAATGTTGGAGGCACTCGTTGTTTCGAGCAAGCCATGGATCGATGCTTGTGGAGGAGGGGGAGTATAAACCTTTACCATTCTGTTTGGGAACTGCCTATAATGCATGTAGTATGGAAGATGTAGCCATCTCATAGTTGTTGCGTTGACAGTGAAAGTATGCCGCTCAAAATATAATTTATCTCTATTTCAAAATCGAGCTCAGGCACCTCTACAAATCCCTGCTTCCCTCTGCGAAGGGCCTATCTATTTACTTTTATGTTGAGTCATCACCCTTCTTATTAAAAAGCACCCGCTGGAGAGAACACTGTCGTTTGCATTCATTATGATTGGTTTATATTGGGTATGACTTGACTGGATCTTTTTTACCATGAATTACAATGTTTAGTCTATCCTTGATCTTTAAAGGTGCTCTGCATTTATGTCTTGTGGTCTCAGAAAGGGCTAGCGAGATACCATTTTGTTATATCATGTTATGATTATTTTGAGAAAGTGTTGTCATCCGAGTTTTATTATTATGGATTGCTAGCTGATTATATTATTGATATGAGTAATTGTGAGACCTACGTGTTATTGTGAGTATGGTTAGTTCATAATAATTGATGAAACTTGAATGCTGGCTTTTCATGTTTACAACAACAAGAGCAAACAGAGTTTGTATAAGTTTTTGTTTTTCTCTTTCAGTTTGTCAACTGAATTGCTTGAGGACAAGCAAGGGTTTAAGCTTGGGGGAGTTGATATGTCTCCGTCGTATCTACTTTTCCAAACACTTTTGCCCTTGTTTTGGACTCTAACTTGTATGATTTGAATGGAACTAACCGGATCGACGCTGTTGTCGCTAGAATTGCCATGGTGTTGTTTTATGTGCAGAAAACAAAAGTTCTCGGAATGACCTGAAACTCCATGGAATATCTTAGAATAAATAATAAAAATCCTCGCCAAAGATGAAGACCAGGGGCCCACACCTGTCCACGGGGGGGGGCGCGCCCCCCCAGGTGCGCCCCTACCTCCTGGGCCCCAGTGGCCCTCCACGCCAACTCCAACTCCATATATTGGCTTTGGGAGAAAAAATCAGAGAGAAAGTTTCATCGCGTTTCACGATATGGAGCCGCCGCCAAGCCCTAATCTCTCTCGGAGGGCTGATCTGAGTCCGTTCGGGGCTCGGAGAGGGGATTCACATCCTTGTCGTCATCATCAACCATCCTCCATCACCAATTTCATGATGCTCACCGCCGTGCGTGAGTAATTCCATCGTAGGCTTGCTGGACGGTGATGGGTTGGATGAGATTTATCATGTAATCGAGTTAGTTTTGTTAGGGTTTGATCCCTAGTACCCATTATGTTCTGAGATTGATGTTGCTATGACTTTGTTGTGCTTAATGCTTGTCACTAGGGCCCGAGTGCCATGATTTCAGATCTGAACCTATTACGTTTTCATGAATATATGTGTGTTCTTGATCCAATCTTGCAAGTCTATAGTCACCTACTATGTGTTATGATCCGGCAACCCCGAAGTGACAATAATCAGGACCACTCCCGGTGATGACCATAGTTTGAGGAGATCATGTATTCACTATGTGCTAATGCTTTGTTCCGGTTCTATATTAAAAGGAGGCCTTAATATCCCTTAGTTTCCAATAGGACCCCGCTGCCACGGGAGGGTAGGACAAAAGATGTCATGCAAGTTCTTTTCCATAAGCACGTATAACTATTTACGGAATACATGCCTACATTACATTGATGAACTGGAGCTAGTTCTGTGTCACCCTATGTTATGAATGTTACATGATGAACCACATCCAGCATAATTATCCATCACTGATCCGGTGCCTATGAGTTTTCCATATACTGGTTCTCGCCTATTTACTTTTCCGTTGATACTGTTAATCACTACAAAATACCAAAAACATTACTTTTGTTGTCTTTACTTTTGTTACTGCTACCACCACTATCATATTACTTTGCTACTAAACATTTTGCTGCAGATATTAAGTTTCCAGGTGTGGTTGAATTGACAACTTAGCTGCTAATACTTGAGAATATTCTTTGGCTCCCCTTGTGTCGAATCAACAAATTTGGGTTGAATACTCTACCCTCGAAAACTGTTGTGATCCCCTATACTTGTGGGTTATCAGTGCATGGCAACCTCTGCTTCCCTCTGTGAAGGGCCTATCTTTTATTATTATCCTCTACCTTATGCAAGAGTCATGGTGATCTTCACCTTTTCTTTTTACATTTTATCCTTTGGCAAGCACAGTGTGTTGGAAAGATCCTGATTGATATATCTAATTGGATGTAGGGGACATGAGTTATTATTGTTGACATTACCCTTGAGGTAAAAGGTTGGGAGGCGAAACTATAAGCCCCTATCTTTCTCTGTGTCCGATTAAAACTCTGTAAACACAAGTATCCCGTGAGTGTTAGCAGTTATGAAAGACTAAATGATAGTTGAGTATGTGGACTTGCTATTAAACTCTGACATAGACTCTTTCTGATGTTATGATAAATTGCAATTGCTTCAATGACTGAGATATAGTTTGTTGGTTTTCAATAAAGTTTATGATTCGTATTCTGCATTGTGAATGGATTATTACTTGAACGTAAGCAATCATATGACAATATCTATATTTGTTGCTGTCATGAGAATAATCATGATGCCTTCATGTCCTTATTTTATTTTTTTATCGACGCCTCTACCTCTAAACATGAGGACATATTTATCGTTATCAGCTTTCGCTTGAGGACAAGCGAGGTCTAAGCTTGGGGGAGTTGATACGTCCATTTTGCATCATGCTTTTATATCAATATTTATTGCATTATGGGATGTTATTACACGTTATGTCACAATACTTATGCCTATTCTCTCTTATTTTACAAGGTTTACATAAGGAGGGAGAATGCCGTCACTGGAATTACAGGCTGGAAAAGGAGCAAATATTAGAGATCTATTCGCACAACTCCAAAAGTCCTGAAACTCCACGAAAGTCATTTTGGGAAATAATAAAAATATCCAGCGGAAGAAGTTCACGGAGGGGCCCCACTGCCACGAGGGTGGGGGCGCCCCTACCTCGTGGGCCCCCTGGTGGCCCTCTGATACCCATCTTCTGCTATATGAGGTCTTTCATCGAGGAAAAAAATCATAAGCAACCTTTCGGGACGAAACTCCACCGCCACGAGGCGGAACCTTAGCGAACCAATCTAGGGCTCCGGCAGAGCAGTTCTGCCGGGGACACTTCCCTCCGGGAGGGGGAAATCATCGCCAACGTCATCACCAACGCTCCTCTCATCGGGAGAGGGCAATCTCCATCAACATCTTCACCAGCACCATCTCCTCTCAAAACCCTAGTTCATCTCTTGTATCCAATTCTTGTCTCCAAGTCCGGGATTGGTACTAGTAGGTTGCTAGTAGTGTTGATTACTCCTTGTAGTTGATGCTAGTTGGTTTATTTGGTGGAAGATCATATGTTCAGATCCTTTATGCATATTAATACCCCTCTGATTATGAGCATGAATATGCTTTGTGAGTAGTTACGTTTGTTTCTGAGGACATGGGAGAAGTCTTGCTATTAGTAGTCATGTGAATTTGGTATTCGTTCGATATTTTGATGAGATGTATGTTGTCTATCCTCTAGTGGTGTTATGTGAACGTCGACTACATAAAACTTCACCATTATTTGGGCCTAGAGGAAGGCATTGGGAAGTAATAAGTAGATGATGGGTTGCTAGAGTGACAGAAGCTTAAACCCTAGTTTATGCGTTGCTTCGTAAGGGGCTGATTTGGATCCATATGTTTCATGCTATGGTTAGGTTTACCTTAATACTTTTGTTGTAGTTGCGGATGCTTGCAATAGAGGTTAATCATAAGTGGGATGTTTGCTCAAGTAAGAACAGCACCCAAGCATCGGTCCACCCACATATCAAATTATCAAAGTACCGAACGCGAATCATATGAACGTGATGAAATCCAGCTTGACGATATTCCCATGTGTCCTCGGGAGCGCTTTTCCTTATATAAGAGTTTGTCCAGGCTTTCCCTTTTCTACAAAAAGGATTGGGCCACCTTGCTGCACTTTATTTACTTTTGTTACTTGTTGCTCGTTACAAATTATCCTATCACAAAACTATCTGTTACCACTTATTTCAGTACTTGCAGAGAATACCTTGATGAAAACCGCTTATCATTTCCTTCTGCTCCTCGTTGGGTTCGACACTCTTACTTATCGAAAGGACTACGATAGATCCCCTATACTTGTGGGTCATCATCTCCTTGGAAGATAAATATGCATATTTTCCAGTCTGTGAACACAAAAGGATGAGATTATAACAAAACAACACCACATAATGAAACATGTCGCATCTCTTGCACTTGCACACAATGAAATGAGCATTTACTATGTCTGCACTATGTAAAAACTAGGCATACCTTCGAACTGGATCTCCAGGTACTCTTGGAGAGCCTACTTTAGTGTACAACCAAACCTTTATGTCACCTATGAGTTAGAAAAGGCCCCACTACAGCAGCCCTTAGTGTTTAAATCATTGACAAGCTCCGTTAGAATGTTAGGTCAAGAACAGCAAGTAATCAAAGCAAACAGTCCTAGTATGGCTGGCTGATGCAAACAAGCAATTGAACAAATATGTGAGAAAATCTTACAAATCAAGAAAATGTAACACCCCAAAAAAATTTAACCATGTTTTGATTATTTAAATTTTGCCAGGAAACTTAAACTTTTATTTTCTGGATTTCCTTTTGTTTTTAGAACCATTCTTTTCTTTATTATTATGGAGTTTTACCCCAAGAGAAATCTCTTCAATCATTGTTGGACTTATTTACCCTCTCAAATAAAACATTTCTATTATCAGTAGAATTATTTATATAATTATTTTTCCCTCGGCTCTATTTCTCTAAAAATGATTTTTCATAAGATTTAGGGTCCCATTTGCACTACAACCATTAGATAAATTTATTTAAAATTCCAACCAAAATTTGGAGATGTCCTGTGATGTTTTTAAATCACTTTTATGCAAAAAATATCTTCTGTTCAATGGAGATTTTGAGCTCTACACCAAGTTTTCAAATCTGGTCCAGTGGGCAATTTTTCACTACAACCTATTTAAATATTTCTTTAAAACTTCCACCAAAATTATGGAATGTTAATAGGAGTATATTATTCAACCTTATGCCAAAAAACCAGTTATGTCCTTTGAAAAATGTGAGTAAATCAACCTCATTTTCATTCTGGTCCAACTTGGTGATTTGTACTGCAACCATATTTTTACTTGCTCTTTTACACATGATTCTTTTTCCTACTTATAGCCCATCCTACAAAACCCTTAAGTCCAGGAGAGTGAACCCATTGGAGTATGTTTGGTCCACGCAGTGATGCCATTTTCTTTCTAACCAAGTTTGATTTTCTCAAAAACATGCACTAGCAAGTTTCTGTTTTTGCCAAACTATCCTTGCCACCATCACCTTATTCTAAAGAGACTATGATCTGGGGACTTTGGCCACCCCAAGAACTGCCTAGATGCCTCTAGCATTTTTTCAAACACCTTGTGTGCATGGCCAGATTTGGCATGAATTCTAGTTTGCAATATGAACTTGATCCACTGACCCAGCGACCTTGTCCACTAAGCTCCTAGCTACTCCTAACCTAGGTCTGCTAATTGCCAGCCTCACCCAAGCCTTGTGGCATGCATTGGCATTTCGTCGAGCAGCTAGCGTGCGTGCTCTGGCCGCGCCCAGAGCGCATGTTTTGCACGCGCGTGCACCGAGCCGCCGCGTCTCGCTGCCGCCCACCCCGCGCCTGTTCTGGCCCTTGGCCAACCGCAGCCAGCGTGCCCCGTCTCCTCCTGCACCGCAGAGCCACCCCGACCACCCCTGGCACCCCACAGCGCCACCGTCACGTCGGCCGTGGCAGCTAGCTGACGGCCGCAGCAGGCCCCGGTCGTGGCAGCACCGCCCAAGCCATACACGCGCGCCAGCTCGCCCCTTGAGCAGTATGGAGCTCGTCGGAATGCGCTGGCCAGCTCCACGTCGCCCTGTCCACTATAGGAAGGCGGTTTGCCGGTGACCTTATCCACGGCCGCAGAACCAACCTCGGCCGCCTATAAACAGGTGCCCCCGAGCTCGTCCAGGCCCTCAAGCAACCTCATACCACCTCTCTCACTCCCTCACTGATCCCCCCGTAGCAGTAGAAAGACCAGAGATGGTCATCTTCTTCTTCTCCAGCAACCACAGCCTCCGCCACTGTCTCGATCATTCTGACGCCACCAGGGCCTCCCCCTCTCCACCCTCTTCACCAGAAGCTCTCTCTTCACCTCGTGAATCCATCCCCCTGCTTGATTTTGATCAGGAGCTGCCAGAGGAAAGAGCCCCACCCTACCCGATGGCCACCGTCCGCTGTGGAGCTCGCCGCCGGCGACTCCGTCCACCCCAGGGACCATAGCAACCACCGAAGGGACCGCCTCAACCCCCTGAGCCCGCTATCGGATTTCGGGTTCCGACAGACCCTTGAGGTTCGAACACTGGGGTGCGCACGGAGATTCGCCCTCTACCTACCTGTACCCCGCCGCCTCACTAAGATCTAAGCTATGAAAGGAACAACACAAGAGACACAAGGTTTATACTAGTTCGGGCCACCATTGTGGTGTAATACCCTACTCTAGTTTGTGGTGTGGTGGATTGCCTCTTGGGCTGATGGTGATGAACAATACAAGGAAGAACAGCCTCGCGAGGGTCTGTTCTTGGCCGGGGCGATGAACTGCTTGGGGGAGTTCGGTCGCCTTCTCTCTTGCTCTCTCTGGATTGGATCAAGATCAGAATCCCCTAGCTCTGAGTGTGGCTAGTCCTATTTATCGGCAAAGGCCCTGGGCCTCTTCCCAAATATTGAGCGGGAAGGGCGCCAACAATTGGCCATTTTGAAGGGGAACATCTGGTACACTTATCCTAACTAAAGTTGGTCCTCGCCTGTTAAAGGCTCTGGTGGTGACGCCGGCTTGGGCTCCACAATGACTTCCTTCCTGCCGTTGGACTGGTCCTGGTCTTGTTGCACCGAAATGGACGCCTTTGCTTGATGCTCTCGCCTGCGCTTGCTCCCTTTGCACCAAAGAGGAAAGGAGGACACTGCGCGGGCTGGCGCCCGCCTGGCGCCCTTGGTCGTCATGGCTTGCATCACGGGCACCTCGTGAGGTACCCCGCCTAGATCTCTCCGCCTCCTCGCGAGCCAGCCTGATGAGGCCGCGCCTGAGGAGGCTCCCTGTCGTCCGCCCCGCGAGGCTTGGCCCCTCGCGAGGGTCTTAAGTTTGTGTTGATGAAGATGGGTCGTGATGGGGCCCCCTCTTAGCCACGCCGCAGGCCGCAGGTAGGCAAGTCTGGGGACCCCCGTTCCCAGAACGCCGACACCCGCGGATTGCCCCGGTTTCTCGAATGGTGCCGCCGTTCGCCGGCGAGCATCGCCGGAGTCCAGCCATCGCTCCGGCAGAGGAGAAGGGAGGGAGAGGCGACTGGTCAAACCTGACCAGTGGGCCCCCTGGACCCACTGTCAGTGACCCAGCGCTGGTCCACGCATGCGTAAGTGGAGACGTAAAACCAGAGTACGCCTTCGACGTGTTTAGTTTTCGAAATGTTTTTTTAACAGATTTGACCAGAACTTTGACTCGCTATATCTTTTAAAATAAACTCCAAATGAGTTGATTCTTTTTCCTACCTCTCTCAAATTTAGACTAGTTTATTTTAAGATTTATTTGAAAAAAATTCAGACAACTTTTTTGTACTGTTTTAAAGCTATGTGTTAATTTGAATAATTTCAAAAATAGGTTTTTGAAGAAGAAGTCAGCTTTCGAAAGGCACACCCCACTTGCATACTCTTGAAGGCAAGCATTCTGGACCCTGGCATAATATTTTTGTGCATTGTTTGATACGATTATAACACCACCTTAATACGGAGAACTCGTTATTTTATGTTGTGATACGATCATTTGCATGAATGCATATTGGGGATTTCCTTGTTGTTGGAAATGGACATGCTTGTGATAGTGATCATCCTCGTATGCCCTTCGTGCCTACCGGAAGGAAAACGGGAAAGTTTCTGTCTTGGGTAGACCCGAGCTTGTCCCTAGTTCCTCGTCGAGACGAGTGTGTCCGGTATGGCATGATGGGGTATGATGAGTGGTGATCGTGTCTGTTGGATGAAATATATTCGTTAAGCTAATCATGCAGGGAATACTTAAACCTCCTGAGTCGACCATAGATCGAGGCTTGTTCCAGTAACCCCCATACTTGTTTCGTACTACCACTTGTCCCTACAGCAGGTAGGGTACGATTCAGTAAGTTGTCAACCCCTTTCTATCACACACCATACAGAGGGGCCATGGTGGAAGATACCGACTGCAGCCGGTAGGCAGGCCACCTGGTCTGGGGGCATGGGTGTTTCTGGTTGGGACCGAGAGGGGGGCACCCCTTAGAGCGCGCGATATAAATTTGATCCCATGCTACGCGAGGTTGTAGCGTCCCCACTTAGAGTTTTGTTTGACAGGTGTCGTGGGTGATTCCAGACACCGGTAAGTTAAGCTGGTGTGTGCGAGTCAGGTGTGTTTTCAATTAAAAGACCGTAGACGGAATTAGTCCCGATGGACTAAAGGAATCCGTTACTCGTGGGTAAAGAGTACACCCTCTACAGAGATTATATCTATTCGAATAGCCGTGTCCATGGTTAAGGACCACGGTCTGGGTTGGGTCAAGTGTCGGTCTTAGTGTCGGTCTTCGGAGGAGAAACTACTAAACCAGAACTTGGATCATGACTGATGACTTGTGATGATTATTTTTATTATGGACTAACCCATTATATTATTTGAATTATTGAGTATCCCTGGGACGGTTCTACCTCCTGGATATTCACTGTGATCATTTTACTTTATAAGCCCTTTATGTGGCGTCGCCAAGACGCCCGACTGTGGCATGCTTGCTATTTATTTACCGTATAAGCCCTTTATGTGGTGTCGCTCAGACACCCGACTGTGGCATGTTTGTTACTTATTTCTCCTATAAGCCCTTTATGCGGTGTCGCTGAGACGCCCGACTGAGGCATGTGTCACATTATTGTCCTTTCGAGGCGTCGCTTCAGACACCCGGTCGGTGCATTTTATTACTACCCTGTTATTGCATATTCATGTAGTATATAAATAACCTGCTTGCATGTATCAGGGATATTATTTTTATGACTGACGTTATGAGCATAGAATATTTTAGATTATGAATATTGTTTGTTATATTATACCCGTGTTCATAATGTTTGCGAGTACATTCAAAAGTACTCACTGGCTTGTCCCTGGCTATTGTCTTGGCCAGGTTTCTTGCTTGGAGAGGAGCGTTGCGATGACAGCCCCGAAACCTAAGCAACGGTGATAGCAGCCTCGCGAAGATAGGAGTTAACCTGGTCAGCTGTTCCTGTGGAGAAATGGAGTCCCATAACGCTGATGATCCACAAACCGCTTCCGCCATCAACCACTAGAAACCATTTGTTGTACTCATAGGCCAGAATGGTCTTGTACTACACATTTTGTATTTTGCTTGGAATTTCTGTATCAAGTTGGTGCCTCATCAGCTAACAGTAATCCTGGGGCTGGTGAGCACAAGGGCCATTTTATGGAAATTAATATCCCGAAAATCCGGTCCTGACAAACTTGGTATCAGAGCCAGGCTGACCATTGGCTAATCCTATCTTAGCCAGGTCGAAAAACCTAGGAAAACCAACCCACCAGACCTTAACCAGACCTCGCCAAGCTTCTCGTGGAAGATACCCACACAGTGACCCCGACACCTTTTGGCAGTCGGTGCCCAACCTATCAGCCTAGCATGTCGATCATGCGCCAGTGACCGGCCCCTAAATAGTCTTTTTTCGCAAGCGTGCGAAGGAAGACTTCGTCCCCTTTTTCTATAAAAAGGGCACGCTAGCCTCAACCCAGCATAGCACAGCCTCTACCCCAAACCAAGCTAGAATGCCAGGACCCATTGTTCACAATGAGACCACGGCCACCAACCTTGGAGGTTTTGTGACAGTGCTAGCAAACCTCACTCGCCGTGCCTTCGTGTTAGAAGAGCCCCCAGAATATGTTGTGTACCAAGGACCCATGAGCGGTGAGAGCCGTCAATTCTGGGCCACGGTGCACATCTATGGTAGGGGTCTGTCACCAGAACGCCCCTACAGGTTCACCGGAAGGACAACTTCCTTTGAGCCACAAGCCATCCAACTAGCTGCCCGAGAAGCTATAGTTCAACTCCGGCACTTGTCACCCAGAGTTAACTGTCGCTCGTTCTACTACTACCCCAGCCGTGACGGATATGGTAGGCCACCCCAGGTTGCCAACGGAGATCACGAGATGGACCCTGCATTGTTGCATCTGGTGCGCTATGTAAGTGCACTAGAGGATATGTTCGATCAAATCACCCTTGATCTGATCGCAGCTCGTGGAGAGCTAATACGCCGAGCCCCGGCAAGAGGAGAAGATGAGCCCAACACCGACAACCCAGTCGTGTTGTTCGGACAACCGATCGAGTCCTTGAGGTCTGCCCCAGTCATCGACCAAAATACATTGATGTCCCCAGAAGTGCTTCATCGCCTTTTGGGAACACACTCCAACGGGATTGTGGCCAACAATCCCCGCGACGGTCATCATCGCTACACCGACCCTGCAGTCCCTCAACCCCCTCTAGCTAATCTCGACGGTGAGACCCGTGGAGAAGCCTCGGCGTCCACAAGGCAAGCCCGCTTGGATATTAACGAGGTAGACTAGAGTCGCTTGAGCAGTACCAAGTCTTAGCATGTCCTCGCCTTGTAACTATGTGACCCTGTATCGCCGTAATTAAATGCTTGTGCGCCCTATTTTAAATAGTAGCCATGCATGAGTATGTCGATGTGCGATTGCATTTTTAAACCTCGGACGTAGCTGCCAAAAACCAACCTCGACGACACAAGGTTTGTACTCTGAGTAAACTTTTTGGTTTCAACTAACAGGAATGATATTTACGAAAACAACTCTTAACAAATCTCGAGGAGGAGATTTTTCTTAAGGGGGTAGTGTTGTAACACCCCAAAAAAATTTAACCATGTTTTGATTATTAAAATTTTGCCAGGAAACTTAAACTTTTATTTTCTGGATTTCCTTTTGTTTTCAGAACCATTCTTTTCTTTATTATTATGGAGTTTTACCCCAAGAGAAAACTCTTCAATCATTATTGGACTTATTTACCCTCTCAAATAAAACATTTCTATTATCAGTAGAATTATTTATATAATTATTTTTCCCTCAGCTCTATTTCTCTAAAAATGATTTTTCATAAGATTTAGGGTCCCATTTGCACTACAACCATTAGATAAATTTATTTAAAATTCCAACAAAAATTTGGAGATGTCATGTGATGTTTTTAAATCACTTTTATGCAAAAATATATTTTGTTCATTGAAGATTTTGAGCTCTACACCAAGTTTTCAAATATGTCCAGTGGGCAATTTTGCACTACAACCTATTTAAATATTTCTTTAAAACTTCCACCAAAATTATGGGATGTTAATAGGAGTATATTATTCAACCTTATGCCAGAAAACCAGTTATGTCCTTTGAAAAATTTGAGTGAATCAACCTCATTTTCATTCTGGTCCAACTTGGTGATTTGTACTGCAACCATATTTTTACTTGATCTTTTACACATGATTCTTTTTCCTACTTACAGCCCATCCTACAAAACCCTTAAGTCCAGGAGAGTGAACCCATTGGAGTATGTTTGGTCCATGCAGTGATGCCATTTTCTTTCTAACCAGGTTTGATTTTCTCAAAAACATGCACTAGCAAGTTTCTGTTTTTGCCAAACTATCCTTGCCACCATCACCTTCATCTAAAGAGATAATGATCTGGGGACTTTGGCCACCCCAAGAACTTCCTAGAAGCCTCTAGCATTTTGTCAAACACCTTGTGTGCATGGCGAGATTCGGCATGAATTTTAATTTGCAATATGAACTTGATCCACTGACCCAGCAACCTTGTCCACTAAGCTCCTAGCTACTCCTAACCTAGGTCTGCTAATTGCCAGCCTCACCCAAGCCCTGTGGCATGCATTGGCATTTCGTCGAGCAGCTAGCGTGCGTGGTCTGTTCGCGCCCAGAGTGCATGTTTTGCACGCGCGTGCACCGAGCCGCTGCGTCTCGCTGCCGCCCACCCCGCGCCCGTTCTGGCCCTTGGCCAACCGCAGCCAGCGCGCCCCGTCTCCTCCTGCACTGCAGAGCCACCCCGACCACCCCACGCACACCACAGCGCCACCGTCAGGTCGGCCGTGGCGGCTAGCTGACGGCCGCAGCAGGCCCCAGCCGTGGCAGCACCGCCCAAGTCGTACACGCGCGCTAGCTCGCCCCTTAAGCAGTATGGAGCTCGTCGGAATGCGCCGGCCAGCTCCACGTCGCCCTGTCCACTACAGGAAGGCGGTTCGCCGACGACCTTATCCACGGCCGTGGAACCGACCTCGGCCGCCTATAAAGAGGCGCCCCCGAGCTCGTCCAGGCCCTCAAGCAACCTCATACCACCTCTCTCACTCCCTCACTAATCCCCCCGTAGCAGTAGAAAGACCTGAGATGGTCGTCTTCTTCTTCTCCGGCAACCACAGCCGCAGCCACTGTCTCGATCATTCCGGCGCCACCAGGGCCTCCCCCTCTCCACTCTCTTCACCAGAATCTCTCTTTTCACCTCATGAATCCATCCCCCTGCTCGATTTTGATCAGGAGCCGCCAGAGGCAAGAGCCCCACCCTGCCCGACGGCCACCGTCCGCTGCGGAGCTCGCCGCCGGCGACTCCGTCCACCCCAGGGACCATAGCGACCACCGAAGGGACCGCCTCAACCCCCTGAGCCCGCGGATGGCCTCGGTTTCTCGAACGGTGCTGCCGTTCGCCGGCGAGCATCGTCGGAGTCCCGCCATTGCTCGGGCAGAGGAGAAGGGAGGGAGAGGCGACTGGTCAAACCTGACCAGTGGGCCCCCTGGACCCACTGTCAGTGACCCAGCGCCGGTCCACGCAGGCGTAAGTGGAGACGTAAAACCAGAGTACGCCTTTGACTTGTTTAGTTTTCCAAACGTTTTTCTTTTTTTGTTTTATTTTAAAAACAGATTTGACCAAAACTTTGACTGGCTATATCTTTTAAAATAAAACTCCAAATGAGTTGATTCTTTTTCCTACCTCTCTCAAATTTAGTCTAGTTTATTTTAAGATTTATTTGAAAAAAAATCAGACAACTTTTTTGTACTGTTTTAAAGCTATGTGTTAATTTGAATAATTTAAAAAATAGGTTTTTGAAGAAGAAGTCAGCTTTCAAAAGGCACACCCCACTTGCATACTCTTGAAGGCAAGCATTCTGGACCCTGGCATATTATTTTTGTGCATTGTTTGATACGATTATAACACCACCATAATACGGAGAACTTGTTATTTTATGTGGTGATACGATCATTTGCATGAATGCATATTGGGGATTTCCTTGTTGTTGGAACTGGACATGCTTGTGATAGTGATCATCCTCGTATGCCCTTCGTGCCTACCGGAAGGAAAACGGGAAAGTTTCTGTCTTGGGTAGACCCGAGCTTGTCCCTAGTTCCTCGTCGAGACGAGTGTGTCTGGTATGGCATGATGGGGTATAATGAGTGGTGATCCTGTCTGTTGGATGAAATATATTCGTTAAGCTAATCATGCAGGGAATACTTAAACCTCCTGAGTCGACCATAGATCGAGTCTTGTTCCAGTAACCCCCATACTTGTTTCGTACTACCACTTGTCCCTACAGCAGGTAGGGTACGGTTCAGTAAGTTGTCAACCCCTTTCTAGCACACAGCGTATAGAGGAGCCATGGTGGAAGATACCGACTGCAGCCGGTAGGCAGGCCACCTGGTCCGGGGGCATGGGTGTTTCCGGTTGGGACCGAGAGGGGGGCACCCCTTAGAGCGTGCGATATAAATTTGATCCCATGCTACGCGAGGTTGTAGCCTCCCCACTTAGAGTTTTGCTTGACAGGTGTCGTGGGTGATTCCAGACACCGGTAAGTTAAGCTGGTGTGTGCGAGTCAGGTGTGTTTTCAATTAAAAGACCATAGACGGAATTAGTCCCGATGGAATAAAGGAATCCGTTACTCATGGATAAAGAGTACACCCTCTGCCGAGATTATATCTATTCGAACAGCCATGTCCACGGTTAAGGACCATAGTCTGGGTTGGGTCAAGTGTCGGTCTTAGTGTCGGTCTTCGGAGGAGAAACTACTGAACCATAACTTGGATCATGACTGATGACTTGTGATGATTATTTTTATTATGGACTAACCCATTATATTATTTGAATTATTGAGTATCCCTGGGACGGTTCTACCTCCTGGATATTCACTGTGATCATTTTACTTTATAAGCCCTTTATGTGGCATCGCTGAGACGCCCGACTGTGGCATGCTTGCTATTTATTTATCGTATAAGCCCTTTATGTGGTGTCGCTCAGACGCCCGACTGTGGCAAGCTTGCTATTTATTTATCGTATAAGCCCTTTATGTGGTGTCGCATAGACGCCCGACTGTGGCATGTTTGTTACTTATTTCTCCTATAAGCCCTTTATGCGGTGTCGCTGAGATGCCCGACTGAGGCATGTGTCACATTATTGTCCTTTCGAGGCGTCGCTTCAGACACCCGGTCGGTGCATTTTATTACTACCCTGTTATTGCATATTCATGTAGTATATAAATAACCTGCTTGCATGTATCAGGGATATTATTTTTATGATTGACGTTGTGAGCATAGAATATTTTAGAGTATGAATATATTTTGTTATATTATACCCGTGTTCATAATGTTTGCGAGTACATTCAAAAGTACTCACTGGCTTGTCCTTGGCTATTGTCTTGGCCAGGTTTCTTGCTTGGAGAGGAGTGTTGCGATGACAGCCCCGGAACCTAAGCAACGGTGATAGAAGCCTCGCGAAGATAGGAGTTAACCTGGTCAGTTGGTCTTGTGTGGAAATGGGGTCCCATAACACTGATGATCAACGAACCGCTTCCGCCATCAACCACTAGAAACCATTTGTTGTACTCATAGGCCAGAATGGTCTTGTACTACAAATTTTGTATTTTGCTTGGAATTTCTGTATCAAGTTGGTGCCTCATCAGCTAACAATAATCCTGGGGCTGGTGAGCACAAGGGCCATTTTCTGGAAATTAATATTCCGAAAATCCGGTCCTAACAGAAAAGAAGCAAAGAAGGAGGCTTAAAGACCATCACTTGACTGACCAGATTTAAGGGGCACTTAAACATCATGTGCAATCTATGAACTAACATAAACATTGCATATTCCAGATTCTACAATGGAATGCACATGTATTTGGTTATGCCATGTATGATGATGCCTAAATGTACACTATAGCAGGCAGGAGTGATTCATCATTGCACGCACAATTGAATTGCAGGTTAAGGGCCAGTTCTATTCCGCCTTTTCAGGGCTTATTATCAAAATAAGCCATAAAAGATGTAAAGAAGTCATTTTTGAGTTATGGGCTTGTGCTTAACTGATTTTGCTTTGGAGGGGGTGTTTCGGATAGAACCTCACTAAAAATTGAAGGGAAGGGGAATAGTGAAATGACTCTATTGTCTGCCTATATTACACTCAAAATGCAACTGGTGACGCCTGTGTCACACCTCACCCTCAAGTAAAAACAAACACGCAAGCGTTCATTGCCCTGCCCGCTTGCATCTCCTCTCCCCTTTCCCTCTACCTCGATCCCCTGCCTGCAGCACTAGGGTTCCTCTAGCAAGCCGTCGCCACTGGTCCCATTTGGCCTGGTCCTCGACGATGCTCTGTCCATCTAGGCTACATGGCGTGGGGTAGGCGATCTCCTGGCTGCTCCTCCTCCGTGTCGCCCCTCATTCTCATGGTCTCCAGCAGCTGCTCCACTGTGGTTCGTCCAATGCACTACTCCGGCAGGCGCTGCACAACTACGTCTAATGCCACACTGCGGCAGAAGGCACCTTATTCCCCCTCCCCACCTCCCAGGCCGTGGCCTTGAGGTGCTGTTGAAGGAAGAGCTCATCCAACAAGGTGAGGATCTCCTCTGATTTTTTTGCCAAATTTTCATTATGATCCACTATACGATGAATTGCTATGAGCTGCTTCTGCTGCTGCTATATGATGCATTGCTATGAGCTGCTCCTGCTGTTGCTATATGATGAATTGCTATGAGCTGCTGCTATATGATGAATTGCTATGAGCTGCTGCTGCTATATGATGAATTGCTATGAGCTGCTGCTGCTGCTATATAATGAGTTGCTATAAGTTGCTCATGTTGCTGTTGTATGATGAATTGCTATGCGCTGCTCCTGCTGATGCTATATGATGAATTGCTATGAGCTGCTCCTGCTGCTGCTATATGATGAATTGCTATGAGCTGCTCCTGCTGCTGCTATATGATGAATTGCTATGAGCTGCTGCTGGTATATGATGAATTGCACACTGCTGCTGTATGATCAGTTGCTATGAGCTGCTGCTGCTATATGATGCTTCCAGGTGGTGCTGCTATATGATAATAACTAGCCACTTGGACCATCGAATTTCAATAAATAATTGTTCTTCATTTAAATGTGGGTCATGTGTTTTTCGTTTAAATTAGGCAATGGGATCTCTATGGAAAACATTGACGAAAGTACATTGTGCCAAGTAGATGGTATCTTTGTATTTGCATTTTGAGCAAATAGTGATGGTCTGTTTTCCTATCATATTAATTACTGCACTGGGTTCAATTTGTGATGTTTGCAGGTCAAATTAATTTTCATATGGGCAGCAAAATGAAAAAAATATAATGCAATCTAGACTTTTCACTGATCATACCAAAGATAAGCTGAAAACGCAATGAAAATAAATGGTTGGCTTATTACATGGAGCTTATATTCACAGGTGCTTATTTTCTTAGGATAACTTGTAATAACTGTCCCTAAGAAACTTGGCCAATAGAACTGACATACAAATAACATGTCATGATGATTGCAATGGAGGAGTGACGTACCATAGCACACTGTATAGGCTCACCGCTGGCTCTCCTTTTTTTGTGATGTTCCATGAAATTGCCACATACATCTTGTACTTTTTCATTGTGTAACCCTATATGTAAGTTGACACGGCTAATTTCAGACATCTCTACATGATAATACATTGCATATCCCTTGCGCATATTTAAGCCACCAATTAATGATTGTGTGCGTAGCATAAACTAGCCATGACTCTATGTGCTGGACTAGCAGGCACTCTAAGGGAGCCTAATGTAGTGTATTGGAATTCCTACATGCCACCTACAATTTTGTGTAATGTACTCCCTTTGTTCCTAAATATATGTCTATGTAGAGATTCCAGTATGGACCACATACAGATGTATATAGATCCATTTTCGAGTGTAGATTCACTCATTTTGCTCCGTATGTGGCCTATAGTGGAATCTCTAGAAAGACTTATATTTAGGAACGGAGGTACGAGGTAGTATCATGTATGACATCTACATATCTAATTTAGCAGCCAGTAGTAGAAATCATTGTTTGCACAATGGGATTACTGGTCAAAAATCCTAGCAAAGCACGCTGGCAGGAACAGAACAATACAAGAGAGAGAGACATGCTTACAAGACCATAGCAATGCCTCGGTCCAGGATCTTGGTTGACCAAGCTGTTAGATCTAGAAGAAACATCGTCCTTGTAGTTTTTGCCAGCTGCATAACAGGTAACAACGACCTGTTAGTATATTTGAAGTACATCGGGCAGGTGATGCTGGACGGGTTTAAAGGTGATAAGTACCTAGGCCGTGGCGGGTGCTTGGCATCTTGCCATACGGTGGGAATCAGGTTAGAAACGTCAAGGGTGATGACGCTGCGCTGGCTGTCAGGGTCCGGTAAGGAGATCTAGAACCGTCGAGTAGGGTGTTTGTGGAGCGGCTCCGGTAGTGTGGACTATGGTGTGGGCAAAGCGGATCTGTGGTCGTGGACGAGGGCGTAGGTGAAGCTGCTCCGGTGGTTGGGTTAAGGATGGTGTCGACGATGCGGATCTGTGGCCGTGGACGGGGCATCAGAAGCTGCTCCGGTAGGTTGGATGAGGGTGCGAGGAAGCGGATCTGAGGCCGTGGACTTGCGAGTTGTCAAAGCGGCCCCGGTAGGATTGAAAATGGTATAGGCGAAACTACTCCGGTGGGGTTGACGATGGCGTCGGCGAAGCGGCTGTTGAGGAAGGTGTCGGCAAAGAGGATCAGAGGCCGTCGACGGGGGCATCGGTGGGGCGGCTCCGGGGGGTGTGGACGAAGCGTCTCCGGTGGGGAGTACGAATGAGCCACTGCAGATGCGCTGCGGTTGACGAGAGTACCGGCGAAGCAGATCCGGCGCCGTGGACAAGGTCGACACTGAATGGGCTATGGTACAGTGGTGGATGAGCGGTCTACTTGTTTCTAGGGGAGGTGGGAGGGGTAGATGCGGCCGCAGAAGCAGATCCGGCGAGGTGGACGCTGCTGGCAGTGAATGGGCTCTGGTACGCCGGTGGATGAGCAGTCTAGGGTTTCGAGAGGGGAGGGGAGAAAGGCCAATGAAGTACATACGGCGTGATGTGAGATGCTCTGGTGTTGTGGAGTTAGTCGTTTTTGCGGGAGGGGAAGAGGAAATGGGGGTGTCGTGTAGTGGGGGGAACCGGAAGTTACCAAAGCAGCCCCGACCTATTATGTAGATGAGGGCGGTATTGTAACTGTTGGTCTCCGTGCACCAAGGACAAAAGGGGAATTTCGCATGCTAAAGACTAAGGTGGCGGAAATTTTAGAAGGAGGCGGGAGATTTTGCCGCCCGCGTGATCATTCATATCCAGTTTCAACTAATTTTGGACCATGCTACCGGGAAGGTCATGCGAGACTGTGTACACGGGGCATGCGTCGGCAGTTAATAACTGGTGTGAAGTCCACCCCAGAAAAAAAGACAATAACTCGGGACGAGGCGCCGATAATTTGGATGTTCACACGGGCGCGGCCAATCGTACGGGTGTAGTGGCGCGTTCACAAAAAAAGGGATCAAATGCTCAGCCTATGTATTTCTCGTGTAAATAGATAATTTAGTGCAATTGGTTATTTACTTTAAACATAATGCATTGACGTGTTAGTGTAGAGGCGCACAAGAAGAAATGGATATTGTAGTCCGCTACTTAAAAGTGTTACCTGATATGATTACATAGCCTCCATTTCATAAATTGCGTACCCGTTGAATTCATATATGAATATTACATATATTACTTCATAATAGAACCTTAAATCATCCAAGACTAATTATTTTGAATGCAAGAGTAACAATGGTGCATGTACATGATAGCTACATTGGTTGTTTGAAGAAACATCACTGTAACTTTGGCATGCACAACTGAAAAGGTTTATTTAAATAGAAAATATGTGATATGTGAGTGTCCAATCTTTATAGCGTTGAATCGATATTGTACCTTTGGCCACGATATGAAGTAGATATTTATTTATGTTCAAGCGATGCACGTCCACGATCGCTAGATAGTGATACGTGAATGAATTGTGCAATCTCTCTCACACGCATACATATCTCATTTCCCTGTGGGCATCGGAATCACACACGCGCACTTCATGTATTTCTCTCCCTCCGTCAAGGTTAGGATTCGTCTTTCTACCCTGTCCTACAAGTCTCTCACACAGAAACACAGACGCTCTCTCTGTCGAACACGCCCACCCCTTTAATTCCGCCCACCCACATCCACTAATGTCTCAAACTATAATAATGTCTCTCACACATATGCCTAAGGTTAACTCGAGTTCCGGAACCATATAAATACATACAATGGGATTCCAGCAGAGCACCTTTTGTTTTGAGATTTCGCTCTCTCTCTCTCTCTCTCCCTATCTCTCTCTCTCTCTCTCTCTCTCTCTCACACACACACACACACGTGTGTGCGCGCACACACACACATTGTTTCTCGCTTCATTTTTTCCGGCACTTGCATGCACACAATTTTGTTTATCTTCGTGATGCTTTAAGTATGCCTCGCACAAGTGCTATCTACCTATCCCTTAATATAGCTAGATATGTGTCACACAAACTCCTTCTCCCTACTAGCAAGATGCCCATGCGTTGGACGAACATCAAGATGCATTTGTATGAGTAGTTTATCTTGTGGGAGAAAAGGATGAACAAGGGAATGCCTTATTTGCAAATGTGGAGAGGGGTGTGGGTATCTTTTTGCAAAATTGCCACAGTTTCCTTCCTATCCGTCGGATATAAATCGGATGGCCTATATTGCAGGATGGCAGGAACACCATCATCACCGACTCTGTTTTTATAAGAGTAGGGATATGTGAGTGTCACTTCCCCCACACACACACCCACACAACCACACACACTTCCCAACACCGAAGGAGTAGGGTGACACCTCGATCTTGATACTAATCTATCGACTGGCTTCTCTCTCAAACACACACACACACGCACACACACACACTACCCAACACCGAAGGAGTAGGGCGGCACCTCGATCTTGATAGTAATCTATCTAATCCTCTTTCATACACACACACTCGCTAGTTGTGCCTCTATGCCTACTGAGCACACTCTCGATATGTCTTTCCGTCCCTCCCCCTCCCCCCCCCCCCACCCCAACAATGACAGCAGAAGGGTGACAACTCGATCTGATCGTAATCTGTCAATTGGTTTCTCTCTCGAACATTGTGTCTTTGTGCCTCGCTCAAGAGCCCCTCGATATTTAGACTTCTCAAGCAAGACAGCTTGTAGTGACGATGACGCTGAACCCAAGTGTGCCTTGTTTTTACCGGCCTCATGTGATAGTTTTCACCCTGTTTTCTGTTAATTAACAAGGCAACCTTTTCTTTGTTACTACTAGTGAATCTGAAATCATTCGGGGCAGACATAAAATATATCACTTCAACCCAATTATCGCAGTAACTATTTTAGAAGAAACTAGCTAGATGCCCGTGCGTTGCACGGAACATCAAGATGCATTTGTATGAGTAGTTTATCTTGTGAGAGAAAAGGATGAACGAGGGAAGGCCGTATTTGCGAACGTGGAGAGGGATGTGGGTATATTTTTGCAAAATTGCCATGGTTTTCTTCCTATCCGTTAGATATAAATCCGACGGCCTATATTGCAGGATGGCACGCACACCATCATCACCAACTCTGTTTTCTACTCCCTCCGTTCCTAAATATTTATCTTTTTAGAGATTTCAACAAGTGACTACATATGGAGCAAAATGAGTGAATCTACACTCTAAAATATGTCTACATACACATCCGTATGTGGTAGTCCATTTGAAATCTGAAAAAGACAAATATTTAGGAACGGATGGAGTATAAGAGTAGACATGGAGATATATCTCTAGCATGGTCTACAACAAAAGTGTGCTAGACTGGTTAGCGCCGGATGCTCGCAACACAATGACATGAGTTCGAATTCTGTCTTTAACTTTAGATTTTTATAATATATATTACTTATTTAATATATACTTCTTTCGCTACTGTACTGACAGTGGAACCCACAGAGTACTTAGAATACAAGATTAAGGATGAACTTGTTTCTTTTTAACTTTCATGCGAAGTCAGTAGCCACCACAGAAGCCACGTGTACACTGTACATGCAATTAACTTTTTATAGAGGGACAATCATACACGCAATTAACTCAAATGGATTGGATGTCACTCTATTATTTCCAGCATAAGAGCATCTCCAACGGCAGCCGGCAAATTTCCTCCCGCTTCCTTCCGCGGAGGACGACATCAAACGCCAGCGGCATACATTTTCGCAACTCTAACCAGCTAGATGAAATTCGTGCAAACACGGACTGATTTCATATAAGCATGAAGGATTTCGTATAAAAAAGCTGGATCTTCATATAAACATGATGGATTTCATTACATTTACATGGACTAAGCGGTGCCAATCCGGCTCTCTTGGTATAATTAATACTCCCTCCGTTCGGAAATACTTGTCCTAGAAATGGATGTATCTAGACTTATTTTAGTTATAGATACATACACTTTATCCATTCTTAGAACCAAAATTTCCTGCCAGCTGGAGAGGGAGTACATAATCTAAATGGCCGCCCGCGGATCCCTTTGTCTTCATCATGTCCGGCAGACACTTTGCGAGGTCGACGAAGGTCCTCGGAAGAGACGAAGAAGCAAAGAAACCACCTGAATGCGCAGTCGTCGCCTTGGCGGTGGCCTTCATGGGACCCAAGCGGCGGCGGCCTCCCGTGTTCTACTTCTCCTCGACGATGGTGGTGGACACGGAGAAGCTGGCCACTGACTCGTCGCTCTCCATGCACCCGGCTTCTGTCTCTGCCCGCATGGCGCTACCGCAGGCACGGGAGGCGCGCCCACAGACACGGGAGGCGCGGCACCACAGACACTGGTGGCGCGGTATGACGCGACAGCAACGACGCCCGTACCGGTGTGCTCGCCGCCATGCCGGCGTGGAGCAACTCGCCACTCCTCATCAAGCTGAACTGGAGCGGCGAGTTGCTGCACCACGCGCCTGCTTGGGGTGGCAACTGGCTCCGTCGGGCCAAGCGAGGTTGGTGAAGCACCGAGCGGCCTCGCCCGTATCCGGAGGGCTCGGCGGGCCACCCAGCCAGGTAATATGCCGGAGAACAGCTCCTCGGAAGCCATTAGAAGAGTGGAGAAAATGGTGAAGGAGGAGATGGGGGAGCGGCGGAGGGGTGCGATTCTTGCCCGTTGTCTGTCTGGCCTCGTGTAAATAGAGGGCGGATAGTAGGAGCTTGGTCGGTGTCTGGCCTCGTTTAAACTGAGGGCGGACGGGAGGAGCTCGACCGGTGTTGCGTTTAATTCCGGCCCGCTCATGAACGGACGTGTGGCTGGAGTAGGTTTCTCGGTTTGCATGCGGGTTTAACGGAGGGGTTTGATGGAGGCGAGGAGGCGTGTTCAGCCGGGCGTGCAGCAGGCGGCGCAGTACTATTCGATTTGACAACGGGCGACGTAGTTCCCGATACAGCTTTAATGTAGATGAGGGAGGGAGTAGCGGTTCCCGAAATGTTGAACGGCCAATGCATCCTCCTTCAATTAATGCATGAGGGAAGTACTGGGAGGAGGACCAGGAAAAGAGGCTGCACGATTTGAATGCAACGCAGTTTGCCCTCATATAAAGTCGCCCCTCCATTCCAATGCATCTACCACATCGTACGCACCTAAGAATTTGCCTAAAGCACCTACACTAAGCACAAAAGAGCTCACTCCAGACCCCTGGCGGCGTTGCGCGCGAGCGGCCAGCGGCTATGCTAGATGGTCCATGACGTCGGCCTGTGGCATGGCGCCGAGGATCCTCTCCATACAGTGTTGGAGACCGGCTGGTGGATGGCCGTCGTCGACGCCAACTACGACTCTCAGTTGAACCAGATGATCGTTGCCACCACCAACAAGTTCACCGTCCTCAAGAAGCTCGCGGACGACATCACCATACTCCTCCAGCCCGCGCGCCCGGGCTCCTCATTGCCTGCCACCCTAATCGGCCTCCATGGCCAGAACCTCTTTCAAGCACTGGTGGCCCTGCGACTTCCCGCCGACGCCACGAAGAATGTCCACCTGGAGGTCGCGCTCGCCGCGAGGCGCCTCACCCTGCAAGAATTCGTCGACCTACACATCCACGTGTACGAGCAAATCATATACATAGGTATCTACAAGGCTAGTGAGGACTCTACGACGTTGGCCTTCCTCAACCGGCTGGAAGCCTTGGATGCCTTTACTGAGAAGCACCTCGACCTCGCCACAAAAGCCGCCGCTCCTTAGCCGCCGGTCGGTGGCCCGGCGCACTAAGTTGAGGAGGAGGATGTCGTACGTTGATGGATGCAACTTTCTTCTTGCCTTCTATAACCACCACTACGATCGCATCATCATTGTGGCCTTAATTCTTATTGTGTTGTTGCATTCTCGTTCCAGTCAATACCGACATGTGCGATCCCTTTGCTTAATTATATGCATCACTGTAACTAGTACTCTATCCGTCAATTTATAAGTTGTGCTTACCTTTTCCATCAACTTCGTGCAATGCACGGGCATCTCGCTAGAAACACTAGAACATGTCGGACCGCGTGTGACCCAACCGATGATGCGCCAACCTAGCTACTACGTACCCTGCTTATCTGGCGGAAATAGCCCCGCCCTAGCATTTCCAATCGTTATTTCTATCTATCGATCGTGCCAAGGAGCAGAACCAAAATGTTACAACTTATACATGTTTCTCTACTCCTATTCCTATAAAAGACTCAGTTGGTGATGGTGGTGTGTCTACCATCCATCGTTTCTGACCATTAGATCTGCATCTAACGGCTGTGAGGTAAGTTGTGGCATTTTTGCAACAATAGCCCACTTCTCTGCTCCAATTTGCAGAAAACCCCTTATTATCTTGAAAGCAACCACATCCCTCCCTCACCTCATCAAAACAGCCTGAGAAATATATTTTGAGTGAAAATTACTCCCTCCGTTCCTAAATATTTGTCTTTCTAGAGATTTCAATAAGTGACTACATACGGAGCAAAATGAGTGAATCTACACTTCAAAATATGTCTATATAATCCGTATGTGATAGTCCATTTGAAATCTCTAAAAAGACAAATATTTAGGAACAGAGGGAGTAATATATTAGGAGTATATCAAAACAAGAGTGATATCTTTCAAGTTTGTGAACAAGTACTACTATTCTACTACTTTGGATCCGTCGCAACGCACGGGCACATTGCTAGTAAAAGGAAAAGGCCTGCCGCGTTCGTGTCGCACTCCCCCCACACACGCCCGGGAATCGGGAGTACTCCACGACCCGTCTGGCAAGACACATAGCTTAGGAAGGCGTGTTTCCTAGCATTTTCACTTTCATGTGGGACCGCCGTTGACCAAACCGACTATTGGCAAACCGCACAACGCCCGCCGCCGGGTTGGAAAACAGAAACGAGGGGAAGATCTAGCTGTAGCACGGAAGCCAAGAAATTTGGTGTCAGATGGGGTTCGTTGATAGAGTAGGAGCATTCCGTACTACTCTACTCCTACTAGTACCTAGTTTGTACTATGCAACTAGTACTACCACTATACAACTAGTACGTCGCGTGCACGCACAAAGATCGTAGGAACAAAAACGGAAGATCTTGTTTTGGGTGATTTATCTTTTTCACCAACGTAGTATGAATAATATGATGTGGGGGCACCCATGAAGCTTATGTGGCTTGGTTGCATGGCTACGAAAGGTTAGAGAAAATAAATAGATAATGTGTTTAGAGTGCACTCCACTAAATGATATACTTTGGATCCATTGCAACGGGCGGCACATCTATATCTATACCCCTATATAGTGTGTGAATAACTTTGAAAGTTGGTCATTGGATGAAGCCAATCCGACGGTACAATGATGGCAAATCCGAGCACTACTGGCCGTTGGATATCATCTACATTCCACCAGATTCTGCCACATGTAGAATCTAGAAGACTCCATGGTTGAACTTCATTCATGACTAACTCTGCCACAACTAAGCTTAGGCAAAGTGTGTCTGCCACAAAAAATGTGGCTAACAAAATGGCCACCACAAGTGTGGCAAGATTTGGCAAGAAGTTGAGTATATGACATGTGGACCATGTTGCTAGAAAAGTGTGGTAAGCCACAAGTGTAGCAATGAACCAAACACATGCCTGGTGTGTTTGGTAGGGTGTATGAAGGGTGCATGATCCCAAGAGTTCCCTTCTCGACCCACTTTTGGGTGTTTGGTAGAGTGTATGGAGGGTGCATGAGTCCACACTAGATTAGCACAAATACACTAGAAGCATGCATGAAGAGAGCATACATGAAGAGGGGTGTTGAGTTGAGCATGCATGAAGAGGGAACAACTATGCTGAGACGAGAACGCAACCAAACACACTTGTGGCACGCCTAAGCTTAGGCGTGGAAACCTTAGGCTGCAAACCAAACCATAACTTTGAAAGTTGGTCATTGGATGAAGCCAATCCGACGGTACAAAGATGGCAAATCCGAGCACTACTGGCCGTTGGATATCATCTACATTCCACCAGAATTTGCCACATGTAGAATCTAGAAGACTTCACATGTAGAAGCATAATGCACAAACCACCAGAATCTCATGCGTGCAATGCACATGTACCTTACTAGTAGTTGGTAGTACTAGTAAGAAACAAATTCCGGGTTTGGCACGAGCTCGTACTGCGGGAGCACCACAAGGCATGCCGCAGGAGTTACCTTTCCCTCTCGGGGCCCACGGGACCAAACTTCAGTGGCTTAGTGCCCGGCCTATGAGTCCATGACATGCGGACCTTAAATGCGGCTGGCCTACATGTCATTCTCATGGTGGTGGTGTAGTTCGCGACTCACTCGTTCGAGATGAACCGGCCGGTGGTGGCGTGGCCGTGGCGAGCAGTTGGGCGTTGGGGCGTTACGAGGCATAGATGGCCACACCGGCGGGTACTACCTGTAGTACAGAAGTACTCCAACTGAGGATTGATGCCCGGGACGAAATGTGTCACAGCCGCTGGATGAAAATTCGATGGTGCAGGAGTACGGATCAGAGCACAGCAGCGGAGCAGGCAAACCGCGTCCAATCGGGTGTGGCTGTGGTAGAAAGTTGAAGGTCGGCGCAGTTCAGCTAGCCCGCATGTCATGCACACAAAGGCAGAGGAGCGGTGGGGCCGAGAGGGATGAGGCGCACGTCGGGGGAATGAGGATCCCCTGACATGAACAATCCTACCATTCTATCACTGACATGTGGGACCCGCAAGTGTGGGTCCCACCAGTCAGCGAAGGAAAGGCAGGGTAAGGCAGTGATAGCCACGTTAGAGGATCCATGTCCACGTCGGGGGACGTCGTGCTTACAGGTAGGAGCGGCCTCGTGGGAATCGCGTGTGGGTGTGGCAGTGGTAGAAACAAGAAACGCGATGGTCGTCGTGGTTCAACTTCCATGGACAAGCTGTCATGTCTGCTGACACATGTATATCAAAACTAGAGTGTTTATATTTCAAGCACGTGAACAAGTGTTATTCTACTACTTTGGATCCATTGCAATGCACGGGCCAGCACATTGGTAGTAGTAGTGTCTATCTCTATCTCTAGAGGCCTTCCCTCCTTCATCCTTTTCTCTCACAAGATAAACTACTCATACAAATGCATCTTGATGTTCCGTGGAACACACGAGGATGTTTCCTTAGGGGTCTCTCCAGTGCGTCGTGGCCGTAGTTGCAAGTTGACGCCCCTTGAGATGCCGACGTTGAGGGGCACTCGGATTTCCTCCGATGAGCAGGTAAGATGAGTTTTATCACGTAGTAAATGCATTCTAAAGACTACTTCCGTGTCCATTTCCTAATTCTCCCCATGCCCACTGTTTCACAGGTTAGGTTCGGTGCGAGTGGAGATTGGCTTGCATATGTACGAGAGGGTACCAACATCAATTTGCACAACAGTTACAACGGTGACACCGTTCCCGTAGAACCTTTGTCCAACATTGGGATCAGCCATGCAACGAGCCACCGCATGAATTGGTACGATAGAACCACGGTGAGATTGAATAAGATAGCACGAACTTTGCACATGGCGGTCAAAGGTGGACCATGCTGTTTGTGGCCAATTTTGTTGTGTTCTACGGTAGGGTGCGTCGACTGCAAATTAAAAATTCCTACGCGCAGAACATCCAGGAACATGCTACGGGAGATGGATCACAGTTCGTTACCACTAGACGCGCAGTGCCGTGCAGCGGAAGAAGAGTTGGGGCAGCGCGTCTGCGTGGATCGTCTCCTCCTCGTTCGATCTCCCTCGAGCGGCCGGTCGTCTGATCCCGCGTACGAGTTCGCCGGAGCGGCGCAAGTGCACCGCCTCTAACGGTATCCGCGCGTGCGGGAGGAACGTCGTGCGGCGGACTGCTAGGTCCGATCACACAGTCGGCGGCGAGTGGAGGTGGCTATTCGCAACACATGCAAACCCTAGTCGCAGCGCCGAAGCGATCAACCTCCTGAGGCCGAAGCGATCTGCCTCCTGAGGCCGAAGCGATCTGCCTCCTGAGGCCGAAGCGATCTCACTCATCTGAGTGTGCCGCACCTCCACTTTATATAGGCGTCCGTCGCGGGCTCAACACTTGGGCCTCGCTCGGACCCTAAAGCCCAAAGTCTATTCGGACACGTTCCTAGTCCAGTTCGGATCACATTCGACCAGTGTCCTACGAACTGACCTCGTAGGTTCCTTCCCTTAAGCGCGCGACCCCTTAGGTTCAAGTCGGCTTGGTCACAGTTCGGATCACCTCCGACCTGTATGGTTGGTAGCGGCCTCTAGCAAGGCGTGCTGACCACCAAGCAAACGATGAAGCTGGTTAGGCGAACCTGTACAACGTGTCACACTTCTGTTCCCTTTGCCACACGATATATGTTGTCGGGCTCAAGGCGAGACTGTCATCCTTGTGCTAACCCGACCTCTTTCGCGTTCGGTGATACCGACCACAATCCGGATTATCTCATAATCCTTGTCGCATGGCCATGCTATTCCTGGTCGATCACACGAGGGCCCAGAGTATATCTCTCTGATCGGAGGGCAAATCCCATCTTGCTCGACCATGTCTCGCAGCATGGGACTGGACAAACCGAAACCTACCTTTGTAACTACCCGATCCACGGAGTAGCGTTTGGTCGGCCCAAAGCAAGTCTGTCACCATCCAGTACATCGTCACCAGGTCTTAGGACATAGAACGTATGTTGTACTAGAGACTCACAGATGCCATATCGTTGCGTCTCATAGTTGGGTCTGTCCGACTCGGACCTTATCTCGACTCGGATCCGACTATGTCGAATCCGACCAGACCTTTCCAAGTCCATATTATCCGGTTAGCATCCAATGCTCCATGGCTAGTGTGACCAAGCCATCGACCGTGTCATATGCCGGTCTAGTCGGCTTGGCGTCCACACAGCCCTTTTGACTAGGGACCTTTTAGGACAGTCATCATACAATGCATAGTCCCACAAACAAGTCACATACTTGCGATACACATCATTGATAATGTCCAAGGACTATCTTTATTCATAAACACATAGGAAATATCATCATACATGATTGCCTCTAGGGCATATCTCCAACAGTCTCCCACTTGCACTAGAGTCAATCAAATAGACATCGAATGCCCATGGCTCTAACGTGCCCCTCATGCTTGGGTTGTGGGCGGCTTAGTCAGCGGATCTGCAACATTTGCATCCGTGTGAATCTTGCATAACTCTACATCACCATTCTTTACGATCTTTCGTATCGGTGATATTTCCGGTCTATGTGTCCGACCTTGTGGTGATTCCTCGGCTCCTTGGCTTGTGCGATGGCACCGAATTATCACAATAAAGGTCCAACGGTTTCACCGAGGCTGGGAAGATACCAAGATCATCCAGAAAATGCGGATCCAAACACCTTCCTTTGCAGCTTCACAAGCCGCAATGTATTCGGCTTCGTGGTAGAATCGCCACCGTATCCTGCTTGGAACTCATCCGATTACTGCTCCTCCGTTCAGGGCGTACGAATCCGGACTATGATCGACAATCATCTCATCGGTTTGGAAACTAGCATCGACATAACCCCTTATGACGAGCTCTTCCTCACCTCCATAAACTAGGAACATCTCTTTAGTCCTTTTCAAGTATTTCAAAATAGTCTTTACCGCTGCCCAAAGACTCTCACAGGTTGGCCTGGTATCTACTTGTTAGGCTTATTGCAAAAGCAACATCAGGCCTTGTACATATCATGGCATACATGATGGATCCGATTCTTTGAGGCATACGGAATCCTACTCATCTGTTTCGCTCATCGGATGTCGAAGGACTCTGAGTCTCGCTTAGCCTTATACCATGTGAGAGCGGCAAGAACCCTTTCTTCGCCTCACTCATGTTGAACCGCTTCAACACTTTATCTATGTACGTGCTCTGGCTTAAGCCGAGCAGCCTCCTCGATCTATCTCTATAGATCTTAATGCCTAAAATATAGACTGCCTCACCAAGTTCCTTCATCGAAAACTTGCCAGTCAATGATTCCTTGACCGAGTTTAGCATCGAAACATTATTTCCGATCAGTAGTATGTCATCCACATACAAGATCAAAAACACTATCGAGCTCCCACTTAACTTCTTGTATCAACAAGAGTCCTCTTTGCTTTTGATGAAACCGAGATCAGTGACGACTTCATCAAAACGAATGTTCCAACTCCGAGATGCTTGCTTCAACCCATAAATGGATCTCTTGAGCTTGCATACCTTACTAGTGCTAGTCGGATCGACAAAACCCTCGGGCTGTATCATATACACGTCCTCGGTTAAATTTCCGTGAAGGAAAGCCGTCTTGACATCCATCTGCCATATCTCGTAATCGAAATATGCAGCTATAGCTAGTATGATCCTCACCGATTTCAGCATCGCTACCGGTGAGTAAGTCTCGTCGTAGTCAATTCCTTGAACTTGTCCATAACCTTTAGCGACAAGCCGAGCTTTGTAGATCTGAACATTTCCATCCACATCGGTTTTCTTCTTAAAGACACATTTGCAACCAATGGCAGTTATGCCAGGTGGCGGATCAACCAAGTCCCAGACTTGATTCTCATCCATGGACTTTAACTCGGATCTCATGGCCTCCAGCCATGCCTCGGAATCTGGGCTCACCATCGCTTCTGCATACGTGGTCGGCTCGTCGCTTTCTAGCAACAATACATCACGCACTCTGCGCAATCTCTCCGACCTTCGTGGTTCCGGTGCCGCTTCCACTACAGGTTCCCTGACTGACTCCGGTATGATCTCATCACTAGCCGAGCCGTCCCTGAGTGGTCCTCGAATTTCTTCAAGTCGAACCGTCCTCCCACTGGCCTCCCGACTGAGAAACTCTTTCTCAAGGAAAACCCCGTTCCGAGCAACAAACACTTTGTTCTCTTCCCGGTTGTAGAAGTTATATCCCAAGGTTTCCCTCGGATATCCCATGAATATGCATTTATCCGACTTGGGTGTAAGCTTGTCTGACATAAGTCGCTTGACAAATGCTTCACAACCCCAAATCTTTAGAAAAGACAAACGGGACTCTTCCCACCACATCTCATGTGGTGTCTTGTCTACGGATTTTGATGGTACCCTATTAAGTGTGAAAGCTGCAGTTTCTAGGCGTATCCCCAAAATGACAAGGGTAAATCCGATTTGCTCATCATAGACCAGACCATGTCCAACAAGGTCCTATTCCTCCGTTCGACACGCCGTTTCTCCGTATGGCGTGCCGGAGGTGTGAGCTGAGGTACTATACCTCGACTTTTAGATGATCATCGAACTCCTGGCTCATGTACTCACCTCCACGATCAGATCGCGAAGCTTTATAGTCTTGCCGAGCTGATTCTCAACCTCGCTCAAACTCTTTGAATTTTTCAAAAGTCTCCGACTTGTGCCTCATCAAATAGATATATCCATATCTACTCAAGTCATCGGTAAAAGTCACGGCATCTTGATAGCCACCTCTGGCGGTTGTGCTCATTGGACCACACACATCCCTCGTATAAGCTCCAACAGCTCGGATGCCCTCTCGCAACTCTTTGCGAAAGGAGACTTAGTCATCTTGCCGAGCAAGCATGATTCACATGCCTCGAACGATCCGAAGTCGGACGAAGTTAGGAGCCCATCATCATGGAGCTTCTTCATGCGTTTCGGACTAATGTGTCCAAGCCGGCAATGCCAGAAGTATGTCGGATTTATCTCATTAGGCTTATGCCTCTTGACATTTACGTATAGACCGGTTCCTGTTCTAGATTCAATATAAATAGCCCATCAACAATGGGTGCATAGCCGTGGAACATACCATTCAAAAATATCGAACAACCATTGTCCTTTAAATTGAATTCATAACCCTGACTCATCAAACATGAGGCAGAAATAATGTTCCGACTAAGTGCAGGAATGTAATAACAATTATTCAATTCCATAATGAATCCGGAAGGAGCTGGAGCTGCATCGTGCCGACCTCCAACGCAGCAACTCTTGCTTTGTTGCCGACCACGATGTCAATCTCCCTTGTGCCACATGCCTAGTTCTTACCAGCCCCTGCATCGAGTTGCAAACTTGAACAACCGATCCGTATCAAATACCCAAGAGCTACTAGGTATGTCGGCAAGGTAAATGTCTATAACATATGCAACAAGTGTACCTTTGCACAAGAAGCATTTCCGGCCTTCTTGCCATGCTCGCAAGCCACTTGCTACAGTTCCTCTTCCAAAGACCGGTCTCCTTGCGGTGATAGCAAACGGTCTTTGAGTCCGGTCCAGACTTGGCGCAGCGCGAGGTTACCATCTTCGTGCCCTTTGCCTTAGCCTTTTCTTGGACCAACTCTTCTTGAACTTAGCGATTTCGCACCATCAACACTTGATGCGTGCCTTTCTTAATATCCTGCTCGCCACCTTGAGCATCCCATGCAATTCGGTGAGCTTCTTATCCATGCCATGCATATGATAGTTTGAGATGAGCGTCCCATAGCTGGGCGGAAGAGAACCTGAACAGCATCGATGCCAGCTCATCCAAGAGCGGGAAGCCCAAACGATCCAAAGCTTGCACATATCCGATCATCTTGATCACATGTGGGCTCGATGGATCACCTTCCTTCAGCCTGCAATCCATCAAGGATCGCCAGACGTTGAACCTTTCGGTCCTAGCACGTATCAAAACATGCTCTTGAGACTCTCGATCATATCGTAAGCCTCAATGTTTTCAAATGCTGTTGCAAATCAGGCTCCATACAAGCCAGCATCGGACGGTGATCTCCATTGATTCATCAACGAGTTTCGTAGGCATTTTTAGTCGTGGCACTAGCATTATCAGCAGGTTCCTCCGAAGTGGATCCTCTAGAACATGTTCTTTTTATCGTGCTTGAGAACAATTCTCAGATTTCTATACCAGGTGGTAAAGTTTGTTCCATTCAGTTTATCCTTTTCCGAATTGATTTCAATGCAAAGTTGGGTTGAGCAGGTGGTGCCATTGATCTACAACGAAAACATGCAATCACTAAGCAATGTGTTTATGTAGAGTAATTCTAGCCTAAACAGAAATACTCCCATCAAGTCAGCATCCTCCGCAAACTCTCGGTGATTCAGGATCCGACTAGCGCATGCGACTAGTGAGCTTTAGCATCACTGCTAGCCAACATACCTATCCGTAAGCAACTCCTTGCTAATCGCATCTCTATCGACTCACATCGATCGGAAGGTATCTCATACCCCGGCCCCCAACCTTCTTTGCCACAAGGCCCAAAACCATTTTGATAGCCTTGTCAAGTTAACTCGATGCGGCATGTCCGTGTCCGACACGAACCCTTGAGTTCAAGGACACCCAGCAGCACCCCAATTTTATGAGCCCACTACTAGACGTACTTTACGTGCGAAGGTGCAACATCGGGATGGCAATTCACTTGATATTCATGAGGATCTTTCTACCATTCTAACATGCATAGAAACAAAGAAGCATAACAATCACAAATAACACATATTGTGAAATAGTATGGCTCCTTCATGGACGTTCTTCTAGGTCGGCTCCGACTCCGATGACCATCTACGAACTCCATCTTGTTTGTCACGCCGGGACGCCAAGCCGCCAACCTGATCTCTATTATCCAACTATTACAACTAGTAATGAATTTTACATAGAGTCACAAGTCGAAACGCAGGTCATTATACAATATAATGACAGCACTTTGGCTCCTGTCGGCTGACAAACATGACACGCAGGCCACGTATAAAATACACACATGCATCACATACACATGAGCCATACTATTCACATCAAACCTGCAAAACAAAGTTATGCATAGAATCGCATTCTACCGGTTTGTGTGTCGGGTACGAAATACACGGCGCTACGCACACGGCGCTACGTTTTTCAAAAATCACAGATCACATCTGAACTCCGATCACGCCGAATTCTCTGATCTGACCGATCTTATCGATCATCGCGAATCCGATTCGGATTTACGTTTCACTGTTAACCCCGATGGTGGATGACCGACCGGTAGGGATAGATCGTGTCACAACCTCATCGATCCCGATTTACAGAAAACATAGCCTCAACGATCCCCATGTGCAGTTGATCACATCAACCGTGCACATAGCCGATCTCTTCAAGGACAACAGATCTCATCTGCCGCCTCCACATATCTAATATGCATAAGATCTGAATCCAAATCCTATAACAGAGGCTTTGATACCACTGTTGTGTTCTACGGTAGGGTGCGTCGACTGCAAATTAAAAATTCCTACGCGCAGAACATCCAGAACATGCTACGGAGATGGATCACGATTCGTTACCACTAGACGCAGCGATGCGTGCAGCGAAGAAGAGTTGGGGCAGCGGCGTCTGCGTGGATCGTCTCCTCCTCGTTCGATCTCCCTCGATCGGCCGGTCGTCCGATCCCACGTACGAGTTCGCCGGAGCGGCGCAAGTGCACCGCCTCTAACGGTATCCGCACGTGCGGGAGGAACGTCGTGCGGCGGACTGCTAGGTTCGATCACACAGTCGGCGTCGAGTGGAGGTGGCTATTCGCAACACATGCAAACCCTAGTCGCAGCGCCGAAGCGATCAACCTCCTGAGGCCGAAGCGATCTGCCTCCTGAGGCCGAAACGATCTCACTCATCTGAGTGTGCCGCACCTCCACTTTATATAGGCGTCCGTCGCGGGCTCAACACTTGGGCCTCGCACGGACCCTAAAGCCCAAAGTCTATTCGGTCACGTTCCTAGTCTAGTTGGATCACATCCGACCAGTGTCCTACGAACTGACCTCGTAGGTTCCTTCCCTTAAGCGCGCGACCCCTTAGGTTCAAGTCGGCTTGGTCACAGTTCGGATCACCTCCGACCTGTACGGTTGGTAGCGGCCTCTAGCAAGGCGTGCCGACCACCAAGCGAGCGATGAAGCTGGTTAAGCGAACTCAGTACAAACGTGTCACACTTCTTTCCCTTTGCCACACGATATATGTTGTCGGGCTCAAGGCGAGACTGTCATCCTTGTGCTAACCCGACCTCTTTCTCGTTCGGTGATACCGACCACAATCCGGATTATCTCATAATCCTTGTCGCATGGCCATGCTATTCTGGTCGAGATCACACGAGGGGCCCAGAGTATATCTCTCGATCGGAGGGGCAATCCCATCTTGCTCGACCATGTCTCGCAAAGATGGGACTTGACAAACCCGAAACCTACCTTTGTAACTACCCAGTCACGGAGTAGCGTTTGGTCGGCCCAAAGCAAGTCTATCACCATCTCAAGTACATGCGTCAGCTCAGGTCTTAGGACATAGAACTTTTGTTGTACTAGAGACTCACAGATGACATATCGTTGCATCTCATAGTTGGGTCTGTCCGACTCGGACCTTATCTCGACTCGGATCCGACTATGTCGAATCCGACCAGACCTTTCCAAGTCCATATTATCCGGTTAGCATCCAATGCTCCATGGCTAGTGAGACCAAGCCATCGACCGTGTCATATGCCAGTCTAGTCGGCTGCGCGTGCACACAGCCCTTTTGACTAGGGACCTTTTAGGACAGTCATCATACAATGCATGGTCCCACAAACAAGTCACATACTTGCTGATACACATCATTGATAATGTCCAAGGACTATCTTTATTCATAAACACATAGGAAATATCATCATACATGATTGCCTCTAGGGCATATCTCCAACAAATTTGTTGTCGTACGAGTACGAAAACGTTGTGCTCCTTTCTAACCGCATCTTCACGGTGACAAACCAGGGGACTTGTTTCGTACGGGACACATCCTACGATATACTCCCTCTCTCCCAGTTTATTTGTTTTGAATCTTTTCGTTTTATAAGTTTCGAATTCAAATCTAGAGGGGCAGTGGGGCCGAGAAGGGTGAGCCGCAGGTCGGGGGACGTGCGGTGTCATGGGTTCGCGCAGCGTCATGGGAATCACGTGTGGCTGTGGTAGAAACTTGATGCTCGCCGCATTTAAGGTAGCCCACATGTCATGCACACAAAGGCAGAGGGGCGGTGCGGCCGAGAGGGGTGAGGCGCACGTCGGGGGACGTGGTGTCGTGGGTTGGAGCGGCGTCGTGGGAATCGCGAGTGGCGGTGGATGAAACGTGATGATCTTCGTAGTTGAACTTCCATGGACAGGCTGTCATGTCTATGGACACATGCATTGCATACCGATCACTGGAAGGAGTAGTAGAGAAAGCTAGGCGGATAAATAGTTCCTTATAGTCAAGCGGACCCACGCTACTACTTATTCCAAAGACATGCACACCATCGAAATAGTCCATCTATATCAATATACATAGAGAGGGAATATTTTTTTTATAAGAGAGGAAATAGTTCATCCATCCATAATGCCCTGCTGCTGGTGCAGCATCTTCTTCTTCTTCTTCTTCTTCTTCTTCTTCTTCTTCTTCTTCTTCTTCTTCTTCTTCTTCTTCTTCTTCTTCTTCTTGTTCTTCTTCTTCTTCTTCTTGTTCTCATTTTCTGTGGGAGACGGCTTCGCAACAAGCTCTCTGGACCTTGCAGCTATCTCGAAACTCACACGGGCATCGAGGGCAGCATATTTTATCCGCTCGTACATCAAGGGATAATTCTCCCATCCAGACGACCTTAATGCCAGCGTCTCGTCACCCTTATGAAGATTTGTTCCTAGCACAAAATTTGCTACGTCGAATAGGGATGGTGTCGGTTTATCACAATCTTCTACAGGAATTTTTATTTTGGTTTGTAGGTCAGTGATGCTTTTCCAATCAAGGTTGTACGGCTCCAACTTCTGTTTGTCCCCCGCAATGGCTGCCCCACAGAAATATATGTCCTCCCGAGACAAGAAATCGTGAAGCTGACCTGGTATGGAGGGCACGTGTATGATGTGGTACACCAAAACATCATCTTCGAGGCACAGCTGAAGGACAGCGGCGCGTTGGATCTTCCCAGTGGCACGCTCCGTGTACTCTGCATCGAGACCGATGACATTCATCTCCACCTTTTGGAGGGAGTTGGATACATTGTTGATCCACTTTCGAACAACCCTTGGGTGGTCGGTGACTTTGGCAAATATGCTTAACAAGCCTTCGACGAGGACATGTTGGGCGCTAAAAACCTGCATCTCGATCTCTTTCGCCATTTGGAACCGCTGGACCGGAGGGCTATGGTTTGGAGAATTAGGATTAGATGGCTAGTCTAACTGAAGAAGATGATTATTTATAGGGGCTTCGGAATTACTCCAGGAGGATGTGAAGAGATTAAAACAATGTGAATGCAGTGTGGTTTGGATGCAAATGAAGATCAAGGAGTAGTGAAAAAGCCGAGGAAAATCGGTTTCCGATGGAGAAGTAAATGGGAGAAGTTATGTGCATGCATGAGGAGAGCTGCGGTGGTTTGACTGCTGCATGCAATGGATTGGACAGGCTCTCCGGTTTCCTTTTCTCTCTCCCACGTGCACAGAATGGCCCACTTGCATGCTGCAGTTTATTGGCTGGAGTCTGGCTGCAGCTGCTCATGCGTACGCTAATTAATGCTATGAATGCGGGGCATGGAGGGAAATGGGCGTAGGCAAAAGGGTATATACGTAGACTAATTAGAGAAATACTGAAAAAGTTATGCACGGACAAAAGAGGACCGGAGGGGGTACTACTCATGTTCCTACTACGGTTAAGGAATATGTGGTTATCCTCAAAAAAGAAAAGTCCTTCTTCGCGCTTCCGCATGCATGAGAATTTGGTTCTGCTTGCAATATGGATGATAGCTGGAGGATGAAGTGAACCCAGAGGCATTCTCGCACGGGAGTGTACTCATGTTCCTACTACTCCTACTACTACTACTACTACTACTACTAGTAGTAGTAGTAGTAGTAGTAGTAGTAGTAGTAGTAGTAGTAGTAGTAGTAGTAGTAGTAGTAGTAGTAGTAGTAGTAGTAGTAGTAGTACAACTGGGCACACTTGATGGTCAAAATACTATTATTCATCTGGTCCTCACAGTGAAGTGACAAGACCCTGCGCCCGAGGTGACACCAGTCCAGGCGGCATTTCCGGGTTACCAAAGTCAGCCTCACCTTGTGCAGATGCAATCACCGCCATCAGATAGCATGCCTCGCCTCGTCTCCCTCTCCCTAGCACCACTCCATCTCCATCTCCGTCTCGCCAAGATCCCGAGGTCACTCTTCATTATCTCACTTGTGCCCGCATACCCTCGCCTCGCTCGCCTCCCCAGTACCACTATTCCTCGCTAGCCGCTCCAAAGACCGACAGCCTTCTCCCAGTAAATCAAGCCCCCAAAACCCCACCTTTCAAACTCCACCATGGCGAACGCGAACCGCGCAGGATCCATATGAGCCGCGATTGGAGAAATCTCCCCAGTGACGTCCTCGACCTCTGTTGTTCATGTATGGATATGTTGAGCGCTCTGCGGCTGGCTACATGCTCGAGGGGCATGCACACGGCCATCATCGAAGCGAGGCCAAAGCTTTTCAAGACACCCTGCTTGCTGCTATATGGTCTTGCGAGATTGGCTCACCATGATACAGATGCTTACATGATGCCCCTCGACTTCAATCCAATCTCCATTAGCCGAAACTTCTTTGCAGGTATGTAGTGGGTCGCCGTACATCATTTCCCTCGACTTCGATCCGATCACCATCGCCTGAAACTTCTTGGCAGGTATGTACTGGGTCGGCATGAACTCCCACTGGATGGCTGCCTTCAGAGAAGACGATAGAAGTTGGTGCTCGTGAACTTCCAGACCTCCCATGAGATTATCCTTCCTCCGTTGGATTATATAGAGTTTTACCATCGCGGTCCTAGTCATCTAGATTACCACGTCAGTTGGACGGACCTTGTTTTGCAGAAGATTGTAATCTGCCAAGTGCCCACACGACATGCGAATTACGCAGACTTCAAGCTAATTGCCTTGTTCGACCGCGGACTCGCCTATCTTTACGTCGGTGCCTTCTTTAGCTGGAGACAACTCAGCTCGCAGTGGATCATCGTCAAAGCTGATACACACTTCTGTGATGCTATTGAACACAATGGCATCATCTACGCGATCGACAAAACAGATGGCACAACGTATTGTTGGGACAACGCGTGTAAGTTGTTTCCGTCTCATGTTAATGATGACGCCATGACACTGTTTGAACTTTTTGTGATGATTGGCATATCCCTGTTTGAGCAGAATTTGACTAGAACTATGGCAATGTATTAGAGACGCTGTAAATCAGCTATATTTGGAATGAGTTAATTCATGCGATTGTGATCATGTCATTACAGCCAATTTGTACCCCTGGATAATCAAACGGTTAGGAATATATGGATATTCTCCTTATTTTACAGTAATCTATATACTACTACTAAATATGAGTGTGTATCAATGGCCATGTTAGTTTCCTCATTTTCATGATGTAGAAACATGCACCACACTATTGGTTTCATCTAACCATACATTAGGGAAGTAAATGTGCATATGGAGAACTCTATATTTGGAAGTAGTGAAATCTGTAATGCTTACCATGTGTACATACCTATATTAGCCCTTGACAATCAATGGCTAGAATAATATCCTCACAAAAATTTGCCCACGAACACGAGTATATAACAATGCATGGTATGTTAGTTACCTTGATGAAGAATTTGTTTGTGAGGACAGAACATGATTACATAACATGCATGACATGGTAGTTTCACATGAAGAATCGATTGCGAGATAACATGAGTATAACCATGCATGGAACTTCTATATTTTCAACCCAGTATACATTTCCTGTATTTTCCTCCGGTTCCAACAGGACATATCAATGTTGTTTCTTGCATTATCCTACTCATACTCGAACAATGCTGATCTTACATTAACAATGTCATCCTTTTGATATGATGCAGTGTCCCTCGATTCTGCCCTTTGTAATCACACCACCTTTACCAAAAACAGGAAGCACAACTGGTTCCTCGCTCGATCAGACGACGGCAAAAGACTGATGATCATTCGGACACATGAGCCGGAAAATTTATATTGCAAAAACCCCACTGTATACAAGCACCGTGAAATACGTGAGTATCCGGACAGTGGCTGTTACGTCTATGAGCAGGATACCGGCTTGTTGGGGCCTTCAGGATTTTTTAGTTGGAGGTGGGTAAACAGCCTTGGTTCACACTCTCTGTTTCTCGGACTCCATTATCCGATTAACCAGGAGATCACTGTTGGCAAGGACCTTGATGGCAAAGAGTCTCTGTTTTCTATGGAAAATTGTGTCTACACGGCGAGCCCTAGGAGTTCGGGAGCAAACTCCCCTGATTGTCAATGATACAGCATGCAGCCAAAAGAAGGTGAGAATGACAAAGGCATCCGGATTAACTTTGATCCTTGGATGTCTCAATTACGACAGGCAGTGATGTGGTTCAAGCCTTCAGGTTGATAGGTAATTGGGTTGTTGCGTCGAAAGGGTGGAGTACTAGTGTCTCCGGATCATTGCTCGCTGAAGCAGGGTTGCAAATTATGATGGTGTTGGATCATCTCCTCGAATGACTTTGTTGTCTTTGCTGCTTGTTCTGGATGGGTAGTTCTTTCTTTTGTGTTATGCATATTCCTTGTCATTTGGTCATCCTCGTCTATTTCACTCTTACTATGTAATAGTTGCCTCTGTTTAGAATTTCATTCTCGTCTGGATCACGAGAGTCTGAGCGCTGCAGATGGGTGCGTTTTGGTGGTGTAGCGAGACTTCTTATGAACTATCATGTCTTGTTGTTTATGTCAGCAATAGTCACTAGTCAGTGTTTGAATGTTGTATATATCGTTGTTTCGAACTTTTTATTGTCTCGAACTACTTGTGGGCTAAATGAGGGCATCACCATTCTCCAGTGTTCAGAGTGTATCTCCTTTTTTCAAGTTATATAATTTGAGCTCAGTGTCTTTTCGATGATGTACACTTGTTTGGGACAGTGAGGTGTCGTTGAATATGGGCCGAGTAGTAACGCAATGCCAAACAGGTCAATTATGACTCTCAGGCCGGGCTCTCAAAAGATCCTCAAAAAAAAGTTGGGCTCTCCAAAAAAGAAAGAATAAGGACTCTTAGGCCGACATGTGGGCACAACCGGTGTTTTCGTGCGCTTGTGCGCCGAGAGCATGTTGGCGTGTGTTCGAAATTCAAGCTACCTTTTCATCCCCAATCTCCCGCCCCTCCCCCACCGCTGGAATCTCGATTCCTACTCCAGTTCCCCCAAATCTCCCTCATGTACTCTCTGTACTACCTATACTCAAGCTCACTATCATGTCGCAGGTCAACGCGGATCTCCGAGCCGGAGATCCTGAGGTCCGTCCTCCCTTCGGTCGCTGCGTGTTGTCGCTCAACAGTGGCATGGCGGCGCTTGACGACCAGTTTGCCGGCAAAGTGCTAATGGTAACCATCAACGGCGACCGGCCTCCCGTCTCACCGGACGACCTTGTCAAATCTCTTGGCATTGCGCATGGAATCCAAATAAGTGACTTGCTCGTCAAAGTCTGTCCGCCACCAGCTGATTTCTTCATCAGGTTCCGGACAACTTTCGACTGCAGTCGTGTGTTCGAATCTTCCCGGTGTTTGTTCTGTGATGGTGGGATGGTAAGCTTTGATCGGTGGCACCCAGCATGGGGCTCGGTGCCCTCTGATCTTGAGTTTTTAACAAAGCTTACCTTCCATGGCATGCCTCGACGTGCTTGGAACAGCGATTCCATCAATGAGCTTATCAACGACCTTGGAGGTGAGCTCGTAAGTATGTTTGTTCCTCCAGACAGCTGGGCTCTGACGGTTATGGCATGGACGAAGAAGCCGTCCACCATACCGAAGGTGATTGGCGTTGAGATACTGGTGCAGGAACCGGGGTTGTACTATTCGTCGCCACCAAGGCCGCCGCGGACCACGTTAGGGATGTACCTGTAGCGAGTGTTCGTGCATGTCGAAGAAGTGGTCAATCCATCAATCGAAGTCCTGTCGCCGCCGCTGGTGCCAGGGTCCGTCGACGACGTCCATTATAGGAGTCAACGTCAGACTTTCCCCGTGTTGCTCGGAATGATGGATGGCACAGGGCCTACTCCATCGCGCGGCGGAGGCCACTGCTTCTTTGGGAGAAGAGGCAGGGCTGGCTTCCTGGATGTGCTATAATTTGAGGTAACAACTGAATCTTGTTAGATACTAGTTAAATCCGAGCTATGGGTGTGAAGCACTGATGTGCCAGTACATTTGATTGTGACCTATTCTAATTTTGTACCTGAACTTTTTTTAGAAAGGGTTGTACGTCAACTTAATGTGCTAGCGAGAACTTATTGTGTTGTCATGCATTTTCTTTGCACAGCATTCAAGATATTTCCTGTCATTGATAAAGGCGATGAACCGTTATGTACGAGTTCGTTGGTTTCAACATAGCCCTACCAGTAGCGATCCACTGCTTCCATCCTGATTGTGCCGCCTGCGTGAAATTTTTGTATGCAAGTTCAGTGTGCTATGATGTTCTACATGATTGTGTCAACTATATAAGTTTTTACTGAGCATCAGCAATGCATATGGCTGAAAGATGTATTTATGAGCACCGACCGATGGGTCTCTCTCTCTCACACACACATACACACACGCACACACGCACAAGTGGGACCCGTTGAATTATTTCTTTGCTCGTGACAGCTTCTAATTAGGTTCCTCTGTAATCTAACTTTTTTCTTAAGTTATTAATTGAGCTCAGTGACTTCAAAAAGTTGTACAGAAGCCTTGTTTGGGCCTTTCCGGCGTCGCTGAATGTGGGCTGAGTAGCCATGTTAGGTTGTACTACACAGGCCTTTTTTTCAACATCAGTAATGCAACTGGGCCGACAGTTGTACACAATATCCGGGTCAACTCGTTACTCTCCGCCCCGCTGGGCTGCAAACTTTCTAGGAGGTATGCATTAGGCTTAACAAGAAAATGGACATTAAGAAATAATAAATGGGATGTAATTATAATAACTGGGCAGTAACTATAAAAAATGCACCAAACGCATAATTAGTTTAAAAAATATATTATTTTTGGAATTTGAAATTTTTAATTTCATTACTTGTTGCGCGCGCAATATTTCGTTGGATTTTAACGTAATACAACTTTATTTTGAAATTATATTTAATCTCACTAGAAATTTTGGATAAAAAATTTCAGATCCTATAAAAGTGTGGGAATTTTTTTTGAATTCTGTTTTGAGCGGTTGGTTGAAATTATTAATCATTGTCCTAGCTAGAAAATGGGTTATACTTTTAACAAAATGTAAATGGGATGTAGTAAATTCCATTAGAATTAAAAAATGGGTTGTACATTATTACAAATCGCAAATAGGCTATATGTTCTCTGCTACACACTTGTGGGCCTTCTAAGTTGACGCGTCCCCTAGAAAAACTAAGTTGACGCGTATGCAAGGCTTTTTCAACAACACACGGTTCTGACAGCTGTGGCCGTTGGATGTCCATCCAATGGATGTCGTGCTTCTTCTTCCATCTCGGATATTCTTGCTTCAGCCGCCCAAAAAATGTTTCCTCCCCCTGACATCTGGGGCGCACTGTTTCGGAGGCTGACCTGTGGGCCTACTAAGTTGACGCGTACCAAGGGCTTTGTCAACTTAGTCAATATAAACGACTCTAGCTGCAGTGACCATAGGATGTCCATCCAACGACCGTAGTGCTTCTTCAACCTCTGGTCTTCTTGCTCCATCCGCCCAAAGCAGCGTCGGTCGTGCTGCGTGCTCCTGTCTCCCATGGCCGGTTGTGATACCGCGGAGGCCTCACTGCCCCCTACTACTCCCACCGCTGGCCAGGCCATCCCTCTACTCACCCACACCCCCTGTTATTCTGCGGCGACGGCAGCCTCACACCGCAGCGAACCAGTGAACCCTCGTAGTCCTCTACGCGTGGGCATCCACTGCCGCGTCTTCCCCGGCTCCGCGTCGTCCCCTTCCTAGGCCTCGCCGTCGTCCACCGCCCTGGTGCTCTCGGCGCGGCGTGGTCAACGTGGTCAAGGAACGACTTCCATCGGACGTGGACTGTACGTGGAGAGGCTGGCAGCTGGGTCCATGGCCGCAGCAAGGGAATGCCTCCTTATTACGCGCAAAATAGTTATTCCTCCACCTGACAGCGGAGACCCACCGGATGGGCCACCGTATTTCGCAAAAAAAATGTTACGGCCGCTGACAGCTCGGACCCACCAGCTATATCTTCGCACGCAAGGAAGTGCCTCCTTATTACGCATAAAAAAATGAATACTCCCCCTGTTAGCTGGGACCCAATATAGTGGCAGGCTGACTTATGGGCCTACTAAGTTGACGGGGACGGAGGGCTTTGTCAACTTAGTCAATATGCACGATTCTAGCTCCAGTGACCGTACGATGTCCATCCAACGGCCGTAATGCTTCTTCAACCTCTGGTCTTCTTGCTCCAGCTGCCAAAACCAGCGTCGGTCGTGCCTCGTGCTCCTGCCTCCCGTGGCCGGCTATGCTGCCACGGAGGCCTCACCGTCCCCTACTACTCCCACCGCTGGCCAGGTCATCCCTCCACTCACCCACACCCCCTGTTATTCTGCGGCGACGGCAGCCTCACACCGCAGCCGAACCAGTGAACCCTCGTACTCCTCTCCGCGCGGGCTTCCACTGCCACCTCTTCCCCGGCTCAGTGTCGTTCCCTTCCTAGGCCTCGCCGTCGTCCATCGCCCTGGTGCTCTCGGTGCGGCGTGGTCAACATGGTCAAGGAACGGCTTCCATCGGACATGGATTGTACGTGGAGAGGCTGACAGCTGGGTCCACGGCCGCAGCAAGGAAGTGCCTCCTTATTACGCGCAAAATAATTATTCCTCCACCTGACAGTAGGGACCCACCGGAGGGGCCACCGTATTTCGTGAAAAAACGTTTCCCCCTTACTGCTGGGACCCACCAGCTACATCTTCGCACGCAAGGAAGTGTGTCCGGTAAAAAAAAGATTCACCCCCTTGACTGCTGGGACCCACCAGCTACACCTTCGCACGCAAGGAAGTGTCTGACAGTCGGGACCCACCTGGTTAAAGCGTATGTAGCATTGTCATCCTGGTCGCGAACGTGTATGTACATACTGGCCAATGTAGAGGCGCGCACATGTCGTAGTAGAGGGGCGCATGTAGCATGTACACGTACGTACAGCGGCCAGTGTGCAACAAAGAAAATACAGCCACGTTGTACATACGGGCAGGGTCTCGAACGCCTACTCGCGCATACGTACAGCCAGGGCTCGTGTACATGGCTGGGTCGGAACGGAGAAACAGCATCGTCGTCGTATTCATGGGGAGCCAACCGGCTGGGTCGGAACGGAATGCGTCGTTGTGTCCATCGGGAGGGCTTGGACGGAATAGCCGATGGAAACCATGCCTGGCGTACCGCAGAACGGAGGAAACGGCCTTGTGTTCGACCGGCCACGTTCGAAACGGGATCATGTTCATCGGGAGGGGTCTGGCGTACCGCAAAATGGAGGAAACAGACCTCCTATGGTCAAAACGGGGGTCATGTTGATCGGGAGGAGTGTGGCGTACCGCAAAACGGAGGAAACGGACTTGTGTTGGAGCGCTACGGTCGAAACGGGGGTCCTGTTCATCAGGAGGGGTGTGGCGTACCACAAAACGCGACTCCACGGGATATTGTTCATCTCCACCGTCGACCCCCTCCAGCCTCCACGGGCTACTGTTCATCCATCGTCGACCTCCTCCAGCCTCCACCTGCGACCGTTCATCCACGGGCTCCTGTTCATCCAGCCTCCACCGCGCGCTACTCCACCGGCTACTGTTCAACCAACCCTCTCCACGGGCTCCTGTTCAACCACCCCTCCACGGGCTACTGTTCATCTAGCCCTCCACCGTCTACTGTTCATCTAGCCCTCCACGGGGTGGTCCTGTTCATCCAGCCCTCCACGGGGTCCTGCTCATCCAGCCCCAACTGGCTCGATCGATCGGGGTCCTGTTCATCCAGAGGCAACACAACGGGGTCCTGTTCATCCACCCCCACCGGGAACTGTTCATCCACCCCCCAAAGAACGCTCACTTTGTTCATCGAGGCACATCGATCGGCTTGATTAGCAGCGATAGCGAAGAATCGCTCGATCGGGTTCAGTTAACAGCCATCGATCGATCGCTCGGGTTCAGTAACGCGTAGCCTGCAGTGCAATCACTCGGTTTCAGTTAGAGCCCAATGCCTCGCTCAGGTTCAATTAGAACCCAATGCCTCGCACCCACGCGCGTGCGTGTACGAGAGAAACACGCATCGCTCGGCCCCGACCACCCACCGTAATCGGGAACACCCCGATATTTTCCTCGCCCTCGCTTCTACCACGGTTTTTTCCGTCATGACGGCCCAAAGAATGTCATGTAGCCGCGTCTCCGGCCCGCCCAGGACGAAAAGCCCATTTTTTGTCATAGAAGTAGGACCCCACCATATCTATGATGATACCGTGTTTTGTCACAATTATTGTCACAGAAGTGTCATAAATATGACAGAAAAAATTTTGTTCGGCCCAAAATGCCATGGATGTGTCTTTTTTTTGTTGTGACAGCCCCATCTCGAAGTGCTGTGGAGCAGGCACCTGAGTGTCCAACTCCTGAGGCTCCTCCTCTGCCACTGCCTAAGCGTTCCGGTAGGCAATGATGTCGTCTGGCATGATCTTGTATCCGCCCCTGGCAATAGAATCAAACAAAGTAGGTGCAGGCAACGGAATAATATCACGAGTCTCCACACTGAAAACCAGGTTGTAAGGAATATTATGGATAGAGTTATCAATATCAATAAACTGGTGGTCCTCCATCGCCTGGTGATCTAAATAAACCTTGGCCAAACGATGATCATGTTGGCGTATCTAAACGTTAAAGTGACTCGCTAAGCGAGTAGCGTAAATACCGCCATGGATTTTACCCTTGCTCCTATTAAGGTGTAAACGACATGCAATAATAGCCCCTAGGCTAAAGGTGTTATCACTGTATAGTGCATGGCGTAAGACAGCAAAATCGGGGGCACTAAGTGCACCAACCTTCTCTCTAGCAAGTAAACACTTCGCAATGAATAGAGCAAAATAATGCACAGAAGGAAACTGCAAGCTAGTGGCAGTGACAGTTGATACCCCTCTCTCATCTCCCACTAACAGAGTATGATAAAAGTCCTCAAACTCTGCAGGTCTAGGCTCTCTTATTTCCCCGTCAGAAGGGATCAAGCATATGTCCCAAAAGTCAATGAGCAGTATCTGACGGGTTTCAACATATAAATTAAACTGCACCTCAGGGGGATTATTCCTACTTAGAAAATGAAAATTTTGCACAAAGGAATTTGTGAGGAGATGGTATTATTCACACTCAGCTCTGATGAAGTCGGTAAGCCCAGCATTAGCAGCAAATTGTGCGAACTCTTGACGGATCCCGGCTCCATCCATGAAGGGGTTATGCGGCCATTCGCACGGCCGCACCTTCGCCCTTCTCCGAGTATGGAGGTCATTGTCCGATGATTCCCTAGTGACTCCCTTGGCATTTTTCTTGGAGGCAAACTTCCTAAAGAAACTCATCTTATTCCTATAGATAAAATTTTGAAAATTTTTGTCAACAAAACTTCACAAGATTGATAGCAACTACTCATAGAGATGCATAGAGGCCATATCAAGCATTCAAACTACTTAGAACTCTAAGAATTCAACATGCAAGCTCATCTGCAGCAGCACCAAGAGTAACTAATTATTCAAAATATAATCCACTAAAGCAAAAAATAATTGGAGCAATGGAGGAGTCACATACCAAGTAGCAATCCCCCAAAACAGTCTTGGAAACGGAACTTTGAGTGAAGAGATCGAAATCCACGGGTTTGAGAGCAAGAACACGAGAGAGAGGGGGGAGAGAGAGAGAGAGCATTACCACATGAAATCCTCAAACTACGGTCATCACCAGAAAGTATCCCGACTATTGTCACTCCGGGGTTTACGGATCGTAACACGTAATAGGTGAATATGACTTGCAAGATCGGATCTATAACATAGATATAATGGTGAAAACATAAATGGTTCAGATCTGAAATCATGGCACACGGCCCCAAAGTGACAAGTATTAAGCATGGCAAAGTCATAACAACATCAATCTCAGAACATAATGGATACTAGGGATCAAGCTTTAACAAAAATAACTCGATTACATGATGAATCTCATCCAACTCCTCACCGACCAGCGAGCCTATGAAGGAATTACTCACTCCCAGTGGGGAGCATCATGGAATTGGTGATGAAGGAGGGTTGGTGATGATGAAGATCGAAGATCCCCCTCTCCGGAGCCCAAAACGGACTCCAGATCTGGCCTCCGGATGAAGAACATGAGGTGGCAGCGGCTCCATATCGTGAAACGGGATAATTCTTCCTCCTCGATTTTTTCTCCAAATATAGGTATTTATGGAGTCAGGATCAGGGTCTGCGGGGCCACCAGGTGGGCACAACACACCTAGGCGCGCCTGGAGGGGGCACGCCCTAGTGGGTTGTGCTCACGCAGGCCCCCCCTCCGGTGGTTCTTGGCTCCAGTATTTTTCTTTTATTCTAAAATAATTCTCCAAAAAGTATCGTTCCAATCCGAGAACTTTTATTTCTGCACAAAAACAACACCATGATAGTTCTGTTGAAAACAGCGTCAGTCCGGGTTAGCTTCATTCAAATCATGCAAATTAGAGTCCAAAACAAGAGGAAAAGTGTTAGGAAAAGTAGATACGACGGAGACGTATCATGGGGTCCCAAGCTTTCTGATTAGAGCTAGATGAAAATAAGGAGAGTAGGGGTACAAGGTTTTACCCAGGTTCGGTCCCTCTTGATGAGGTAAAACTCTACGTCTTGCTTCTTATATATCGATTGTGATGGGGTACAAAGTACAGATTGATCTACCTCGAGATCGTATGAGTTTGTCTAAGCTCTAAACAATGTGAATGAGAATATCTGCCTCTACGGACTAAACCCCGTGGCTTGTATAGACGCCGGGAGTACGTAGGGTTTACACATGGTCAGTTACAATGTAGAGATAAACATGTCAACTATTCAAAATACGTTTGAAGTGTACTCCAAGCCTTCAGGAGATCTACGTCTTGATTACGCCGAGGGCTAGGGCCAACATGGTCCACTCGTCCATCTTTGGTGGGTCCTCGGGTCGGCCCATCACCGGCGGGCCGACGTGACAAGCACCCCCTAATTCATGATACAAACAGATGTGATAAAAGAAGGAAAAAATATAAAGAAGAGGTGGAAACAGAAATCGAACATAAGAAAAGAACAGGACAAAGACAAAGGAAGAAGAAAATGAACAGTGAATGAAAGTCGTGAAACAGAGTATGTAAAAGAACATGAGCTGTAGGATACGCACAGGTAGAGAGACATATAACAGGGGTCCGCTGACTTATTCATATAAAATAAACATGTACAGTATCCCGTATTCATACAGTTAAAGAATTTCCATCAATTTTCAACCATTTTATATTCAAGCATGTGCATGAACCATGCCGCAGATCGACAGCGGCAGGAGTTTGCGCAGGTGTGTGCTCCTGCGAATTTCCGTCATGTATGTTTGTTTATTTAAGCCATTGTGCTAACGAGACTCTTCCTCGCAAGAAAAAAAATGAGGCTCGGCTAGATCATGTGAGTTTGCTTCTTACCAGGCCTTGGTAACATTGTAAACTTTGAACGTTTATGTGAATGCACGAGCCTGTTTTGAACTAAGAGAAAGAGGGTTTTGGTGCCTTTTTGCAAGTACGAGTGCCCTACATGAAGTGTGTGCACTTTTTCGGTCGGTGGGTTTGCGAAGATATGTTGCAGAAGCTTGCAGAATAAAAATATACATAAAGTGTTCTGAAATGTGAAGTGGTGGCTCTACCATTTGATGATTCCTGCTTGTGATTTTAAAAAATGGATGGAGGTTCTTTAGCATGTGTGGGAGCTATTGTTGTACTCATATGTAAATATAAAAAAAGTTGGAATCGTGTCCAATGGTCGCACAAATAACATACTGCTCAACATCTTATGTGAATCTCTGTGAACCAACATGTGGTTGGATGCACGGGTAGAGCTACGTGTTACCAAAACAGGCCATGGCCCACCCAGCCCACGGTAAATACAGTGGAGGGCTGAGGCCTGAGAGTATACTGGGCCTCGAGGGCAAAACTAATGGGCTTCCTTTGTACTGGCCCGCCCAGTTCCCCTGATGTAGCTCTGCTATTGGTTGGATGATTAGGTGGACAGTGAGTAAAGTCTATTTTAAACCTTCAGTTGTATGCATGGTTGAAATTAAATCATGCACTTTAAATCCCTGAAATTGATATCCTGTATTTATAAATCCCGATCAATTTCAACCCTAGATACGATTTGCTGCAGTCAGAAAATAAAGATTCGGACCGGGATCACTCCCTTCTCTCACCTACTATGTGGGTCATATTCATTTCTTCCTCCTTTTATCAAAGATGAAATCCCAAACGGATACTACTAGAGGACACATTGGCATGGATCTCGGTACCCGACGAACAGGCTAATACGAGCTACTCCCTCCGTCTGACAGTAAGACAGTACTTACTTAGCATCCAGGCCTCGATGAATACTGCAAGGCATCGATCTTGCTTAGCATCCATGTTGTTGCCTTAGAGCATCTCCAGTCGCGCCCAAGAAGGTCTCCCCGGGTGTTTTTTCGCGCACGGCGCTGAAAAAACGGTCCAGTCGTGCCCCCAGGAGCCTGATTTTCGTCGGCCTGGGCCGAAATCAGCGCCGACGGATCCAGACCGAATCCGACGCGCTGGGGGGCGCCCGGGGGCGCCGGGGCGAGTGGTTTTGGCGCGAAAAAGCAGCGGGCCAGCCGCGTCAGCGACACCGCGCCTCGTCTTCCCAAACGCCTCGGTTCCCGCGGGGAATCAATGGCAAGGCTGCCACCGCCGGTCAGCCTTGCCATTGATTCCTCACGGGCGGCGCGTCACGGGACGGCGCGCCGACGCCTCCCTCCTCACAGCGTACACACGGGCGCGACCCGGCTATATAAGCTGATTGCCTCGCCCGCTGTGGCCACACCAGCCCAGCCCTCGCGCCGAGCTATACCTCTCCCGGCGCCGCTGCCCCAGCCTCCTCTCCCTCCCTCCCCGATGGCGGCGTTTCCCGGAGGCGGCGGCGGCTAACGGCCGCCGCCGCCGCGCGCCCGCGAACAGGAATCTGGCTCTGTTCCAGCGAACATCCGGCGCCGCCGAACATGCGCGCCCGGGCGACGGGTGGAGGCTCGAAGAACGGGAGTGCCCATTCCCCGTTGCCGACGCCGGGCTAAACCCGCCTACTTCGCCGAGGAGGTCGACGTCGTGCGCGCCTCCCTCACCGACGCCCAACGCTCCCTCCCCCAGTACGCCGCCGACAACCATGCGGCTTGGGCGGCGTACTTCGAGTGCCGTCAGCAGCAGCAGATGGCGTCCACCAACGGCGCGGCGGTGGTCGGCGCCGTGAAGAACAGCGAGGGGTGCCACCTGTGGTGGGCGTCCCCGGCCGCACACTCGAGGGCGTGCTGACGCACCTCGGGGGCGGCAACGACCCGCCGTTAAGCGTACCCGGCGGGGCGGCCACGGCCGCCCGGCGCACCACCGACGCGACGGGCCATGGGCACCAAGGAGGTTCGGCTCCTCCTCTTCTTCCTCCTCCTCGCGCTCTTCCTCGCACTCCTCCGGCACTCCGGCGCTGCTCGGCTTCAAGGCCGAGCCCGCAGCGGAGTCGCCGCTCGGCCGGCGCACTCGCAGCACCAGCATCGTCATCAACGAGGGCGGCCGGCGTGCCTCCTCGTCGGCTCCTCCTTCGCGCTTCATCAAGCCAAAGACGGAGCCGGGGCTCGCGCTGGTGAAGGCAGAGCCGGGGCTCGCCGCCGTGAAGATGGAGCACGGCGAGGTCGAGCGCGACGACGGCGCGGCCCTTGAATGGGCACGCCACGACTCCCTCAAGATGGCGATGGAGCGCCACTGCGCCGCCCTGCAGCGCTTCGCGGAGCGCCACCGGGGCCGGGACGAAGGAGGAGGAGTCGTCATCGACGGCAGCGACGACGATGATGACGACGCGCCGCCGCCGCCACCAGTCCGCCATGGCGACGCCGGGTCCAGCAGGGGCGCCCGCGTCAAGGAGGAGAAGGCCGACGACGAGGATGGCGGCGACGACGGCGACTACTCGGTGTTCAGCCAGTTTCTTTTATATTATTATTATATATTTGCTATGTAATGAAAATCGGCGAACTTTGTCGAAATATATGCCAAGTTGGCTGAAATTTGTCGTGTTTTAGCCGAACTTCACCGAACTATGCCAAAATTTGGTATACATTTCTATTTTTTAAACGCGCCTGGGGGCGGCCCTGGGGCCGGTGACTGGGGACCAACTCGCCTCCAGGCCCATTTTTTACGCCGGCTCACCCCCAGGCGGCGATTTTAGGCGCCCCCTGGGGGGCCAACGGCTGAAGATGCTCTTATCCTCCGCCATCTCCCACCTCCCTCACGCTCATCGCCGCTGTGTCCGTGAGACCGTTGAGAGCCGTCTCTGTCGTCTACGTCCGCTCCAGGGCGCTACTGGTGGCCATGCCTCGGACGTGCTTGAGCTCCCAGTGGCCGGCGCCGATGACAAGTATGAAGGCACCAGACGTGCTTGAGCTTACAGAAGCCGGACATGCTAGACGTCCTGCCCACGTTGTTGGACATTGTAGTGAGCTGCTTCGACAGAAGAACGCGGCGCTACGCCAAAGTGCCACGCACCTACCGAGACCCGAGCAAGATGATGGCCACGGTGAACCACTTGTCCCGGGAGGAGCCGGCACCGACGTGGCTGTCAGGCCAACTCCAGCGCTAGACCCCATTTTGTCCGCCAGATGCAGTTTAGGTAAAAGCGGACACATGTAACGATCCAGTGGCAGACCCCATTTTACTTTTTGTCCGTTTCACCACATCCCTGTACCAAAGTTGGCCTCGCTTTGGGGCCAAAGCGGATGAAAAACGGACGCAGCGGCCTCGTCCTCGTCCACTCGTGTCCAGACGGGCCCATATGTCAACCTCCCTTCCACCTACCCCGCTTTTCTCTATCTCCTCTCTCTTTCTCACGCCCCCGGCCCGCGTCCCCCGGCATCCCGGCGACGCAGCAGCAGCAGTAGGAGCGGGCGCGACGACGAGTACAGGCGGCGGCGGCCAGCTCGGTGAGGTGGCGGCGAGTGGGTGCGTCGGTGGGAGGGGTGGCCGAGCAGTGTCAGGTCAAGGCGGGGCGGGGTGCGCGTGCCTTCCTCTCTCGCCCATCGACGAGAGCTCGCGGTGGCTGCCGGGGGCGAGCGGGCAGCGGAGGCAGGAGGGGCAGCCGAGCGGCGTCAGGTCAAGGCGAGGCGGGACGCGCACACCTTCCTCTCTCCCCCATTGAAGAGAGCTCGCGTGGCTGCCTGGGGCGAGCGGGAGCAGAAGAGTGAGAACACGGCCGGCACGGGCAAGCACACAGCCGGGCGGCAGTCAGTGCTGCGGGGCATGACGGGGCGCGACTGCAGGCACTGCGGAGCCGGAGCAGGGCCGCTGCGTCCTCCTCTCCCGCTGGCGTGACCGCAGGGCGCAGGCAGCAGGGCGGCGTGGCAAGGAAGGGCCGGCGAGCACGGTGCGCAGCGGGCTGCTGGTGCTGCTGGACGCGGCGGCGCTCGGGCACATCAGCAGAAGGCACATGGGTGCGCGGGCGGGCGCAGCTACGCGGACGCGCGGGCATGCTGCAGGTGTGCGAGCTGCGTCAAGTGCGGCGACTGTAGACGGACACGCGGCGGCTGCAACTACTGATGGCGCCGGCTTGCTTCCTTGCTAGCCAGCCCGTGCGTGTGCTTGCTAGCTAGCTAGCTAGCCGCCGCGGTGTGCATGCTAGCTTGGGGCTTGCAGGGTGAGCGCGGCCGGCGCGCGAGCGTGCAGGTGGGCGTTGCCGGCGCGCGAGCACAGGCTAGGCATTGTGGGGTCTGGGCCGAACAGTTTGCGATGGGTTGTTCCCGTTAGTTGCATAAGTTGGCGAACGACCAAAACCGGACGCGCATGTCGGTTTTCCTATCTCAAAGGGACAAAATCCGAACAAAATGGATGTTCGTTTGGGATCGTGCGCTGGAGTTGACCTCAGGAGCGCAATATGGAACCCTCGGAACCCCCTCTCGTCTCCAACGTACTTTTGCAATTGTGCACAATGACCTCCCGTCCCTGCCACTATTTCGCCGAACAGGTGGTGTGCATGCATATGCCTCCATCTGGGATACGCATGGTTCCATGAAGGTTGTGGCGGCTCCACGGAACTTGTATAGTAGTGGCCGATGATGCTGGATAGAAGGCCATGACGAGGGGCATGTTTTTTTAGTTGACGGCGAGGGGCACGTATGTGTATGCTAGCTGGTTGGGCTTACCACAGCATACGCCAGCCGTCATGTTTGCCGAACGGCCGCCACAGTTCTTGGGAGAGAGAGCGAGGGATCACTAGAGTGGATGAATATGACATGTGGAATCATATAGTCGGTAACAGCAAAGTGCAATCCCGGCCGAGGGTGTTATTTTTCTAGCCTGCCAAATTAGTCTACATGGATCTGGGGTCGAGATTGACTGGGATCGATGAGTTTAGGGTATCAATTTCAGGGATTAAAAATTCAGGGTTCAATTCCGACAACCCTTATGAATTCAAAGTTTAAAATAGAGTTCACTCGGTGGACAGTGGTATTCCAGCCCACCATGATTCAAATCAGCGTCGAATGTATACGTGTTTATATGAGCGCTTGTGTTTGTACTGTCTTAAAAAAGATTCCTCGCAAAAAAATAGAAACGAATTCTCTCCAAAAAATAGAATTTTTTTTGCAGAAATCAATTAGAAAATGATAAGAGCTTGAAAACTTTTTTTTGTGCCAAATTACAGCAAGGGAGGCTCCTACTACTGCTGAGAAGCTAAAGAAAGATCTTTTAATGTCCTTCAGTCTTCTAGAGTATTAGAACAAGGCGAAGTATCAGATGAAAACAAGGTTTCAGTGAAAATCAGGAAATTCTCCTCGTGGACCGTCAGATCCACATAGAACGGCACATATCTGGGAGGGGATCCCACCAGCTACTTAAACGCGATTTTATAAATAACCCCTCCTTTTACCCACAAAGTCCTTGACGCTTTGACCACTATCAATTCGTCTTTAATCTCGTGGCCGTGATGGATACTTGCCCCACGCCGGCCACGATGCGTAGTCCGACGGTGATGACGCGTCCTCCACCGGCCATGATTTCTCCTCCTCCGCCGTCCATGAACAGCCCTCCGTCCGCCATGTTCCTCGTGCCTCCGCTGGTTTTGACTCGCCATTCGGAAGAGACGTTGGCGCCGCCTCTCCACGATCTCATCTCTCCTCCATCCCCTGCCATGTCTCAACCTCCTCGTAGCCAAGCAACAGAGTACTTACAACATATGATTCAGGTACTAATTGCACTACTCTGACATCACAGTTTTATTGCCTCAACTTTCCCGTAACCCTGGTAGTAGAGTCAGTAGGTGAATCATGGTAACCTCTAACTGTTTTTTTCCCGCAAAACAAAAAACCCTCTAAGGGCGCGTTCGGTGGCCCTCCGCTCCGCTCCACTCTGCTCCTGAGCGGACGGAGCTGGAGTTATAACCCCTGGAACGAGCTAACAGCTGCTCCGTAGATTCTAGGATTTGAAGGAGCGGTGGACTGCCGAACACGGCCTAACTGTTTCTTTCATCTCTACCTGCAGGCTGTGAGCTTGAAGTTCATACATTACAGGCTTTGTGTTGATATTTTTGCTTGGACTACTATTTTTCTACATTTCTGAATTTTGTATTTCTGAAAGTTGTCTTGTTATGTAGCCTGAACCTTGTAGTTGATTAAGTTAATGTTGTACCAAGTAGTATTATCATTGTCTTTCCAATACATTGCTTTGCATGCTCAAGTGGGTTGGCTGCTGATTGTTGCTGCATCTGGCTAGATAGCTAGTTGTACTCTCATTTGTTTGTTGTCCCTTTTTTTCAGAGTTTGCATTAAATCACAATGGCAATCTGAATCCAAGTACAGATTCCTGACCATGTGTGTGCAACGATTCAAAACATCAAACATCAGAAAAGAGAGGCTGCAGAATCGAAGGAAGTCGCCGCAGCAGCCGGATGTGACTCAGCTTCAGGTCATGGCCACCGGTTCTTCCATCTTTGTGAATGGTGCCATGCAGAGCGGGGCAGCGGGCTAGCTGGCCGTGGTGTGGAGCACGCAGGCTCTGGTGTCGCCGGCCCGACCGTAAATCGTCGCCACAGTAGCACTGCTCCACCGCAATACGGTAGCCGTCGCCCGTGACTCTGTGAGGCTACATGGGTCGACACCGCAGGTACCCTCGCTTGTTCCAAGGGTGGCTTCCTAGGGCACGGCTCCCCGGGAGCCCTCCCAGCCAAGGGGGGTCCAGCCTTGCCGCTGCCCGTCCCTGGCCGCTGCAGGTTGTGTCCGTGGCGGCGCCAGCTCCGGTGAGATGAGTAGAGAAGGCAAGGGGGTTATCTATATAATCATGTTTAAGTAGCTGGTGGGATCCCATCTTAGATCTGTGCCCTTCCCTGTGGATCTGATGGCCACGAGGAGAGTTTCTAGATTTTCATTGAAATCTTGTTTTCACGTGATACTTCGCCAAATCGGCGAAGTATCAGGTGAAAACAAGGTTTCAGTGAAAATCTGGAAATTCTGCTCGTGGGCCGTCAGATCCACATAGAACGGCACAGATCTGGGAGGGGATCCCACCAGCTACTTAAACGTGATTTTATAAATAACCCCTCCTTTTACCCACAAAGTCCTTGACGCTTTGACCACTATCAATTCGTCTTTAATCTCGTGGCCGTGATGGATACTTGCCCCACGCCGGCCATGATGCGTAGTCCGACGGTGATGATGCGTCCTCCGCCGGCCATGATTTCTCCTCCTCCACCGTCCATGAACAGCCCTCCGTCCGCCATGTTCCTCGTGCCTCCGCTGGTTTTGACTCGCCATTCGGAAGAGACGTTGGCGCCGCCTCTCCACGATCTCATCTCTCCTCCATCCCCTGCCATGTCTCAACCTCCTCGTAGCCAAGCAACAGAGTACTTACAACATATGATTCAGGTACTAATTGCACTACTCTGACATCATAGTTTTATTGCCTCAACTTTCCTGTAACCCTGGTAATAGAGTTAGTAGGTGAATCATGGTAACCTCTAACTGTTTTTTTCCCGCAAAACAAAAAACCCTCTAAGGGCGCGTTCGGTGGCCCTCCGCTCCGCTCCACTCTGCTCCCGGAGCGGACGGAGCTGGAGTTATAACCCCTGGAGCGAGCTAACAGCTGCTCCGTAGATTCTAGGATTTGAAGGAGCGGTGGACTGCCGAACACGGCCTAACTGTTTCTTTCATCTCTACCTGCAGGCTGTGAGCTTGAAGTTCATACATTACAGGCTTTGTGTTGATATTTTTGCTTGGACTACTATTTTTCTACATTTCTGAATTTTGTATTTCTGAAAGTTGTCTTGTTATGTAGCCTGAACCTTGTAGTTGATTAAGTTAATGTTGTACCAAGTAGTATTATCATTGTCTTTCCAATACATTGCTTTGCATGCTCAAGTGGGTTGGCTGCTGATTGCTGCTGCATCTGGCTAGATAGCTAGTTGTACTCTCATTTGTTTGTTGTCCCTTTTTTTCAGAGTTTGCATTAAATCACAATGGCAATCTGAATCCAAGTACAGATTCTGACCATGCGTGTGCAACGATTCAAAACATCAAACATCGAAAAAGAGAGGCTGCAGAATCGAAGGAAGTCGCCGCAGCAACGGATGTGACTCAGCTTGTGTCATGGCCACCGGTTCTTCCATCTTTGTGAATGGTGCCATGCAGAGCGGGCAGCGGGCTAGCTGGCCGTGGTGTGGAGCACGCAGCTCGTGTCGCCCGCCCGACTGCTGCCGTCGCTGCGTAGCACTGCTCCACCGCAATCTGATGGCCGTCGCCCGTGACTCTGTGAGGCTACAGGTCGACACCGCAGTACCTCGCTTGTTCAAGGGTGGCTTCCTAGGCACGGCTCCCGGGAGCCCTCCCAGCCAAGGGGGTCCAGCGGCTTGGCCTTGCCGCCCCTGCAGCTGCAGTTGTGTCCGTGGCGGCGCCACTCGTGAGATGAGCTGAGAAGGCAAGGGGGTTATCTATATAATCATGTTTACGTAGCTGGTGGGATCCCATCTTAGATCTGTGCCCTTCCCTGTGGATCTTATGGCCACGAGGAGAGTTTCTAGATTTTCACTGAAATCTTGTTTTCACGTGATACTTCGGCGAAGTATCAGGTGAAAACAAGGTTTCAGTGAAAATCTGGGAATTCTCCTCATGGGCCGTCAGATCCACATAGAACGGCACAGATCTGGGAGGGGATCCCACCAGCTACTTAAACGCGATTTTATAAATAACCCCTCCTTTTACCCACAAAGTCCTTGATGCTTTGACCACTATCAATTCGTCTTTAATCTCGTGGCCGTGATGGATACTTGCCCCACGCCGGCCACGATGCGTAGTCCGACGGTGATGACGCGTCCTCCGCCGGCCATGATTTCTCCTCCTCCGCCGTCCATGAACAGCCCTCCGTCCGCCATGTTCCTCGTGCCTCCGCTGGTTTTGACTCGCCATTCGGAAGAGATGTTGGCGCCGCCTCTCACGATCTCATCTCTCCTCCATCCCCTGCCATGTCTCAACCTCCTCGTAGCCAAGCAGCAGTACTTACAACATATGATTCGGTACTAATTGCACTACTCGACATCATAGTTTTATTGCCTCAACTTTCCGTAACCACGGTAGTAGAGTCGATGGGTGAACCATGGTAACCTCTAATTTTTTTCCATAAAACAAAAACCCTCTAAGGCGCGCTCGGTGGCCCTCCGCTCCGCTCCACTCCGCTCCCGGGCGGACGGAGCTGGAGTTATAACCCCAGAGCGAGCTAACAGCTGCTCCGTAGATTCTAGGATTTGAAGGAGCGGTGGACTGCCGAACACGGCCTAACTGTTTCTTTCATCTCTACCTGCAGGTTGTGAGCTTGAAGTTCATACATTACAGGCTTTGTGTTGATATTTTTGCTTGGACTACTATTTTTCTACATTTCTGAATTTTGTATTTCTGAAAGTTGTCTTGTTATGTAGCCTGAACCTTGTAGTTGATTAAGTTAATGTTGTACCAAGTAGTATTATCATTGTCTTATCAATACATTGCTTTGCATGCTCAAGTGGGTTGGCTGCTGATTGCTGCTGCATCTGGCTAGATAGCTAGTTGTACTCTCATTTGTTTGTTGTCCCTTTTTTTCAGAGTTTGCATTAAATCACAATGGCAATCTGAATCCAAGTACAGATTCCTGACCATGTGTGTGCAACGATTCAAAACATCAAACATCAGAAAAGAGAGGCTGCAGAATCGAAGGAAGTCGCCGCAGCAGCCGGATGTGACTCAGCTTCAGGTCATGGCCACCGGTTCTTCCATCTTTGTGAATGGTGCCATGCAGAGCGGGGCAGCGGGCTAGCTGGCCGTGGTGTGGAGCACGCAGGCTCTGGTGTCGCCGGCCCGACTGTCGTCGCCTGCGTAGCACTGCTCCACCGCAATACGGTAGCCGTCGCCCGTGACTCTGTGAGGCTACCTGGGTCGACACCGCAGGTACCCTCGCTTGTTCCAAGGGTGGCTTCCTAGGGCACGGCTCCCCGGGAGCCCTCCCAGCCAAGGGGGGTCCAGCGCGGCGCGCGCCGTCCTGGCCGCTGCAGGTTGTGTCCGTGGCGGCGCCAGCTCCGGTGAGATGAGCTGAGAAGGCAAGGGGGTTATCTATATAATCATGTTTAAGTAGCTGGTGGGATCCCATCTTAGATCTGTGCCCTTCCCTATGGATCTGGTGGCCACGAGGAGAGTTTCTAGATTTTCACTGAAATCTTGTTTTCACGTGATACTTCGCCTATGAGGAGAGGAAAAGAAACGATCTCTAACCCCAAATTCTACTTTTGCCAACTAAAACAACACGCAGCCTCCTCTTTCCCCGGGCGGCGGCGGCGGCGGCTATGGCTACCCGCAGAGCCAAAAAGCGAAAATGGCAGGCGGCCGAGTTGGTTGCCGGCGTCTCACCACCGGCGAACGACAAGCGCGAAGTCGGGGAAGGTCCCGACCTGATCAGCGACCTCCACGTCGACGTTCTCCGGCGCATCATCTCGCTCCTCCCCACCGAGGACGGCGCCCGCACCCAGATCCTCTCCACCCAGTGGCGCCACCTCTTCCGCTCCGCCCCGCTCAACCTCGACGTCGAGCTCCGCCGCAAAGACGAGCCCGCTCCCTTCAGCCTCGTCTCCCGCATTCTCGCCGACCACCAGGCGCCCTGCCACCGGCTCTCCCTTACCGGTACGGCTACAAATCTGACTATGTCTCCCCATTACTGAACGGCTGGCTCCAGTCACCGGCCTTCAAAGGCCTCCTTCGAGTTCGACCTGTGGCAAAACCGCAAGGAAATCGGCAAGGAACTTTGGCTAGTGCTCCGTATGCGCTGCCGCCGTCCGTGCTCCGGTTTTTACCCGCCCTCCACATCCTCAGCATTAAATGCACCGGCTACATGATCCATTTCCCCTCCGCGACCACATTGGCCGGCGATTTACATTTCCCCAAACTCAAGCAGCTCACACTTAAAGGTGTCGTCGTCTCGGAGGTCGTCCTCCACCGCGTTCTTGCTGGATGCACTGCACTGGAGAGCTTGGTGCTTAGTGAATTGGACGGTGTCCGTGGTGTTCGGATCAACTCGTCCACCCTTGGGAGGCTAGGTGTGTGGTCTGGTTGGCCAAATGAACCGGATGAATTGTTGCAAGAAGTCATTGTTGAGGATGCCCCTCTCCTAGAAAAGTTGTTCCTGTCTGGACTAGATTGTGACCTATCAGTCCATGTGCTTTGCGCACCCAAACTGGACTTCCTGGGTTCTCTGCCAGAAGGGTTCACCAAAGGCAAGCTTGAAACAAATGTTCTTCAGGTAGCCACGGCCTTTAATTTTTGTGTTATGCCTTGCAGATTCTCCTGCTAACCATTTGTGTGTATTGCTTAATTTAGGGAATTCTCGCTGTCAATTTGATGAATGTGGTGCGAGCGGTTAAAGTGTTGGTTCTGCGCATTTCCCCTCCAAGTGTCGATGATGCCATTGACTTTGTCACATTCTTTCCTTGCTTGGAGAAGTTAGATTTTTCGTCAACAGAGACCACCTGCCGGATCGAAATGACAAAAAAGACTCATCTAGATCAGATTGACAAAAGAGACCCCATGGCTGTGGCGGCAGGCGCGCCAGGCAACGCGTGGCACCTGCCGCCACGCTGCTAGGCGGCGAGTCGCCGGAACGGGACTGGTCTGGTGGGCCACGCCACCACCGTTTGAGGCGGCCGCCACTATACCTGCTGCGCTGGGGCCGACACACTGCTGCTGCCGCACGTGGGACGGGTGGGCCCGGCCGCCACCATGTGAGGCGGCCGGCACTGTAGCTGCTGGCACCGTATTGTGCATACCACACACTGGAGCGCATTTGCTTGAACCGGACATAGCAGCTTTTTGGTCGTCCAATTAGCGTAATCACTGGAGATGATCTTAGCTAGCACCGGAAATGCATCCAGTCAAACCCGTGCATGCAATGATGCCACTCAGTGACCCAATAGCTACAGTTCCAGCCGCCTCATACGGTGGCGGCAGGGTCCACCATACCCAGCTCCGTTCCGTCCTGTGTGGCGAGGGGCTGAAAAACTGTAATGCGCAGGCTGCCGCCTGGCACCGTGGCGGCTGGGCCGGCCGCCTCACGGCGTGGCGGCAGGTGCTACGTGTCGCCTGGCACGCCTGCCGCCATGGCCGAGGGGGTCTCTTTTGTCAATCTGATTCAGAGGTGGTCTTTTTTGTCATTTTGATCCGGCAGGTGGTCTTTTTTGACAAAAAATCAGAGAAGTTATATGTCTTGGTGAGACTTTTTTAACCATTGATCTACTTTGTAGTCCTCTTTACAGGCTAGTTGCTTCATTTTCTTCTTGTGTCATCAGTCAATCATCCCTATCTCGGACCATATCCCGAACTAACTACAAATCATATTTCAGTTATATCGGACTGGGGCATCAAAACGAGCACGACACAATTTTCCACTTGACTATATTGAATGTTTGGAGCTCCATCTCAAAAAAGTAGTGCTGATAAACTATCAAGGAACACCGAGAAATGTTGATTTTGCAAGGTTCTTTCTTTTGAATGCAAAAGTGCTAGAACATATGGAGTTTGCATCACGCACTGCAATAAATCGAAAGAAATACACAGAAAACTACAACTGGATAACAGGGTTTCTCAAGGTGCTCAGTTTAATTTTAGCTGTGACTCTTACTACGGAGACGAGATACATATTGGGCACATCCATGATCTGACTGTTAGCGATCCCTTTGATAGATCATCCTGTCGATGCCATGACGTTGATTTCCTTTGAGATACTCTTGGCTCTCGCGTTCTCATTTCACGGTTTGGGAAATCCTTAGATAATATTTGTAATATTTGATGTTTGCTTTTGTTGGAACATCTGTATTTCATTGCCCATGTAGGTTGCTACATCACATGCATATTCCGTGTTTTTATTTCTCTATAGTTTCCGTGCAGTATTGCATCTGTGCTCTCCCAATTTAGACTGCCAATTTAGACAATGGAGTTGCCAGAGTTGTGTGACTGTTCTCCCATTGTCGTTTATATGGTCTTATTGATCTGAGTGGCTTGGACACCTAAATGGCTAAAACTGATGTTTTTGGCGCCCTTAGCAAAACACATCCACATACCACAGCGAGATTGGAACTGCACTTTTTCTTGGTAGGTGCAGTGATTTGCGCCACTATTTGGACCATTTCAGTTACGTATGGCTACTTTTCAAAATTGTAGCTGCATTTGTATATGGCAGCGATACTTATAGAAATGATTTTTTTTTTTTGCCTCTGCACTATTTGTGTATCCTTTATACAAGTGGCCGCTGTCTAAATAAAATGCATTACCCTGTTTGGAAAATATTATACCAGCGTGTGATGTCTGCATAATTGGCATGAATGTGTTCCTATGAAGCAGTTTTTACATCCAAGCGAGAATTACATGTAGGATGAGCTATTGCAACATTGTTTTCTACATATGTAGCACAAAAGAAATCGTTGGTAGGAACATCATTGGCTGAGCAATTATTTTCTCAAAAATTGAGTTAAAATGCATGTCTCTATAGAAGAAAGGACCAAAATGACGCGACATTTGCACAACCGCCAAGGAATGGTTCACATACTGTTAATGTTTATGGTCAGTCATCCTTCATTTGTACTATTTGAACTGTGATAATTCATTAACATCAGAACAATAATCCATTTACACCAAAAGATCTTAGCATATCAATACTATAGGGTGTGTGACTTGTATGCTGAACCGGTGGTTCTTGGCTCAAGGTGTTTGACTAAACTTAGTTGGCTCATGCATAGAACAACGGTTCAACACTGAGTGGTACAGAAGTGTCAGTATTTTCTTCTTAGACATGGCAGATTCATCAGCACCTGCAGCTCCTTCGAGTCATAAGATAGTTACTTTCAGTGTTATTATACTGGATAGAGTTGTTTGACATCTTATCTTTGTTGTTGCCAGTAAAGTGGAAAAAAGAATTCTTGGGTAGTTTTATCTTCACGCGGTGCAGCTGTGCAAGATAGTCAAATTATTATTTGAGAAAGGGAAATTCAGCGATTGGCTCAAACTTCAGTCTCTACATATATGAGATTCAGGACATCCTAAACCATTGTGTTACCGTACGCCAATTAGGGCAAAATCAACTTTCACCTTTAATCAGATAGGGTTTCCCCTTTTTCTAATTGTCTGCCCTTTTTTATAGGCAGGAAATTAATGCAATGCCATTTCTATAATGCTAAGCTCATTGATGGCTTGGACCGAAGGAGGAGAGATGTAACATACTCCCTCCGTCCTCCTAAAATAATTGTCTTCGGTTTAGTACAATTTTGTACTAACTTTATATTAAATCAGCGGCACTTATTTTGGGACGGTGGAAATAGTATTCAGTTACTTCCGCCGTAATTCCCTTTACAGTACCTGTACTATCCTCACTTGTTTTGCATTTGTTCAGCGAATTGGTTACTTTGCTACGGTCTAGTAATCCTTTCAATTACTAACCTCTCCCTAGGAATAAAGGCCTAGGAGAGCTACAAAGTTTGGTTGGATCATGGGCCCCGCATGACAGCATCAGGAACCAATATTCTATTAAAACACTTTATTAAAAAACATTTAGGTATTTCATTATTGCCAACAATTACTAAGCTCGCTAGGAATAGCGGCCTAGCCAAGCTCCAAAGGTTTTTCCTCAAAGTGAACCCCGCCTTTAAGGGTCTAGTTGGATCATGGGTCCCACATGACCGTACCGGAATCGATAATCTATTGGAACATTTAAATATTTGTAAATTTCTAAAAATGTTCATAAATTTTTAAAAACATTCATGATTTTTTTCAAAGTTCATAAATTCATTAATTCTACACGGTTCATGAGTTTTATAACTGTCCAATATCCTTCAAAATGTTCACGATTTTCTAATCATGTTCACGGACTTAAAAAATATATGTACATTTTAAAAATATTCACGAAAATGAAAAATGCTCACAATTTTGAAATAAAAATTTATGAATAAAAAATATTTAAATAGTTATGTTCCTGAACTTCAAAATATATTCATAAACCTAAAAATATTCATGAACTCAAAAAGAGAAAAGAAAACAAGCTCCCTAGGAATAGAGGGCTAGGAGATATCCAAAGTTATTTCATCAAAGTGGACTCCTATTGTAAGGGTCTGGTCGGCTCATCGGTTCCACATGATAGTATCAGGACCGAAATTCTATTAAAACACTTTCAAAAAAAAATCCCAGAAAATTTTCACGAATTTAAACAATGTCATATATTTTAAAACAATCATGGATATGCAAATATATTCATGGTTTAAAAAATGTTCACCAATTTTACAATTGTTCCTGATATTTAAAATGGTCAATAATTTTAAATATTTTCAGGGATTTAAGAAAGCTTTGCAAATTAAGAAAAATCAAGGATTATTAAAAATATTCCCAATTTGTTGAAAAAATGAATGGATTTGTCAAAAGTTGAAGAATTTAATTTTTTACTGATTACAAAATAATATATATGAAAGATATTTATGAATTTAAAAATATTAATAAAAATTTATAAAATAAATAGAAAAATAGAACATAAAAAAGAAAACTAGCAGTGAAAAAAGAGAAGGAAAAAAAATTGAACGGACCCTTCCCAAAACTAGAAGGATTGGCCTACATGGCCAACCAATAATGCCTACCGAGGTCTACGTTTGCTCGACCACCACCGTGGTATGCCGGTATGCATAAAATATGAATTGCCATAATAACTGTCTGTGTCTTGGGAACGAGGGTCCCCAAACTTGCCTGCCTGTGGCCCACCGCGTGGCTCCACCAGCGGCCCCGTACGGCCCATCTTCACCAACCAACGCTCAAGACCCTCGCGAGGGGCCAAGCCTCGCGAGGCGGACGATGCAAGATCCCCTCGGGGGCGGCCTCACCAGGCTGGCTCGCGAGAGGCGGAGAGATCAAGGCGAGGGGCACCTCGCAGGGTTTCTGTGACGCAAGCCATGACGACTAAGGCCAGGCGGGCGCCAGCGTGTGCAGTGTCCTCGTTTTCTCTTTGGTGTTAAAGAGGCAAGCACAGGCGAGGAGTCCCGAGGCATCAAGCAAAGATTTTCATATCGGTGCAACAAGACCAAGACCAGCAGGATGGCAGGACGAAGGTCACCGTGGAGCTCAAGACGGCGTCACCACCAGAGCCTTTGGCAGGCGAAGACCACCTTTAGTACTGGTTGTCTCCCTTTGAATTTGACAGTTGTTGGATCCCTTCCCGCCTAACATTTGGGGAGAGGACCAGGGCCTCTATAAATAGGACTAGCCACCACAGTAGGAGGCAACTGATCTCGATTGATTCAGATCATCCTCATCCACACAAGCTCACCAAGCACAAGAGCACCTCTCCTCAGGAGGTTGTTCTTCTCTTGTAACAGTTCATCCTCAGCCCAAGAGGCAATCCACCATACCACACTAGAGTAGGGTATTACACCACATCGGTGGCCCGAACCAGTATAAACCTTGTGTCTCTTGTTCTTTGGGTTCGACGCGCTGAGCCTTGAGATCGCGGTGAGGGCGAGAGCTAGGGGGAGGAGAGATCTTCGTGCGCACCCCAGAGTTCGAACCTTAAGGGTTTTGTCGGAACCCGAAATCTGACATTTGGCGCGCCAGGTAGGGGGTGCGCCGAAGCCTCCCTCCCGCCAGCGCTCTGCGTCGCCGATTTCCAGCGACCCGAGGGCCAACGCCGACCACTGGGTGGCTTGGCCAGCCCGGGCGGCGTCGTCCGCCCAAGAAGACCTCAACTCCACGCTCCAGGCGGCACGCGCACCGCCAAGCGTCGCGGGGCGGGGGCGGCGTGGCCCGGCGCCTTCCACTCTTACCCTGCGGCGCGCGCGGGCCGCCGCAAGGGCCTCGAACTACAACGCGGCGACAGCGCCGCACACCTGACAGGAGCAAGCAAACATGAGGGTCGCGCTCATAGTGGCACGGGAGCTGTTGCGGTGCCGGTTAGCAGAGAGCGGTCGCGATGCGTTGCTGGAACGCATCGCCGAGCTACTAGACGCCGCGACCAGGGGTACGCCGCCTTTTTGCTCCTTACCTACACCTCAAGTCGTGGCCAGATCACACGGCGGGCCTCGCCGCGCCTGCGCACTCCCAGGCGCACCAGGAGGGCTCGTCCGCGCCGACGCAGCCAGTGGAGCCGGGCACCTAGCCGCATCAATACCTACCCCGATGGGCGCGGTCGGGGGTGCCGCCCCCTATGGGCCAAGCAGGATGCCGCCCTCCCATCCTCGGGGTGGCGTGTTGGGCCCGTCGATGTGGGGCGCGGGGCACTTCGGTGGGGTTTCTGGGGCAATTGCTCCAGAGGCCTACGTGCCCCGCATGGTGGACTGGGAGTATACGCCGGAAGATGACCCCGGCTCGTTCTTCGAGCCGGGTTGGGAAGAGGAGACGCTGAAAGTCGAGGCCTTCCAGGAGCCGCCCAGGAGCCTCGCCGACCCCGTCGGCGACAACAGCTGCAGGGTACCACTAAACTCTCAGGAGCAGGCTTATGCTAACCATGAGTCGCAAGTGAATCAGGTCGCAGTGATGGACGACAGCCCTAGCACGGCAACCCCCTTTCACCAGGGGAAGCGCACTGGGGGCAGCGTGGGAGGAATCGGGAGCAAGGTCTCTCCCCGCACCGCACGGAGCAAGGCGTTGCCCGGAGGTAGGTCCTCTGCCGGGGAGGCGCTGGCGAGCCTTCCCCCCGGCAGAGAGCCCGTGGTCGCCGAGGGCGCCGCTGGCGTCCCCTTTGCCCCTTGACATCGTCCTGGTTTCTGAACGCCCCAACGGTGGTCGAGGGCGGGGCAAGGCGGGGCCCACGCTTGGCGATATGAAGCAAGGCTCACGCCTATGAAGGTCTCCGCCCGTGACACTCTCACGTAATAATGAGTGGGGCTGTACACGCCCCGGAGTCTCCGGAGAGCCGCCCTCGGGCCTCGGGGGCTCCCGCCCACGTCCTAGTGGAAGCACCATGCTCCGCGCTGGCCGTCGACACTGCCCCCCCCCCCCAATGACTATGCTCACAGCCAGTGAAAGCACTTAGCTCCGCGCTGGTGGGAAGACAAGAAGACTAGCTAGGTGCCGGACGCAGCCGTTTGCCTTGGATCTCTTTTCTGTAAGCTCGGATTTGCAGCCTTTTGATCTTGAATTCAAAGTTGTATTTTTTCATTGGCAATCGTGGGAGGGGATCCTTTCTCGTTCATGTTGATTTTGTGAGTTTTTCGATTTGCATTTTGTTTGAGATTTGCGTCCACTATCTCCCCCCTTTCGGGCACCTCGCCAGCGGGGGCTGGCGGCAGCACAGGCGCGTTGTGGGTGCACCTCGCCATTACTGGTGCTCGTGAGGCCCTCTTAGGTGGACCGGCGGACCCCCCCAGGGAACCAAAACCTCGCGAGCTCATGAGGGGCTCCCCTCAGAAGGAATGCACATCCGTAGCCGTCAAATTGGGTTGAAGCTCGACCGAACCAAAGTAAGTTACGACAGCAAGCCCCCAAAGGGAGTCGTGAGCATACAAAAGCGCGCTTAAAGCCTAGCCTAGAGGATAAAGTGGTAGTTTATTTACATGAGGGGCTCCCCCTCCCCAAAATGCTCTTACATGTGAGGGGGCGTGCCCAAGTGTTTGCGTGCAGGATCGAAACGAAGGAGCGCGGGCTCAGTCGGACATGTCGCTCGCCTCGTCTCCCGAATCACTTCCGGACAGGCTACTGTTGCTATCATCACCGCCATCAACCACGTCGCCCTCGTCCGCCGCAACCACCACCGCGTCGTCATCAGAAGCGAAGGCCCTAACCAGAGCGTCCACGTGGTCATCCACCCAGCGTGCTAGGTTGTCCCGGATGACCTCAGGCACTGGGCCGATAGCGGCGTCAAAATTGAAGTCGGGATTGGTGTTCAGGAGATGGCTGAAGACGCGGGAGAATGCTCGCCCAAGGAGGCTCCAGCTCTTTTCGTCCACAAGCTCACGAGCCCTCCCAGCTCGGTTCTCCAGGCGCGTCACGACGTCGGTAAAGAAGCGAAGATGGCTGGCATAGTCCTCGGCGTGTGGGTGGGGAGCGTTCTTGTCATAGATGGTGCCAAGCGCTTCGTTGGCCCTCGTCCTGAGGTCGCGAAGCATGGGAACATGCTCATGCAGTAGCGTTTGCCGGCGAAGCGCCTCCTCCCTGCTCTGCTGCGCGAAGGACTCGGCGCTGGCGACCTGCTGCTGAAGAGAAAGCAGCTCGGCACGAGCGGAGGCCAGCTCAGCCTGCACTGAGATCAGGGCGGTCGCGGCGGCTTTCTCGCGTTGTTCCGCCTCAGCCAGCCCTGACCTGAGGGCAGTGGTCCTGCATGCAGCTTCGGCTTCTACGAGCTTCAGCTTCAGGTTGTACCTGCCAACAAGGTCCGCGCGGGCCTCGGCCACCCGGCGATCGACCTCCTCCTGGGACTTGGCCTCACGCGCACCGACGGCATCCTCTACGTGGGCGACTTGGCGCTCCCTCGTCTCCAACCGCTCGAGCTCGAGGCTGAGCTCCGTGGCCTCCAGCAATATCGCTTCCTCGCGCCTCGAGATCTCCTCCTCGTCGGACGGTGCACCCTTCATCGACACTAAGGTGGCTCTGTGATACGTATCCAACGTATCTATAATTTTTGATTGCTCCATGCTACTTTATCTATTGTTTTGGACTATAATGGGCTTTATTTTCCACTTTTATATTACTTTTGGGACTAACCTATTAACCGGAGGCCCAGCCCAGAATTGCTGTTTTTTGCCTTCTTCAGTATTTCGAAGAAACAGAATATCAAATGGAGTCCAAACGGAATGAAACCTTCGGAAACGTGATTTTCTCACCGAACGTGATCCAGGAGACTTGGACCCTACGCCAAGGAACCAGAGAGGCGGTCACGAGGGTGCCCCCCCTAGGACGCGCCCCCTGCCTCGTGGGCCCCTCGAAGCTCTACCGACGTACTCCTTCCTCCTATGTATACCTACGTAACCCCAAACGATCAGAACAGGAGCCAAAAACCTAATTCCACCGCCATAACTTCTTGTATCCACGAGATCCCATCTTGGGGCCTGTTCCGGAGCTCCGCCGGAGGGGGCATCCACCATGGAGGGCTTCTACATCAACACCATAGCCTCTCCGATGAAGTGTGAGTAGTCTACTTCAGACCTTCGGGTCCATAGCTAGTAGCTAGATGGCTTCTTCTCTCTTTTTGGATCTCAATACAATGTTCTCCCCCTCTCTCGTGGAGATCTATTCGATGTAATCTTCTTTTTGCGGTGTGTTTGTTGAGACCGATGAATTGTGGGTTTATGATCCAGCTTATCTATGAATAATATTTGAATCTTCTCTGAATTCTTTTATGTATGATTGAGTTATCTTTGCAAGTCTCTTCGAATTATCCGTTTGGTTTGGCCAACTAGATTGGTAGTTCTTGCAATGGGATAAGCGCATTCCTTTGGGTTCAATCTTGCGGTGTCCTTACCCAGTGACAGAAAGGGTTGCAAGGCGCGTATTGTATTGTTGCCATCGAGGATAACAAGATGGGGTATTTATCATGTTACATGAATTTATTCCTCTACATCATGTCATCTTGCTTAAGGCGTTACTCTGTTTTAACTTAATACTCTAGATGAATGCTGGATAGCGGTCGATGAGTGGAGTAATAGTAGTAGATGCAGAATCGTTTCGGTCTACTTGTCTCGGACGTGATGCCTATATACATGATCATACCTAGATATACTCATAACTATGCTCAATTCATCAATTGCTCAACAGTAATTTGTTCACCCATGTAGAATATTTATGCTCTTGAGAGAAGCCACTAGTGAAACCTATGGCCCCGGTCTATTCTCATCATATCAATCTCCATCACTTTTATACTTGCTTTGTTTTTACTTTGCTTTTTACTTTTCACTTTGCATCTTTATACCAAAAATACCAAAAATATCATCTCTATCGATCTCACTCGTAAGTGACCGTGAAGGATTGACAACCCCTAATCGCGTTGGTTGCAGTAGCTATCGCTTTGTGCAGGTACGAGGGACTTGTGCGTGGACTCCTCTTGGATTGATACCTTGGTTCTCAAAACTGAGGAAAATACTTACGCCATCGTGTTGCATCATACTCTCCTCTTCGGGAAAACCAACGCAAGCTCAAGACGTAGCAAGAAGGATTTCTGGCGCCGTTGCTGGGGAGTCTACGCAAAAGTCAACATACCAAGTACCCATCACAATCCCTATCTCTCGCATTACATTATTTGCCATTTGCCTCTCGTTTTCCTCTCCCCCACTTCACCCTTACCATTTTATTCGCCCTCTCTTTCTCAATCTCCTCCTCTTTTTCCCGTTGCCTTTTCCTCGTCCGTTTGTTTGCTCGTGTGTTGGATTGCTTGTTTGTCGCCATGGCTCAAGATGCTACCAAATTGTGTGACTTCACCAACACCAATAATAATGATTTCCTTAGCACTCCAATTGCTCGTCTTGCCAATACTGAATCTTGTGAAATCAATACTGCTTTGTTGAATCTTGTTATGAAAGATCAATTCACCGCCTTCCTAGTGAAGATGCCGCTACTCATCTGAATAGCTTCATGATTTATGTGATATGCAAAAGAAAAAGATGTCGATAATGATGTCGTTAAATTGAAGCTATTTCCTTTTTCGCTTAGAGATCGTGCTAAAGCATGGTTTTCATCTTTGCCTAAAAATAGTATTGATTCTTGGAACAAGTGCAAAGATCCTTTTATCTCTAAGTATTTTCCTCCCGCTAAGATTATCTCTCTTAGGAACGATATTATGAATTTTAAGCAACTTGATCATGAACATGTTGCACAAGCATGGGAGAGAATGAAATTAATGATACGTAATTGTCCTACTCATGGTTTGAACTTGTGGATGATTATACAAAAAAATTATGCTGGATTAAATTTTGCTTCTAGAAATCTTTTAGATTCGGCCGCGGGAGGCACTTTTATGGAAATCTCTTTAGGATATGCTACTAAACTCCTAGATAATATTATGGTTAATTATTCTCAATGGCATACTGAAAGATCTACTAATAAAAAAGTGCATGCGATAGAAGAAATCAATGTTTTGAGTGGAAAGATGGATGAACTTATGAAATTATTTGCTACTAAGAGTGTTTCTTCTGATCCTAAGGGTATGCCTTTGTCTACCTTGATTGAGAATAATAATGAATCTATGGATGTGAATTTTGTTGGTAGGAATAATTTTGGTAACAATGCGTATAGAGGGAATTTTAATCCTAGGCCTTATCCTAGTAATCCTTCTAATAATTATGGAAATTCCTACAACGACTCTTATGGAAATTTTAATAAGATGCCCTCTGAATTTGAGAGTAGTGTTAAAGAGTTTATGAATTCACAAATGAGTTTTAATGCTTTGCTTGAGGAGAAATTGCTTAAAGTTGATGATTTGGCTAGGAACGTTGATAGAATTTCTCTTGAGGTTGATTCTTTAAAGCTTAGATCTATTCCTCCTAAGCATGATATCAATGAGTCTCTCAAAGCTATGAGAATTTCCACTGATGAGTGCAAAGAAAGAACCGCTAGGATGCGTGCTACAAAAGATGCCTTTATTAAAGCGTGTTCTTCTAATTCCTATGAAAATCAAGATGAAGATCTAAAAGTTATTGATGCGTCCCCTATTAAATCTTTGTTTTGCAATATGAATCTTGATGAAACTGAATATGATGTTCCTTTACCTAGAAGGCGTTCTAAGAATTCGGAGTTTTTAGATCTTGATGATGAAATTGATAAATGTGGGATTGAAAGAAATAAAAATCTAGATGTTGCTAAACCCACTATATTGGATCTCAAGGAATTTAATTATGAAAATTGCTCTTTAATTGATTGTATTTCCTTGTTGCAAACCGTGCTAAATTCTCCTCATGCCTATAGTCAAAATAAGGCCTTTACCGAACACATTGTTGATGCCTTGATGCAATCTTATGAAGAAAAGCTTGAGTTGAAAGTTTCTATCCCTAGGAAACTCTATGATGAGTGGGAACCTACCATTAAAATTAAAATTAAAGATCATGAGTTTCATGCTTTGTGTGATTTGGGTTCTACTGTCTCTACTATTCCCAAAACTTTGTGTGATTTGCTAGATTTCCGTGCCTTTGATGATTGCTCTCTAAACTTGCATCTTGCGGATTCCACTATTAAAAGCCTATGGGAAGAATTAATGATGTTCTTATTGTTGCAAATAGGAATTATGTGCCCGTAGATTTTATCGTTCTTGATATAGATTGCAATCCTTCATGTCCTATTATTCTTGGTAGACCTTTCCTTAGAACGATTGGTGCAATTATTGATATGAAGGAAGGGAATATTAAATTCCAATTTCCATTAAAGAAAGGCATGGAACACTTTCCTAGAAAGAAAATAAAATTACCATATGAATCTATCATGAGATCCACTTATGGATTGCCTACCAAAGATGGCAATACCTAGATCTATCCTTGCTTTTATGCCTAGCTAGGGGCGTTAAACGATAGCGCTTGTTGGGAGGCAACCCAATTTTATTTTTAGTTTTTTGTTTTTGCTTCAGTTTAGTAATAAATAATCCATCTAGCCTCCGTTTATATGTGGTTTTATATTTTAATTAGTGTTTGTGCCAAGTTAAACCTATTCGATTTTCTTGGATGATAATTATTTGATCTTGCTGTAATTTCTAGAAACTTTGCGCTCAGTGCCCGAATTGTTAAAAATCACCAGAACGTGATAAACTACTGATTCCAATTGCTGCTGATCAATAAACAAATTTTCCAGGTCGTCTAAGTTTTGTAGAATTGTTTGAGTTCCAGAAGTTTGCGTTAGTTACAGATTACTACAGACTGTTCTGTTTTTGACAGATTCTGTTTTGCATGTGTTGTTTGCTTATTTTGATGAATCTATGGCTAGTAAAATATTTTATGATCCATAGAGAAGTTGGAATACAGTAGGTTTAACACCAATATAAATAAAGAATGAGTTCATTACAGTACCTTAAAGTAGTATTTTTTTTTCTTTCTCTAACGGAGCTCACGAGATTTCTATTGAGTTTTGTGTTGTGAAGTTTTCAAGTTTTGGGTGAATTCTTTTGATGGATTATGGAACAAGGAGTGGCAAGAGCCTAAGCTTGGGGATGCCCATGGCACCCCCAAGATAATCCAAGGACACCGAAAAGTCAAAGCTTGGGGATGCCCCGGAAGGCATCCCCTCTTTCGTCCACTTCCATCGGTAATTTACTTGGAGCTATATTTTTATTCACCACATGATATGTGTTTTGCATGGAGCGTCTTGTATTATTTGCGTCTTTGCTTGTTAGTTTACCAAAATCATCCTTTCTGTACACACCTTTTGAGAGAACCATACATGAATTGGAATTTGATAGAATACTCTATGTGCTTCACTTATATCTTTTGAGCTTGATAATTTTGCTCATAGTGCTTCACTTATATCTTTTGAGCGTGATAATTTTTGCTCTAGTGCTTCACTTAGATCTTTTAGAGCACGGTGGTGGATTTGTTTTAAAGAAAATTGATCTCTCATGCTTCACTTAGATTATTTTGAGAGTCGTTAATAGCATGGTAATTTGCTTAATGTTAATATACTTGGTATTCAAGATATGTGAAACTTTCTTTTGAGTGCGTTCAATACTAAGATAAGTTTGATGCTTGATAATTGTTTTGATATATGAAGATGGTGATATTAGAGTCATGCTAGTTGAGTAGCTGTGAATTCAAAGAATACTTGTGTTGAAGTTTGTGATTCCCGTAGCATGCACGTATGGTGAACCGTTATGTGATGAACTCGGAGCATGGTTTATTTATTGATTGTCTTCCTTATGAGTGGCGGTCGGGGACGAGCGATGGTATTTTCCTACCAATCTATCCCCCTAGGAGCATGCGCGTAATACTTTGCTTTGATAACTTCTAGATTTTTGCAATAAGTATATGAGTTCTTTATGACTAATGTTGAGTCCATGGATTATACACACTTTTTCCCATCCTTCCACCGTTGCTAGCCTCTCTAATACCGCGCACTTTTCGCCGGTATCATACATCCACCATATACCTTCCTCAAAATAGCCACCATACCTACCTATCATGGCATTTTCATAGCCATTCCGATATATATTGCCATGCAACTTTCCACCATTCCGTTTATTATGATACGCTCCATCATTGTCATATTGCTAGCATGATCATGTAGTTGACATTGTATTTGTGGCAAAGCCATCGTTCATAATTATTTCATACATGTCACTCATGTTTCATTGCATTTCCCGGTACACCGCCGGAGGCATTCATATAGAGTCATATTTTGTTCTAAGTATCGAGTTGTAATTGTTGAGTTGTAAGAAAAATAAAAGTGTGATGATCATCATTATTAGAGCACTGTCCCAAGTGAGGAAACGATGATGGAGACTATGATTCCCCCACAAGTCGGGATGAGACTCCGATCGACAAAAAAAAGAGTCCATAAAAAAAAGAAAAAAGGCCCAAACAAAAAAATGATGAGAGAAAAAGAGAGAAGGGACAATGTTACTATCCTTTTACCACACTTGTGCTTCAAAGAAGCACCATGATCTTCATGATAGAGAGTCTCTCATTTTGTCACTTTCATATACTAGTGGGAATTTTTCATTATAGAACATGGCTTGTATATTCCAATGATGGGCTTCCTCAAATGCCCTAGGTCTTCGTGAGCAAGCGAGTTGGATGCACACCCACTTAGTTTCTTTTGTTGAGCTTTCATATACTTATAGCTCTAGTGCATCCGTTGCATGGCAATCCCTACTCACTCACATTGATATCTATTGATGGGCATCTCCATAGCCCGTTGATACGCCTAGTTGAGGTGAGACTATCTTCCCTCTTTTTGTCTTCTCCACAACCACCATTCTATTCCACCTATAGTGCTATATCCATAGCTCATGCTCATGTATTGCGTGAAGATTGAAAAAGTTTTGAAAATGTTAAAGTATGAAACAATAGCTTGGCTTGTCATCGGGGTTGTGCATGATTTAAATATTTTGTGTGGGGAAGATGGAGCATAGCCAGACTATATGATTTTGTAGGGATAACTTTCTTTGGCCATGTTATTTTGAGAAGACATAATTGCTTAGTTAGTATGCTTGAAGTATTATTATTTTTGTATCAATATGAACTTTTTGTCTTGAATCTCTCGGATCTGAATATTCATACCATGATTAAGAAGATTTACATTAAAATTATGCCAAAGTATCACTCCGCATCAAAAATTCTCTTTTTATCATTTACCTACTCGAGGACGAGCAGGAATTAAGCTTGGGGATGCCTGATACGTCTCCAACGTATCTATAGTTTTTGATTGCTCCATGCTACTTTATCTATTGTTTTGGACTATAATGGGCTTTATTTTCCACTTTTATATTACTTTTGGGACTAACCTATTAACCGGAGGCCCAGCCCAGAATTGCTGTTTTTTGCTTTTTTCAGTATTTCGAAGAAACAGAATATCAAACGGAGTCCAAACGGAATGAAACCTTCAGAAACGTGATTTTCTCACCGAACGTGATCCAGGAGACTTGGACCCCACGCCAAGGAACCAGAGAGGCGGTCACGAGGTGGGGCGCCCCTAGGGCGCGCCCGCCTCGTGGGCCTCAAGCTCCACCGACGCATTCTTCCTCCTATATATACCTCACGCACTTCAAACGATCGTAACAGGAGCCAAAACCTAATTCCACCGCCAGAACTTCCTCAGATCCACGAGATCCCATCTTGGGGCATGTTCGAGTTCACGAGGGGGCATCCACCACGGAGGGCTTCTACATCAACACCATAGCCTCTCCAATGAAGTGTGAGTAGTTTACTTCAGACCTTCGGGTCCATAGCTAGTAGCTAGATGGATCTCAATACAATGTTCTCCCCCTCTCTCGTGGAGATCTATTCGATGTAATCTTCTTTTTGCGGTGTGTTTCTTGAGACCGATGAATTGTGGGTTTATGATCCAGCTTATCTATGAATAATATTTGAATCTTCTCTGAATTTTTTTATGTATGATTGAGTTATCTTTGCAAGTCTCTTTGAATTATCCGTTTGGTTTGGCCAACTAGATTGGTAGTTCTTGCAATGGGAGAAGTGCATTGCTTTGGGTTCAATCTTGCGGCGTCCTTACCCAGTGATAGAAAGGGTTGCAAGGCACGTATTGTATTGTTGCCATCGAGGATAACAAGATGGGGTATTTATCATATTGCATGAATTTATTCCTCTACATCATGTCATCTTGCTTAAGGCGTTACTCTGTTTTAACTTAATACTCTAGATGCATGCTGGATAGCGGTCGATGAGTGGAGTAATAGTAGTAGATGCAGAATCGTTTCGGTCTACTTGTCTCGGACGTGATGCCTATATACATGATCATACCTAGATATACTTATAACTATGCTCAATTATGTCAATTGCTCAACAGTAATTTGTTCACCCACCGTAGAATATTTATGCTCTTGAGAGAAGCCACTAGTGAAACATATGGCCCCTGGGTCTATTCTCATCATATCAATCTCCATCACTTTTATACTTGCTTTGTTTTTACTTTGCTTTTTTACTTTTCACTTTGCATCTTTATACCAAAAATACCAAAAATATTATCTCTATCAGATCTCACTCTCGTAAGTGACCGTGAAGGGATTGACAACCCCTAATCGCGTTGGTTGCGAGTAGCTATCGTTTTGTGCAGGTACGAGGGACTTGTGCGTGGCCTCCTACTGGATTGATACATTGGTTCTCAAAAACCGAGGGAAATACTTACGCTACTGTGCTGCATCATCCTCTCCTCTTCGGGGAAAACCAACGCAAGGTCAAGACGTAGCACTCTGCGCGCCTCCACCTGCTGCTCCAAGGAGGTGTTCAAGGCCTGGAGCTCCCGCCTGCGCTCCTCCGTGACCGCGCGGCGACGGTCTGCCTCCCTAGCCTCCTGCAAGGCTCGGGAACTGGCCTCACGTGAGGTTGCCTGGGATGCCTCGGCCTTCGCATTGGCGTGCTCACGCTGAAGGCGCCCGAGATCGATAGCCACCTTCAGTTGATGCCACTCCTCTCTCAGCCGGAGACCCTCGGCCTCGAGGCGCGCGTCAACATCCACGAGTTCTTAGCCGAGTCGGCTCAACGCGCCCGTTGCCTCCTGAAAGAGGTCGTGGCAGACAACGTTCTGCTCGTGCGCAAACTTAAGCGCGCGACCAGGTCCATCCCCCGCATCGGGGGTTGCTGAAGGAATCTGAAGCGGCTCGCTTCCTTCCAGCAGGGGGCTGGGGGCTGGCGCTTCCCCAGTCGCCGTCCAGGCCTCGACAGGGTCCCGGATGGTTGGGGGCTCGTTGCTCGAAGAAGAAGCCAGGATCAAGGTCATCCAGCCGTCGTCCATAACCAGGGGTGGAGCCCTTAGCACACCTCCCACGCTCCGAACCGGGCCACGAAGGAGGGGCAGCAGGAGCGCAGGATCGAGGTGCCAGGCCGGCGCGCTCGCCTCCCCCGCTGATCTTGCACCAAGCGCGGCAGGCTGGCGTGAGGCGCTCAGAGTCGACGAAGGGTGCAAGGCAGGGGGAGGTTGATCTTCGTAAGATCTCGTCGTCCTGGCGAAAGGGAGCCTGAGAAGCCATGGTTAGGAGGGAAGATGGCACCCGATAAACTATAGGGATAATGTACTCACTCGTCCACGGCAATGTACTTCCTCTGCTTCAATGGCCGGAAGGCGTCACCGCTGCAGCTTGGAGACCCCTTCCTCTTGCGGAGCACATCAAAGTCCAGGCAGAGCCGGCTGAAGCCTTGGACGCGGCAACCAGCACAGGGCACGGCTGGTGAGGCGCTCGAGGAGACGACCTTGGGAGCGCTGGGCTGAGGGGAGCCCTCGGGCTCTGCCTCATGTCGACCTGCTGAGGCCTCGGGGGCTTCAGCCTCCGGAGCAGCAGATCATGTCGCCCCCTCAACCGTCACCTCGGGGCGGAAGTCATGAGCTCTAGGGGATGGCGCCTCGGGCGGTCTTGGCTGCAAAGCAGCCTCCTCCCTCCTTCAAGAAGACTCCCCCCCCCCCGCATCCACTCTTGGGGTGAGCTCGGCGCTGGCGGCAAGGAGGGGAATCACGGGGACAGGGTTCTCGCGAGGCCCATCAAGGTCGGTCGAACGCAGCCCCCACTCATCGAAAGGGGGCATCTGCTTCGAGAACTCCACACTGTTTGAGCAGCAGTACAGAAGACAACCCTCCGGCGGCATGTCAGTTGGCGAGGGGTCGCCTGTCAGGACCTCGAGCACCGTTCGTTGCGCCTCAAGGGGAAGCCTAGACTCTTGCAGCCTCATACGGTCCATGCTGCCGGACAGGGCCCACATCGGACGGGAATGGCGCTGAAGTGGAGCGATGCGGCGTCGGATGTGTTGAGGAACGTAGTAATTTCAAAAAAAATCCTACGCACATGGAAGATCATGGTGATGCATAGCAACGAGAGGGAGAGTGTTGTCCACGCACCCTCGTGAGACCGAAGCGAAGCGTTAGCACAACGCTGTTGATGTAGTCGTCGCCTTCACGATCCGACCGATGAAGTACCGAACGTCGACACCTCCGAAGTTCAGCACACGCTCAGCCCGATGACGCCCCTCGAACTCCGATCCAGCCGAGTGTTGAGGGAGAGTTTCACAAGACGACGGCGTGGTGACGATGATGATGTTCTACCGACGCAGGCTTCGCCTAAGCACCGCTTCTGATATCGAGGTGGACTATGGTGGAGGGGGCACCGCTGCGGCTAAAAGATCAAACGATCAATTGTTGTGTCTTTGGGGTGCCCCTGCCCCGTATATAAAGGAGCAAGGGGGTGCGGCCGCCGGAGGAGGCGCGCCAGAGGAGTCCTACTCCCACCAGAGTAGGACTCCCTCCCTTTTCCTAGTTGGATTAGGACTTGGGGGGGGGGAGAGGAGGGAGAGAGGAAGGAAGGGTGGCGCCGCCCCCCTCTCTTTGTCCTATTCGGACTAGGGGGGAGGGGCGCACAGCCCTGCCCTGGCGCCTCTCCTCTTCTCCACTAAGGCCCGCTATGGCCCATTAAGCCCCCGGGGGGTTCCGGTAACCCCTTGGTACTCCGGTAAAATCCCGATTTCACCCGGAACACTTCCGATATCCAAACATAGGCTTCCAATATATCAATCTTCATGTCTCGACCATTTCGAGAATCCTCGGCATGTCTGTGATCACATCCGGGACTCCGAACTACCTTCAGTACATCAAAACATATAAACTCTTAATATAACTGTCATCAAAACTTTAAGCGTGCGGACCCTACGGGTTCGAGAACTATGTAGACATGACCGAGACACATCTCCAGTCAATAACCGATAGCGGAACCTGGATGCTCATATTGGCTCCCACATATTCTACGAAGATCTTTATCGATCAGACCGCATAACAACATACGTTGTTCCCTTTGTCATCGGTATGTTACTTGCCTGAGATCCGATCGTCGGTATCTCAATACCTAGTTCAATCTCGTTACCGGCAAGTCTCTTTAATCGTTCCATAATACATCATCCCACAACTAACTCATTAGTTGCAATGCTTGCAAGGCTTAAGTGATGTGCATTACCGAGAGGGCCCAGAGATACCTCTCCGACAATCGGAGTGACAAATCCTAATCTCGAAATACGCCAACCCAACAAGTACCTTCGGAGACACCTGTAGAGCACCTTTATAATCAACCAGTTATGTTGTGACGTTTGGTGGCACACAAAGTGTTCCTACGATAAACGGGAGTTGCATAATCTCATAGTCATAGGAACATGTATAAGTCATGAAGAAAGCAATAGCAACTTCCTAAACGATCGAGTGCTAAGCTAACGGAATGGGTCAAGTCAATCACATCATTCTCCTAATGATGTGAAACGCCCTCGATGCGGCTATATCTCCCACGTGTCGAAGCACGACTTAGAGGCATAACCGCATTGAAAGCAATGTCGCAAGTGAGGTAATCTTCACACAACCCATGTAATACATAAGGGAAAGAGATACATAGTTGGCTTACAATCGCCACTTCACACAATACATGAGTAAAACATTACATCATACAGCTACAAACAAGGTCCGACTACGGAACCAAAATAAAAGAAGACTACCCCAAATGCTACACAGATCCCCGATCGTCCCAACTGGGCTCCACTACTGATCAGCTGAAACGAAACAACACAATGCACAAAGTCTTCATCAAGCTCCTCCTTGAGCTCAGGTGCATCACCTGCACGGTTTCATCGGCACCTGCAAACTGGTTTGGGAAGTATCTGTGAGTCACGGGGACTCAGCAATCTCACACCCGCGAGATCAAGACTATTTAAGCTTAAAGGTAGGACAGGGTAGTGAGGTGGAGCTGCAGCAAGCGACTAGCATATATGGTGGCTACATACGCAAATGAGAGCGAGAAGAGAAGGCAAAAGCACGGTCGAACAACTATGATCAAGAAGTGATCCTGAAACTACTTACGTCAAACATAACCCAGATACCGTGTTCTCCTTTCGATTAACCCCGAAAAGAGACACTCACGGTTACGCACACGGTTGGTGTATTTTAATTAAGATCAACTTCGGTTTTCTACAACCGGACATTAACAAATTCCCATCTGCCACATAACCGCTGGCACGGCTTTGAAAGTTCAAAACCCTGCAGGGTGTCCCAACTTAGCCCATGATAAGCTCTCGCGATCAACGAAGGATATTCCTTCTCCCGGAAGACCCGATCAGTCTCGGAATCCGGCTACAAGACATTTCACAGCAATAAAACAAGACCAGCAAAGCCGCCGGATGTGCCGACAAATCTCGATAGGAGCTGCACATATCTCGGTCTCGTGGCACACTCGGATGAGCAGTCCATACAACTAAAACCAAACCTCAAGTTGCCTTGAGGGGCGCTGCACAGGGCTCTAGTTTGGGCCAGCACTCGAAGGAGCACCGGTCCGGGGGCTAAAATAAAGATGACCCTCGGGCTCCGAAACCCAAGGGAAAAAGGGCATAGGTGAGGCAAATGGTAAAACCAATGTTGGGCCTTCTGGAAAAGTCTTATTCAAAGCGAACTGTCAAGGGGTCCCATAAATCACCCGACCGCGTTAGGGACGCAAAATCCGGGAACATAATACCGATATGACGGAAACTAGGGCGGCAAGAGTGGAACAAAACACCAGGCATAAGGCCGAGCCTTCCACCCTTTACCAAGTATATAGATGCATTAATAATATAAGATATATTGTGATATCCCAACAAGTAAACATGTTCCAACAAGGAACAACATCTCCATGTTCCAACAAGGAACTAACTTCATCTTCACCTGCAACTAACAACGCTATAAGAGGGGCTGAGCACAAGCGGTAACATAGCCAAACAACGGTTTGCTAGGAAAGGATGGTTAGAGGTTTGACATGGCAATGTGGGTGGCATGATAAGCAAGTGGTAGGCATCGCAGCATAGGCATAGCAAAAGAGCGATCAACTAGCAAGCAAAGATAGAAGTGATGTCGAGGGTATGGTCATCTTGCCTGAAATCCCGCAAGGAAGAAGAACAAAACCATGAAGAAGACAAACGGACGAAGTCGAACGAATCCTCACAACTCCGGAACGAAACCGAAGCTAACGAGAGAAGCAAACCGGAAACAAACAAACAACATAGTAAACAACCCACATAAACATGGCATGATGCACAATCAAATATGATGCATGACCGGTTTAAATAGCATGGCATGGCAATATACACAAACAATCCTACAAATTAAGTGGAGCTCAATATGCAACGAGTTGCATATTGACGGAACACCACAACAATTATGTAGTTCTCTCCCGATTAGGTACTCAACAATATTAAATGTTGTTAAACATGGCAAGAGGTGAAGCACAACAAAACTACCTAACTAGGCAAGTTTAAATGAGGCCGGAAACAACAACAACAACTCCGGAAAAATCCCCATATGCAAATTATGGATTCGGTACAGATCTGACCTAAAGCATATTTTAGATTTGTTAAACATGCAAAGTAAAGCTACCATGTTAAACTAGGCATTTTTCTACCCCATTTACATATATAATTTATCTAAATCCGAGTTACGGTTATTTAGTTATGAAATAAATCATTTTAGCATGGCATTTAAGCAAATTAATGCAAACAACAATTATAAATATTTAAATGTTGTTATCATGATGCGGATGACATATACAAGTTTATGCAATTTTATGAAAACGTTAACATGAGCATGATATGAAGCATTATGTCACCGTGGTGGAAGAAAGGGGTGCCACGGCAACGAATCCGAAAATGATGCCACGGCAACATTCCGGTTCCGATAACTCGATTGAGATATCGGTGCAAAGGAAAGCGTGACGGAAGCGAGTCATGCAAGATGGTGGGGTGATCCCGGATTGCCGGGTTCCCACGGGGCGGTAGAATGGCAAAAGAGGGGCATCGCAAGGATGATTCGATCACGGCGGTCGTCACGGGTTATACCTTCGGAGCGTTCAAACGGGACGGTTCGCGTTCGGTGCAAAGTAGAGGAAGTAGACGTTCTCGCAATGATCGTCGAGGGAAGTAGAGGAAGTAGACGTTCTCGCGATGATCGTCGAGGGAAGTAGTCGTACACGGCGTAGGGGGAAGTCGTTGTTCACGTTCGATGGTAGTGGTACATCTCATCATCGGAAGTAGTTGTTCATGTCCCGTGGATGTTCGGGGTCCACGGGGTCTTCGAGGGTCGACGGTAGTGGTACACGTGTCGTCGGGATACTTGTCGTTTCCGGTTCGGTGGTCGTCGGGTCGTAGTGGTACTTGGCGTATCCGTGGAGCTCGCGGTCTGTCGTGGTACTTGACGGTCTCACACGGGGCAGCAACATGGCAGTCTTGGCGTATCCAGTGTAGATGTACACGTTGTCGGGGTACTTGTCGCATCAACGGGTGTAGTCGTTCACGTTCGGAGAGGAACTTGATGTCCCCATGTGCTTCATGGGTCGTCGTTGAACATGACAAGATCCACCCGCAGGTAGCCGTCCGTGGGGTCTTGTCGGTTGGGTACTTGGCGAACCCAGAGGCCTTCGTAGTGGTAACTCGCGAACTCCACGGGGCGGTCTTGGCATGCCACGAGCAACGATGTGATGTCCAGGTGCATCGGCGACGGGGATCGGGCGAGGACGAGGACGAGACGCGACCTGGGCGGCGGGAGCCCATCTCGACAATGGCGGCGGCGCCGAGCGTGAACGAACGCAGGGGAGGCAGAGAAGCTCGCGTCCTGGCGACGAGGAACTTGGCGCGCGACGGCGACGGGCGGCGCTGGCGCGCAGGGCGAGAGGAGAAGCAGGCGCAGGTCGGCGGTGAGGCAACGGCGGCGGGGGCGCTGCATCTGCTCCGCGTGGTAGGGGACTCGGCGCTGGTGGCCGTGGATGCAGGGCAAGGCGTCGCGGGGGCGAGGACAAGGTGGAGGGAGGCGGCGAGCTTGGCGCTGGTCCACGCGGGCGCTGGAGGAAAAACAGGCGCGGGTCGTGGTCGCCGGTGTTCTCTGGGACGGCTGGATCGAGGGCTTGGCGTCGCGGATGCCGGAGTTGGGGTCCTCGGCTGCGGGTGCGAGGGAGCAGGGCAGCGACCTGCTGCTGGTGGCTGCTTGCGGCCGACGGCGACGCAAGGAAGAAGGAGGGGGTCGAGCGAGTTGGGGACGAGGCCGGACGAGCGAGGGATCGAGGAGAGGTGGTCAAGGCGCAGGGGAAGAGATGGGGAACGAGGAGAGGATCGAGAGAAGGAGCGCTGGGGCTAGGTTTAGATAGAACGGGCCGGATGGGCTGATGGGCCTAGAGGCCGGCCGGCTGGAGGGAGGGAAATGGCGAGGGGCGGCTGGGCCTAGCTCCTCTCTCTCTCTCTCTAAATATATTTAGCGAAAAAATAAATAGAGAGAGACAAAAGAACGAGAGGGTTAGGGAAAGAATTTGGACACACGGATAATTTTCCGGACTCACAAAAATATGAGGATTTAACAAAAATGATCCAAGGATTTTTGGTGGAACTCCGGAAAATGATAGAATAATAAAGGCAAGGTTTGGAGCCCAAACTTGAAGCAGAAAAAGGAACGAAATTATTTTGCAAGTGGGTTATGATGATTCCAAAACGAGGAATATTTTTAATATAGCTCCCTAATATCGGGAGGGTATGTTATAAAGAGAAATCACCACGTGAATATCCCTCGATTTAAATGGATCGAGAAATCCATGCAATTTATTTAGAAGAGTTTTAAAAATGAATGATATGATGGCATGATGAGATGATGCAATGCAAGAGATGACATGATGAATGCTCAAACAAAACAAAACCACACGACAAAACACGGAAACCCTGGAAGGCAACTGAAGCTCCGGTCTTGGGGCGTCACAACACTCCACCACTACGAGAGGATCTCGTCCCGAGATCTAGGATGGCACCGGAGAAAAACGGAAGAGGAAGAGGTAAAACAAAGTTGCTTCTTTGACAAACGAGTGGAACCAAAGAACCTTGAGAGGTTGAACAAAATGAAAGAAAGAAAACAACGAAGATGAAGAAAGTAGAAAACACTCTGTTAGAAAAGAGGAACAAGGGATACGACGAAAACCAAGAGGTTTAGTGACAAGATAGATATTGAAACCACTCCGGTTAAAACTAGATCGAGAGGGAATAATTGATAAAATTTGGGCAGCACTCCGACTGAAAGAAGAAGGAAAACTTGATAAGATGAAAAAAAACTTGAAGAGATGACACAACACTCCGGTTAAATGGACAATGCAAGAAAAAAGAACATGATCTTTACAAAACGAGGTGATGGGTGAAGAGAGCAACATCACAATGCCTCCGGAAGAAAAACTGAAGATAGATCATTGGAATAAAGGAATGGAGAAGAAAATGACAACTTCTACCACAAATGAGTTTGGAAAGCACCTTGCAAGGAAGAATTGAACGGAGTTGTTGGAAAACCAACAACGAAATGAATAAGCTTGTAGTGGGCTTATGGAACACATCTCAATATTATGAGGTGAGTTTCTGCCACCAACGGAAACACATGATTGGATTGATAGCAACACGGAGATAAAAACTTCTTTCATTGAGAGGATAGGAGGAAAACTTGGATCATTGATAAGCACCATAATAGCAACATTCCTTAGGGAAGGCTTTAGGTGAAATATAACCCAAGATAACTCCAATGAAGAGATTGATGGATTAAAAATACCTCATTCTTGACAACATGTGAAACATGAAACACGAACTCAAATTGTCGAGAATGACATAACACCACCTCAAATGATAAGGTAGAACGAATTGCACTTTGAAATGCAAGAAGAAGAATACTTGAACCCCTCAAAACAAAACATGTGTTGGACACCATGCTTATTTTAGAGTAGCTTGACGGATCTTAACTCCGAGAGAAATCTTGATGAACAATTGGAGAAATGAAAAGAATCCTTGACGAACCATCCTGAAGAAACTCCATGAAGAACTCCGGTAAGAAAAGGATGATAAAAGAAAGAGAAGTTGAAAACACAAGGTGAAGCCTTGCAGTGATAAGATGAAGCTTTAAAATGATATAGCCGAGAAAAACTTGGAACTCCGGAAAGAAAGATGAACAAATGAAATCACGAATTTTGATGAACCTCCGGAATAAGGAATTGAATTTACTCGATGAAACAAGAATAAGAATTACATTATGCTCATCCTTCACCAATTGAATTGATGACAAGCAATGGATTAGGCATACTACTTATTCTCGTAGAAAGGATTAAGATAGATATGGCGCAAACTTGAGAAGGTCTTCAACGAACCACCGGTAGGATTGGAAAGAACGAATGAGTCTATATGATAACGAAGGAAGAGAACTCTTGAACAAACCACCATAAGAATTGAGAATGAACGTAGCAAAGGCACACTTCACCGGGAAGAATTGGAAAACGAATGAAGATATTTGAGGGGATTTAGATACAAGTGAACAAATAGATGACGAGCTGATTAGTGAATACTTGAATGATGCACCGGTAAGATTTGGAAAACAAGAGTTGAACGCTTGAATGAATAATTCTGAGTTGATGGCCTCAGAAGAATCAAACTGAAAAGACTCCTGAAATGCTCCGGGTGGGTTAAAAGAATTCTCACAATCAAAACAATTATGAGGATGGCACGAAGCTAGAACCATGAATCTTGAAGAGAAAGAAGCGAGATTTAAGAGAAACTCTTCTTCGGTCTTCAAAATTCGAGAATGACGACGAGAAACATCACCATGAATTGTTGAAGCACTCCGGAATGAAAATTAGGAAGGTTGAACCAACAATGAAATAATTTGGAAGATCTTGGAGAAAACCAAGACTGATGATAATTCATTCTTACGTCAAACTTTGCAAAGAATTTGGGAATAGCTCTTGAAAATTAGAAGAGTTAGGTAAGATCCTGGAAAAAGACCTGTGGGTTAGGTCCCACTCAAAAGAACCACCGTTGAACAATTGTTTGGAATAGATATTGCACCGGTTGAATTAAATGGCTTGAATGAGATAACAACCTCAAAAGAACTTGAGTGAATTGAGAATGGAAACTAGAATCTTCTGAGATATCTTCAACACTCCGGAACAATAGAATAACAAGAACTAAAAGATTATGAGGTGCACCGGTATGAGAAAAACATTTGAAACGAGGAAGGGAATATGATCAACACTGAAAACTTGACTTAAATCCACCGGAGAAGAAAATTAGAATGGAACAATGATAAGGTTGAAGCTTCCTTAGCGCCTTCACGAGAAATCACCGGATAAAACATTAAAGGAAAAGAATGAAGAAACTTCACTCAACAAAATGGATACTTGATTAAGAAATCTGAGTCCTTGAAGAAAAAGGGTGGGAGGGCGGGAAAACAAAGGCAACTTGGGTCGGATGAAACGAACACCGTTGAGAAAAAGCTTAGAATTGATCTTGCGAATGTTGGAATGATCGGATCCACTAGAAAAGAAGCACACCGGTTGAGAAAAGAATTAACATGACAAGCTCAGTGATCAAGAAGGATTAGTATTCACATAGCAATATGAGAACACCATTTAGGAAAGGTATGGAATCAACACTTGACATTGAAGCAACTTGAATACCACAAAACGGAACAAAAACAAAGGATTTGGCTTGCAGAATAAGCCGGAACAAACACATGATAGAGATTTACCCAATCCCATATCATGCATCTGTCGGAAAGATATTCTAGGAGCTACTTGAATTCCCACCTATAAACTCCCGAAACTTTCTGGTTATGCAATCTGGTGTTGGGGATCAGGGACACAAAATATATCACCCAAACTAACAATACCTAGATCCATTGTATCCATCCGTCAACACATAACCAAGAAATCCTCGAAATCGTGTACCTCGACCTTCAAAAACATCCGTTATACAAGTCATGGCAATACTCCCTTTTCTCGCCACAATCTTGGGCTATCGTGGTTATCTCACCAACAACTGCACAAAAGAGATTTCGATGTCGGTAAAACTCGGTATTCCAGAATCGCAACGATAAAATTGTGACGACAACACCTCGGAGCTCAACTCCCGGGACACCGCCACAACCCCTAAATGTCGAGGCACCAAGAACAATGTTCTCGCCACAAAACCATCGAACTATTCCAAGATACCCGCGTGATCCTAAAAAAATTTTAGTGAAATTTGAGGAGAGAAGAGTCAAAACTCTACGTCAGGATACCTCACCAGAGCGACGAAGGGACTGAGGAGTAAAAAGAATCCTACTCTCCGATATATATAATCCTAAGACTCAAAACATTTTCCGTTCTAGACTCAACAACGCCAAAGAAACAATCAAGTAGGGGCTCCTAAGTCGGGAAGGCTCGATTACCAACTTGAACGCCTCGATGCGGCTATATCTCCCACGTGTCGAAGCACGACTTAGAGGCATAACCGCATTGAAAGCAATGTCGCAAGTGAGGTAATCTTCACACAACCCATGTAATACATAAGGGAAAGAGATACATAGTTGGCTTACAATCGCCACTTCACACAATACATGAGTAAAACATTACATCATACAGCTACAAACAAGGTCCGACTACGGAACCAAAATAAAAGAAGACTACCCCAAATGCTACACAGATCCCCGATCGTCCCAACTGGGCTCCACTACTGATCAGCTGAAACGAAACAACACAATGCACAAAGTCTTCATCAAGCTCCTCCTTGAGCTCAGGTGCATCACCCGCACGGTTTCATCGGCACCGCAAACTGGTTTGGGAAGTATCCGTGAGTCACGGGACTCAGCAATCTCACACCATGAGATCAAGACTATTTAAGCTTAAAGGTAGGACAGGGTAGTGAGGTGGAGCTGCAGCAAGCGACTAGCATATATGGTGGCTACATACGCAAATGAGAGCGAGAAGAGAAGGCAAAAGCACGGTCGAACAACTATGATCAAGAAGTGATCCTGAAACTACTTACGTCAAACATAACCCAGATACCGTGTTCTCCTTTCGATTAACCCCGAAAAGAGACACTCACGGTTACGCACACGGTTGGTGTATTTTAATTAAGATCAACTTCGGGTTTTCTACAACCGGACATTAACAAATTCCCATCTGCCACATAACCGCGGGCACGGCTTTCGAAAGTTCAAAACCCTGCAGGGGTGTCCCAACTTAGCCCATGATAAGCTCTCGCGATCAACGAAGGATATTCCTTCTCCCGGAAGACCCGATCAGTCTCGGAATCCGGCTACAAGACATTTCACAGCAATAAAACAAGACCAGCAAAGCCGCCGGATGTGCCGACAAATCTGATAGGAGCTGCACATATCTCGGTCTCGTGGCACACTCGGATGAGCAGTCCATACAACTAAAACCAAACCTCAAGTTGCCTTGAGGGGCGCTGCAGGGGTTCTAGTTCGGGCCAGCACTCAAGGAGCACTGGTCCGGGGGCTAAAATAAAGATGACCCTCGGGCTCCGAAACCCAAGGAAAAAGGGCATAGGTGAGGCAAATGGTAAAACCAATGTTGGGCCTTGCTGGAAAAGTCTTATTCAAAGCGAACTGTCAAGGGGGTCCCATAAATCACCCGACCGCGTTAGGGACGCAAAATCCGGGAACATAATACCGATATGACGGAAACTAGGGCGGCAAGAGTGGAACAAAACACTGCATAAGGCCGAGCCTTCCACCCTTTACCAAGTATATAGATGCATTAATAATATAAGATATATTGTGATATCCCAACAAGTAAACATGTTCCAACAAGGAAAAACATCTCCATGTTCCAACAAGGAACTAACTTCATCTTCACCTGCAACTAACAACGCTATAAGAGGGGCTGAGCACAAGCGGTAACATAGCCAAACAACGGTTTGCTAGGAAAGGATGGTTAGAGGTTTGACATGGCAATGTGGGTGGCATGATAAGCAAGTGGTAGGCATCGCAGCATAGGCATAGCAAAAGAGCGATCAACTAGCAAGCAAAGATAGAAGTGATGTCGAGGGTATGGTCATCTTGCTGAAATCCCGCAAGGAAGAAGAACAAAACCATGAAGAAGACAAACGGACGAAGTCGAACGAATCCTCACAACTCCGGAACGAAACCGAAGCTAACGAGAGAAGCAAACCGGAAACAAACAAACAACATAGTAAACAACCCACATAAACATGGCATGATGCACAATCAAATATGATGCATGACCGGTTTAAATAGCATGGCATGGCAATATACACAAACAATCCTACAAATTAAGTGGAGCTCAATATGCAACGAGTTGCATATTGACGAACACCACAACAATTATGTAGTTCTCTCCCGATTAGGTACTCAACAATATTAAATGTTGTTAAACATGGCAAGAGGTGAAGCACAACAAAACTACCTAACTAGGCAAGTTTAAATGAGGCCGAAACAACAACAACAACTCCGAAAAATCCCCATATGCAAATTATGGATTCGGTACAGATCTGACCTAAAGCATATTTTAGAGTTGTTAAACATGCAAAGTAAAGCTACCATGTTAAACTAGGCATTTTTCTACCCCATTTACATATATAATTTATCTAAATCCGAGTTACGGTTATTTAGTTATGAAATAAATCATTTTAGCATGGCATTTAAGCAAATTAATGCAAACAACAATTATAAACATTTAAATGTTGTTATCATGATGCGGATGACATATACAAGTTTATGCAATTTTTATGAAAACGTTAACATGAGCATGATATGAAGCATTATGTCACCGTGGTGGAAGAAAGGGGTGCCACGGCAACGAATCCGAAAATGATGCCACGGCAACATTCCGGTTCCGATAACTCGATTGAGATATCGGTGCAAAGGAAAGCGTGACGGAAGCGAGTCATGCAAGATGGTGGGGTGATCCCGGATTGCCGGGTTCCCACGGGGCGGTAGAATGGCAAAAGAGGGGCATCGCAAGGATGATTCGATCACGGCGGTCGTCACGGGTTATACCTTCGGAGCGTTCAAACGGGACGGTTCGCGTTCGGTGCAAAGTAGAGGAAGTAGACGTTCTCGCAATGATCGTCGAGGGAAGTAGAGGAAGTAGACGTTCTCGCGATGATCGTCGAGGGAAGTAGTCGTACACGGCGTAGGGGGAAGTCGTTGTTCACGTTCGATGGTAGTGGTACATCTCGCCATCGAAGTAGTTGTTCATGTCCCGTGGATGTTCGGGGTCCACGGGTCTTCGAGGGTCGACGGTAGTGGTACACGGTCGCCGGGACACTTGTCGCTTCCGGTCGGTGGTCGCCGGGTCGTAGTGGTACTTGGCGATCCGTGGAGCTCGCGGTCCGTCGTGGTACTTGACGGTCTCACACGGGCAGCAACATGGCAGTCTTGGCGATCCAGCAGTAGATGTACACGTTGTCGGGTACTTGTCGCATCAACGGGTGTAGTCGTTCACGCTCGGAGAGGAACTTGATGTCCCCATGTGCTTCATGGGTCGTCGTTGAACATGACAAGATCCACCCGCAGGTAGCCGTCCGTGGGGTCTTGTCGGTTGGGTACTTGGCGAACCTGCAGGCCTTCGTAGTGGTAACTCGCGAACTCCACGGGCGGTCTTGGCATGCCACGAGCAACGATGTGATGTCCAGTGCATCGGCGACGGGATCGGGCGAGGACGAGGACGAGACGCGACCTGGGCGGCGGAGCCCATCTCGACAATGGCGGCGCGCCGAGCGTGAACGAACGCAGGGAGGCAGAGAAGCTCGCGTCCTGGCGACAGGAACTTGGCGCGCGACGGCGAGACGGGCGGCGCTGGCGCGCAGGCGAGGAGAAGCAGGCGCAGGTCGGCGGTGAGGCAACGGGCGGGGGACGCTGCATCCGCTCCGGCGTGGTAGGGGACTCGACGCGGTGGCCGAGGATGCAGGCAAGGCGTCGCGGGACGAGGACAAGGTGGAGGGAGGCGGCGAGCTTGGCGCTGGTCCACGCGGGCGCGGGAGGAAAAACAGGGCGCGGGTCGTGGTCGTCGGTGTTCTCCTGGACGGCTGGATCGAGGGGCTTGGCGTCGCGGATGCCGGAGTTGGGGTCCTCGGCTGCGGGGTGCGAGGGCAGGCAGCGGCTGCTGCTGTCAGTGGCGCTGCTTGCGGCCGACGGCGACGCAAGGAAGAAGGAGGGGGTCGAAGCGAGTTGGGGACGAGGCCGGACGAGCGAGGGGATCGAGGGAGAGGTGGCTGGCGGCGCAGGGGGAAGAGATGGGGAACGAGGAGAGGGATCGAGAGAAGGGAGCGCTCGGGCTAGGTTTAGATAGAACGGGGCCGGATGGGCCTGATGGGCCTAGAGGCCGGCCGGCCTGGAGGGAGGGAAATGGCCAGGGGCCGGCTGGGCCTAGCTCCTCTCTCTCTCTCTCTCTAAATATATTTAGCAGAAAAAATAAATAGAGAGAGACAAAAGAACGAGAGGGTTAGGGAAAGAATTTGGACACACGGATAATTTTCCCGGACTCACAAAAATATGAGGGATTTAACAAAAATGATCCAAGGATTTTTGGTGGAACTCCGGAAAATGATAGAATAATAAAGGCAAGGTTTGGAGCCCAAACTTGAAGCAGAAAAAGGAACGAAATTATTTTGCAAGTGGGTTATGATGATTCCAAAACGAGGAATATTTTTAATATAGCTCCCTAATATCGGGAGGGTATGTTATAAAGAGAAATCACCACGTGAATATCCCTCGATTTAAATGGATCGAGAAATCCATGCAATTTATTTAGAAGAGTTTTAAAAATGAATGATATGATGGCATGATGAGATGATGCAATGCAAGAGATGACATGATGAATGCTCAAACAAAACAAAACCACACGACAAAACACGGAAACCCTGGAAGGCAACTGAAGCTCCGGTCTTGGGGCGTCACATGATGTGATCCCGTTAATCAAATGAAAACTCATGTCAATGTTTAGGAAACATAACCATCTTTGATTAACGAGCTAGTCAAGTAGAGGCATACTAGTGACACTCTTTTTGTCTATGTATCCACACATGTATTATGTTCCCGGTTAATACAATTCTAGCATGAATAATAAACATTTATCATGATATAAGGAAATAAATAATAACTTTATTATTGCCTCTAGGGCATATTTCCTTCAGGATGAACTCCTTCATCACCATGGGCGCTGTTATACCAAGGCCTTTCAGCCTCTTCAGCCGGAGCCTGGCAAAGGCGAGGCGTGGGTCAGCAAGCCTCTCGTAGCCCCAGCCGGAGCTGGGGACGGCGGGCGCCGACGGAGGTGAGAGCAGGGGGCTGAGCACTCCAACATCCACATACACCCACCGTGTCCGAAACTCGCTCGCGGACGGCGGGAGTTCAAAGTCAATCCCCGAGCCGGCCGGCGCCACCACAGCCTGGAAGCTTAGGCACCCCGACCACTGCCGAGGGTCGGTCAGGTGCAGCGAGTAGAAATTGCGCAGGAGGGCGACGGATGGGGCAATGCCCACCATGGCCTCGCAGATGAAGGCGAAGACGGCGAGAAGGGTGACGGATTGGGGATCTAGTTGCAGCATATGGATCTGATAGTGGGAGAGCACGACGTTGAAGAAGGCGGAGAAAGGAGGAACCAGGCCGGCCCATAGGGCGTCAATGAAGAACTGGACCTCGGTGGCCGTCCTATCGATAGAAGCTCGGGATGCAGGCCAGGCCAATGTCCCTCCCCATTCGTTGAAGCCGGAGGCGAGCGCTGGGCGGACCTTGTCCATGGCCTCCTGGTTGAGCACCAGCAATCGACCAACGGCAGGCTCAATGGCCGGAGGTGGTCCGGCTGAGGACAAGGACTACTTTCCCTTCCTTGTTCGGTTGGGCACCATGGCGATGGGGAGGGTTGAGCTCGGGTCGGATTGGGAGAAGGCGTTGAGTTACGAGGAGGCAGAGGAGTTGGGGGAGTGCTTCGCCAACAATGGGAAATAACTGTGTAGGACTCCGTGGCCGCCTAGCCAGGCGAATATCCAGGCTGTGTGGGTAAGCGGGGTCACCCACGTCCCGTCAATCGCCACGCATCGACCGAGGACGCAGGCTGTTGGGGCCCGCGGCGCTCCGCACTTGCCCCTTGGCTTCGCCACGAAACCAAGTCCGAGCGCGCCTTGGACCCGGGGGTTACTGTCGGCGTCCTGGGAACGGGGGTCCCCAGACTTGCCTGCCTGCGGCCCACCGCGTGGCTCCACCAGCGGCCCCGTACGGCCCATATTCACCAACCAACGCTCAAGACCCTCGCGAGGGGCCAAGCCTCGCGAGGCAGATGACGCAAGACCCCCTCGGGGGCGGCCTCACCAGGCTAGCTCGCGAGGGGCGGAGAGATCAAGGCGAGGGGCACCTCGCGAGGTTTCTGTGACACAAGCCATGACGACTAAGGCCAGGCGGGAGCCAGCGTGCGCAGTGTCCTCGTTTCCTCTTTGGTGTTAAAGAGGCAAGTGCAGGCGAGGAGTCCCGAGTCATAAAGCAAAGGTTTCCATATCGGTGCAACAAGATCAAGACCAGCAGGACGGAGGTCACCGTGGAGCCCAAGACGGCGTCACCACTAGAGCCTTTGGCAGGCGAAGACCACCTTTAGTACTGGTTGTCTCCCTTTGAATTTGACCGTTGTTGGATCCCTTCCCGCCTAACATTTGGGAAGAGGACCAGGGCCTCTATAATTAGGATTAGCCACCACAATAGGAGGCAACTGATCTCGATTGATTCAGATCATTCTCATCCACACAAGCTCACCAAGCATAAGAGCACCTCTCCTTAGGAGGCTGTTATTCCCTTGTAACAGTTCATCCTCAGCCCAAAAAGCAATGCACCACACCACACTGGAGTAGGGTATTACACCATATTGGTAACCCGAACCAGTATAAACCTTGTGTCTCTTTTCTTTGGGTTCGACGCGTTGAACCTTGAGATCGCGGTGAGGGCGAGAGCTAGGGGGAGGAGAGATCTCCATGCGCACCCCAGAGTTCGAACCTTAAGGGTTTTGCCGGAACCCGAAACCCGACAATAACTCTTGAAAGAATATTAAATTAATTTCAAAACCGAAGAAAGGCACCGCAAAGCGTGTGTTACCCTTTAGTTTAATAGAAGGCCCATGACTTTTGGCAAGTGCTCAAGATCTTCACCAAGTGTCGCTTGCAAAAGATATGTTTTCTTCTTTTGATCATAATGGCAAGCTAGCTTACAAAGCTCCAAGGTGGGATTAATCCTTCATAATTGCGGGCTAACTGAGTTGGTTTTGTCCAACGGCACAATAGGGAAAGTCCATAGTTCAATCCCCTCGCGCCCTAAATTTTTTGCTGCTCATCGGTCCGATAGAGAAAAAAATATGTGGTAGGCCCAGTTCAGCCCACCCAGGGGACAAAAGAAAAAAAATGAAACCACGTGTGCTACAGGTGGAACAACATCCATATGTATTTTAGTAGGATGACCAACAGTTTTTTTATAAGAAAACTGACCTAGCTCAGTTGGCATCCGCCTGAGAAACTGGATGAGACATCACAAGTTCGGTTCCTTGCGGGCGCAACCATTTGTGCCTCCCTCGGCGAGGATCGTTGGTCCGGATGCGGAGTGCAGCTGAGGCCCAATACAACCTGGGGCACAGAGAAATTATTTTGGCTTTTTTCTTGGGGCAACTGCGTGGGAGCTACTATAGAACGCTAGTTGCATCAAATAGCGTGTGAAACGCACAACAGTACGCGTCTAGGCCAGCCCACTTGCGGACACCAAAATGAGCTGTGTTTGTAAGCCATGAGTAAAAATACAAAAAAAAAAGATGCGTCGAAGGATCAAACTCACGACCTCAAAGACCTGACCACGTGCTGCTAGCAGCTCGAACAAACGCATCCGGCTAACCCATGGCTAGCGCGAATATTTGATAACATACTGCAATGTAAGATTCGAAACACCTTTTGTTATTTTATTGATGCTTTCTGAACTTTTTACACAAAATGATTATGAATTGCCGAATATTCTAGGAAATGTGAACAATTTTTGAAATCCCGAATATTTTCTTAAAAAATGTTTTTTTTAAATCATACATTTTTAAAACACGAAAACAATTCAAAATAGGAACATTTTTGAATTAACAAACACTTTTAAAACGTGAAACTTTTAAATAAACACAATTTGTTTTTAATTTAGGAGCAATTATTGAAAATGGGGACATGTTTCAACATTCAGAAGAATTTTAGAAAATGTATTTTTAAAACACCAATATTTTTGGATTTTTGAATATTTTACTAAAATAAGAATATTTTAAAAATTGGGAAAATTAAATGCAGTTTTTTTAAACATCTCAAAACATTTGGGCAAACACAAACATTTTTTCAAATGATAACTGTTTTTTAATTTTGAATTTTTTTCGAAATGATAACAAATATTTAAAGTTTTAAATATTTTTTTGAAATGGGAACAAAATAGACTTGCAAGGAAAGAAAAAGAGAAAGAAAAAATAGAAGCAAAACATAGAAAAACGAAAACAAGTCGGCCTGGTCTTAGGTGTCCCGTGCAAAGCTCCAACTATTGCCGCAATGTGCGAAAATAGGATTTTCCCAGCTGCGTGAGCCGAAAAATAATTTGGTTGACTTAAACAGAAAAATAGAACATGCAAAGGAAAACTGGCAGAGAAAAAAGAAAAAAAAATGAACGAAACCTTCCCAAAACTAGAAGGATTGGCCTACATGGCCAACCCAATAATATCAGCCGAGGTTCATGTTTGCTCGAACGCCTCCATTGTACGCCCGTATGCATAAAATACGAATTGCCATAATAACTCTTGAAAGAAAATATAATTAATTTTGAAACCGAAGAATGGCACGACAAAGCGCGTGTTACTCTTTAGTGTAATAGAAGGCCCGTGGCTTTTGGAAAGTGCTCAAGCTCTTCACCAAGTGTCGTTTGCAAAAGATATCTTTACTTTTTTTATGCTTTATGCATGGGATGAAAGTGTGCTCTAAAATCGACTAGATACTTTAGCATGTTCGACAACCAGTGTGGCGCTCATATATTAGTAAAAAAGAAGAGGTTGGTATCATGTCCAATGGTGACATAATGTACGTACCATCAATCGTAGTATATAAGTATTATTAGCACATATGTCCATACGTTATAATGGAAGGGAGTTTGCTTTTGTGACAAGCGACATGAGAGATAGTTGGTGTGTTCATCAAAAATGGTCTCCGCGGCGAGGAGCTACAGTCTTTTACAGGGTCTTATTTGGCCCACGAGATCTTAATAGTGATGGAGTTGCTTGGTATGGCTGCGACCACCCAACTTGTGCCTTTTTGTCCCTTCGGGTTTGTCTCCATCTCGGGGTTGCGCTGCCTCCTCATTTGGTGGCTGCCCGACGACCTTCGGGACATGATTGCTTCGACCACTTATATAACGGCGTAATCGGATGGATTACTAATTACATCGCATAAATCCTGTTTCATTAGCATAATCAACGGATAACCAGACATGAGTGTCCCTTATTTATTAGGATTTATTCTCTTTGATTATTTTAGCACTCACGGCCCACATTTTTTTAATTAGACTCAAACCAACATAACCTCTTTTATTGACACGTGCCCATAGTTTCTTTTAATTATGGACAACCAGCATATTCTCTTTTATTGGCACGTGCAGGCTACCACCGGCAATAATTTATAGAGTCCCTTGTTCTGGTTATGATTCTTGAGACAACTTCCATATTTTCATACAACCTAGGGACATATAAGAATAGATGGGATTTAGGATAAAGCTCCAAGATGAAACTAATCCTATTATAATTGCAAGCTAGCTTATAAAGCTCTAACTTAGGACTAATCCTATCATAATTGCAAGCTAGCTGAGTTGGTTTTGTCCATCAGCATAATGGGGAGGTCCATAGTTCAGTGCCCTCGTGGCCTAAATTTTTTGCCGCTCATCCTTTCGTTAGAAAAAAATGTGTGCTTAGGCCCAGTTTGGCCCACCCGGGGGACAAACGGAAAAAAACGAGACCACGTGCGAACGAACGGAACAAATTCCATATATATTTTAGTAGGAGGACCAACCGTTTTTATGTAACAAAACTGACCTCGCTCAGTTGGCATATGCCTGAGGAACTGAATGGGACGTCACAAGTTCTGTTCCTTGTGGCCGCGACATATGTGTGCATCCCTCGGCGAGGATCGATGGTCCAGATGCGGAGCAGACCCAGTAGGGGAGTGCGGCTGAGGCACAATATAGCCTGGGGGACAAAGCATTTTTTTTGAGAATTAATTATTTTTACTTTTTCTTGAGCTAGCTGCGTGGGAGCTACTATAAGACACTAGTTGGGCCAAATAGTGCGTGGAACACACAACAGTGCGCGTCTGGGCCAAACCACTGTCAGGCACCAAAATGACCTATGTTTATAAAGCGTGAGTAAAAAAAAAGACGTGCTGAAGGATCAAACTCACGACCTCAAAGACCCCGACCACGTGTTGCTAGCCACTCGAACAAACGCATCCTGCTAACCCAAGGCCAGCGCAAATATCCTATATACTTAACTAGTTGGTCCTTACAACTTCTATTATCTCAACATGCACACATGCCATATCATCATACATGCCACCTAAACAACTCCACTACTTTTATTTCTCTTAACATGCATGCATGAAAAATGCTACCCATACTAATTCACTCAAAACATGACCACACCCCACTTTATCAATTCCACTAACATTTCTCTCAACATGCATGAAAAATACTACGTAATCAATATTTTATAACTATATAGTAACCGAATACAACAAATCATATGTAATTTTAATCTTTAGTTTGATATTCAAATTCAAGACAATCAAATCTCATAAAAATAATACACTGTAAGCAATTCCAACGTGTTCCCGCCACAACGAGCGGGCTATTATCTAGTTTAATAACATATGCAGCATAAGATTCAAAGCACTTTTCGATTCTTTTGATTGATTCTTTTTGAACTTTTTTTAAATAATTATGAATTGCCGAATATTCTTGGAAATGTGAACAACTTTTCAAATCCTGAACATTTTTTAAAAATGCGAAATGTTTTTTCAAAAAATCATACATTGTTTGCAAAAACGCGAACAAATTCAAAATGGGAACTTTTTTAAAAAATTCACAAACATTTTTGAAAGCATGAAACTTTTATAAACACGAACATTTTTTTAATTTATTAACAATAATTGAAAACGGGAGCATGTTTTGAACATTCTGAACAATTTTAGAAAATGTGCTATTTTAAACTCGTACATTATTTGGATTCTTTAAAATTTCACTAAAACAAGAATACCTTTTGAAATTGGAAAAATCAGATGCATTTTTTTTCAAAAAAATTGAACAATTTTGGAAAACAGAAACAGTTTTTTCCAAAATATGAGATTTTTTTAAAATTTAGGGAAAATTTCAGCATGAGAACAAAATATTATAGTTCTGAATATTTTTTTGAAATGGGAATAAAATTTTGGTATTCTGAATATTTTTGAAATTTTGAATTTGTGAACATTATTATAAAATATTGTTTTTTTAAAAGAAATAATAAACTTGTAAGGAAAGAAAAATAGAACATAACACAGAAAAATTAGAACAGGCTGGCCTTCTCTTGGGCGCCCGACGCAAAACTCCAACTATTTGCCGCATTGTGCAACGAATAAGGTTTTCCCAACTGCATGGGCAGAAAATAAGTGTACTGGCTTAAATAAAAAAATAGAACATGGAAAAGAAAACTGGGAGAGGAAAAAAGAAAAGAAAAAAATTGACCGGAACCTTCCCAAAACTAGAAGGATAGGCCTACATGGCCGACCCAATAATGTCTGCCGAGATCCACGTTTGCTCAACCGCCTCCGCGGTATGCCGGTATGCATAAAATATAAATTGCCATAATAACTCTTGAAAGAAAATTGAATTAATTTCAAAACCAAAGAACAACATGGTAAAGCGCGTGTTACCCTTTAGTGTAATAGAATTCCCATGTCTTTTTGCAAGTGCACAAGATATCTTTGCTTCTTTTGATGCTTTATGCATGGGATGGAAGTGTGCTCTAGAATCGACTAGAGTACTTTAGCGTGTTTGACAACTAGTGTGGTGCTCATATATAAGCAAAAAAAGAAGTTATTGAATTCATGATCCAGTCAACTCAACTCATCCAAAAGTCTGAACTGTCAAAGAGAGCCGACAATATATTTCAACAACCCCCTCACGTCTATGATCTTTTTTTAATACTGCATCGACAGGGTCTTGAACTCAAAACCTCCTGGCTCAGATACCATATTGAATAGAAGTTGTATCATGTCCAATGGTGGCAAAACGTACATACCATCAACCGTAGTATATCAATACTATATACTCTGCTAGCTAGCTACATATGAAGTTTGAGCTAAAAGTTGAATTCAGGTATACTAGAGGATATACCCCATGCCTTCCTATGGAAACTTGTTGATGAGAAATTTGGGTTGATAACATGAGAACAAAAATTTAAAATACATATGCCCAATTAGATGATGTATAGTCGTAACAATATTTATTGAATATAAGTAGAAAAATTAAATGGAAAAAGATTTTTTTATGCATGGTTGAATGATGTAGTGGGTCATTTTCCATGCATGATTGCATGTTGTGGTGGGTCTTATCTCGTTCATAATTATATGATGAGGTGGCATGCTTGCATACTGAGATAAATAAATTAATAGAGATGACTCTCTTAGGTATACAAAATATCAAGCTTGACTCTGCCATTAATCATAGTGTATATACGTACTTTACTAGCTAGCTAAACGCACCAACTCATCTCAATCTAATTACTGATTTGTTTCTTTTCTTTTGTTTCTTTCTCAGTTTCACAGGTTTTTTGCTTTCATTTATATCTTTATCTATTTTCTTTGTTTCTTTTCTACGTTTTCTTCACTTTTCTTTGTTTCCTTCTCCGGTTTCACTATTTCCATTCTTTTGCATTAGTTTTTAGTTTTTTTTTTTATTTTCGGTTTGTGTTGGTGTTTTTGCTTTTCTTTGTTTCTTTGTCAATTTTCAATAGTTTCTTTTTTGTTCAACACATGTGATTTTTTCTTCGGTAAACGTTCAACATTTTAGTATACATTATGACCATTTTCATTTTACCATTTTCAAAATACATGATTAAAAATTTTAAAACTTTTTAGTCTAATTTTTGATACATATTGTACATTTTTCGTATATATCTACAAAAGCTTCTAATACATGTTTAATTTTCTAAAATATATGTTTTGATGTCTATTTTTCCATGCACGTTGGACATTTTTATATACATCTGAAACATTTTTATACACATGAACAATTTTCATATACATGCTAGACATTTTTTTCCAAATATATGTGTTGATGTCAATTGTTTCCATACACATTGTTATACAGGTTTATCATTTTCATATCATGATTAATATTGTTTTCAAATATATGTTTTGATGTCTACTTATTTTCCTACCAACCTTACATTTTCTTATACCTCCAAATATTTATAATGAATGTCTCTCTTTTTAAATAAAATAGGTAATGTATCATCATTATTTTAGATTATACTAAAAAAAATTGCACCGTGTTAACATTTTCAAATTCGTGATTAAAATAAATAAATTTATGGTTTGAAATATATGTATTTAGAATATTTTGAAAATATAAACAAATGAAAAAAGGGAAAACATACAATGAGTTGAAAGAAATGAATGGGAAGCTACACTTGTTTTGTTACTGGCTGGTATAAGCAAGACAAAGTCGCGCCCTGTGCAGCCATACGTTCGGGAGGGATTGATTCGACCTTTGTTTCTTATAATTTGTAAGCCCAAATTATAGCGGGAGGCCATGAACATTTATAAGTTAACGAAACCACTAGTTAATGATTACCCCTTACAAAGGCCACTATCCACCTTCTCAGGTGTTGACAAGTGGAGCAATGTATGTTTGCCACTTGTCACAACCTGGGAGTATTTTTTCTCTATTTTGTTGATCTATTTATTTAATAATTGTATCTATTGAACCGTGCGTCTAAATACCAAATCGCTTTCACTGTTGGATTTCTCGCGTTGGGATATTCAAAAACTACATCATTGTTAATAGGTTTCGATAAACATTTTTTCAGAAAAAAACAGAAACGCGAAATAAAAATCCATAAGAAAAAAAACTAAAAAGGGCAATAAAAAATGAATTTAAAACAGAAGGAAAAAACTGGAGCCTAGAAGCACAATGCGATTTTCACTTTTTTTTGGGGGGGGAGGGGGGAGCATAGGTTGTGCTTTTCTCGTTTTTCAGGAAAGCACGGTATGTGCTTCTGCATGAAGCAAGGCTGTGTTTTTGAGCTATGCTTCTCGCGGAAGCATAGTTGTATTTCTCATAGAAGCACAACTGTGTTTTTTTCTTTGTGAAAAACACAACTATACTTCTTGTGAAAGTAAATATATGTTTCTCGCGAAAGAAAATATGTGTTTTTTTTTCTCTTTCGAGAAGCATAAGTGTGCACAGAAGCACATATTGTGTCTCTTGAAGAAAAGCATTGTTTCAATATCAATAAAAATTCCTTCAAAACCTAGGGAATACCAGACAAAACTGAAACTGATAAAAAAATCTAAAACCCAAAACCGCGCATAGAAAAATAAATAAAAAGCAGAGACAACACCCAACACGCGACACATGGTGACTGTTTACGCATCACTTGACACATTCCCAGACAAAAAAAAATATCCTTACCGAAGCGTCTCAAAAGGTAACCTTTAGTTTAGTTGCTCCATAAGTAAACCCAAGCCTGCACTAGCTTTCTGGCCTGCCTCGCACAGTAACAACGAAGAAGAGCTTTCCGAAAAGCGCACAGACGATGAAGATAAATCATGCAGATGCAAGCGATGGACACCACTGATTTAGACCTCTTCTAATGCAAACGTGCTTAGGCTGGTCATAGTGGGGAGTAACTTATACTAGTGTCATGCATATGACACCAGTCTAAGATACTATCTTTATAGTGGAAAATAACATAGTAATAGTGTCATATGTGACTTCATTTAATAGCTTGTAGACTCATTTTGTCTTGAAAAGCGCTATGTTACAGTAACATATTATGTTGCCACTTCTCATTAACTACGTGCCACATAAGCAAAAATTTCTCAAAATGCGCTATGTTACTGTCTAAGTTACTCCCACTAGCCTTAGAAAAGGTGCTAAGTGCATTAAATAACTTAGCAACTTAACTCATCAATGCATAGGTGCTTAACTTGTTGCCAAAGCTCACTGTATTTAATGATTTAGCACCTAAACTCTTTCATGCATTGGTCAACTTCTTTCATTTAAGTGGTTTGCCTAGCTTCATGTGCTTAGCATCGGTTCTTCCTGAGGTCACCAAAGTGCTCTTTCTCCTTCTTAATTACTGCACCATGTCATTTTTTTTTTGCCTATGTGGCAATGCTTATCACCTGTCCACCATAAAGCACTGGGAAGGACCTTATGGGTGCACGTACGTGATTAATACAGAGTACATGATTTTCCGTCGCTACTTTCCGTTGGAGCATCTGCATACATCTCCAACAGTATGTATGCCATGTACGAATATGTATGAATCGTACAAATTATGTACATCAGGCTGGGTGTTTTTGGATGGAATTGACAGTACTTGCTTTCTTCCGTATACATAGTGTTTGGTATACAGTAACTGCCGTATCTCTCGTGCCTCTGTTTCACTCAAACTCATTAATTCCATTTTCTCCAGAAATCGCTTAACTAGCTTAGCAGTTGTACTTCAAATTGTTTGAATCTATTGCCTCTCTAGGAGTCAGTCATTTTTGTGGGTCAATCGATTATTCCGAATCGTTCCATGTAATGCCGCGGATGGTATTCTTCTAGCTAATGCCCTTCCTTATTAATCTTCTTTTCGAAACCGCCCACGACCACCGTCCGAACCACCTATCTCTAACTCACGCGGCCAGCTGCACTCCCACGTCAGCCTTGTTGCTGCACCATCCCCTCACTGTCGCCCACCACCATGTTGGCGCCACCTCTGACAAACCCTCTAAACCGACGACGAGCCTGCACCCCCTCCCCGGGTATGCCGAACCACCAACCTTCAAACTCGCCTCTGCAAACTATGGCTTGTTCATGGTCAAGGCCTTGCAGGCATCCCCACCTCCCCGGGCCTCGATGCCTCGCCTGATTCCTTCTCCCACGAATTCGACTGGCCCAAATTCAAAAACCAAGCAACTTATATTTAGCTTTTTTGCTTGATGATTTGTTTATTTGCTGTTTTTATTTGCTTGAAGTGAACCCCTCTTGTAAGGGTTTGGTTGGATCCCGGGCCCGCATTATAGTATTGGAACCAATATTCTACTAAAACGCTTTACTAAAAAAGCATTCATGTATTTCATTTATTGCGAACAATTACTAAGCTCGCTAGGAATAAAGGCCTAGCCGAGTTCCAAAGTTTTTTCCTCAAAGTGAACCCCGCCTTTAAGGGTCTAGTTGGACCGTGGGTCCCACATGACAAAACCCTAACCGATAATTTGTTAGAACACTTTAAATTTTTTGAATTTCCCAAAGTGTTCACAACTTTTTTAAAACGTTTGTGAATTTGAACAAAGTTTGTAAATTCATAAGTTCTTCATGGACATGAAAAATATATTCATGGTTCTAAAGAATGTTCACGAGTTTTATATCTGTTCATGATCTTTTTAAAATGGTCATGATTTTTTATTAATATTCATGGATTTAAAAAATATTGTAAATTTAAAAAATATTCCCAAAAGTGAAAAATGTACACAATTTTGAAGTAACCATTCATGAATAAAATATATTGAAATATTTAGTTATGTTCCTGAATTTCGAAATATATTCATAAACCTAAAAATATTCATGAATTAAAAAAGAGAAAATAAAACAAGCTCCCTAGGAATAAAGGCCTAGGAGAGCTCCAAAGTTATTCAATCGAAGTGGACTCCAGCTGTAAGGGTCTAGTCAGGTCATGGGTTCCACATGATAGTGTCAGGACCGAAATTCAATTAAAACACTTTTTAAGAAATTTAAAAACACTTTGGTATTTTTTTTGAATTAAGAAAAAACTTTTCATGAATTTAAACAATGTCAACGGTTTAAAAAATGTTCACATACTTATGAATTCTTCATGATCTTTTAAAAATGTTCACAAATTTTATATAATTTTGGTGGCTATAAAAAGATTTACAAATGAAAAATCATGGACTATTAAAAAATATTCCCAATTTGTTTAAAACATTTATGGATTTCAAAAAAGTTGAAGAATTTATTTTTTTACTGATTTTAAAAAAGAATATGAAAGATATTGATGAATTAAAAAATATAAATATAAAAATATAAAAATAAACAGGAAAATAGAACATGAAAAAGTAAACTCGCATAGAAAAAAAAAGAAAAAAAATTGACCATCCAAAAACTAGAAGGACCTGCCTACATGGCCAACCCAATAATTTCTGCTGAGGCCAATGTTTGCTCGACCGCTTCCGCGATATGCAGAAAATATGAATTGCCATACTAACTCTTGAAAGATAATAGAATTAATTTCAAAACCGAAAAAAGGCATGACAAAGCGACCGTTACCCTCTAGTGTAGTAGAAGGCCGTGGCTTTGGCAAGTGCTCAAGCTCTTCACCAAGTGTCATTTGCACAAGATATCTTTGCTTCTTTTGAGGCTTTATGCATGGGATGGAAGCGTGCTTTAAAATTGACTAGCATATTTTGGCGTGTTTGACAACTAGTGTGGCGCTCATACATAAGCAATAAAAAGAAGTTGGTATCATGTCTAATGGTGGCAAAACGTACCTACGTACCATCAATTGTAGTATAAGTATTATATTATGCTAGCTAGCTATATATGAAGTTTGAGCTAAAAGTTGAATTTTTCGCTAGTTGAATTCAACTATACTAGAAGATACCCCACGAACCACGCATTGCTACAAAAATTGGTTGATAACATGAGAACCAAAATTTAAAATACATATGAGTTATTACATTATGTATAGTTGTAACAATATTTATTGAATATAAGTAGAATAATTGAATGGAAAGATTTTTTCATGCATGATTAAATGGTATAGTTGGTCTTTTTCATACATGTTTGTTTGTTGTGGTGGGTCTTATATCATTCATAATTATATTGTGAGGTGGCATGATTGCATGTTGAAATAAATAAATTAGTGGAAGGATTCTATTAGGTATATAGAATATCAAGCTCGACTATGACATTAATCATAGTATATATAATTACTATGCTAGCTAGCTAAAGGCACCTACACATCTCAATCTAATTACTAGCACGCATGTTTTTTCTTCTTTTCTTTCTCTTTTCTTCGTTTTTCTTTGTTTTCCCCAGTTTCACTGGTTTTTTCCTTACCTTTCTTACTGTGTTTCTTTTCTCTATTTTCTTCGCTTTTCTTTGTTTGCTTCTCTGGTTTCACTATTTCCATTCCTTCGCATTGGTTTTTCGGTTTTTGCTGTTTTTTTTTCATTTTCTTTGTTTCTTTGTCGATTTTCATTGTAATTTTTTTCGTTCAACACATGTGAACTTTTCTTTCAGTACACATTCAGCATTTTTTGTATACATCATGACCATTTTAATATATAAATTTACCATTTTCAAAATAGATAGTTAATATTTTGAAAACTCATATTCTTTTGTCTACTTTTTTCGATACACATGTACATTTTTGGAATATATCTAAAACATTTTCTAGTACATGTTTAACATTTATTAAATATATTATGATTATTATTATCATCAAATACATGTTTTGATGTCTATTGTTCCCATACACGTTGTACATTTTTGTGTACATGGGAAACATAATTTTATACATGTTTAACAATTTTCATATACATGATAAACACTTTTTCCAAATATATGTGTTGATGTCAATTGTTTTCATACACATTGAAATTTTTGGTGTATATCTGAAACCTTTTGTTATACAGGTTTGTCATGTTTCATATACATGGTTAACATTTTTCCAAATATATGTTTTGATGTCTACTTTTCTTACCAACCATATATTTTTGTTATACATCAAAACATCTATAAAAAGTGGTTTCTCTTTAAAAACACACGTAACCTTCTTCAATGCTATCATCAATTTTTGAATTACACTAACAAAAGTTTTACACCATGCTAACATTTTCAAATTAATGATTTAAAAATTAGTTTAAGTTTCAAAATATATTTGTTTGGAATATTATTTCATATAAACTATAAACAAATGAAAGAAAAAAAAGGGAAAACGTACAATGAATTGAAAGAAACAAATGAGAAGCTATGTTCATTTTGTTACTGGGCCGGTATAAGCGAGACATAGTCGTGCCTTGTGCAGCCATATACATTCGGGAGAGATTAGTTCGACCTTCGATTCTGATAATTTAGCCCCCAAATTATAGGCGGGAGGCCATGCATAATTACGAGTTAACGAAATCACTAGTTGAGGGTTATCCTTGCAAAGGTCACTACCCACCTGCTAGGTGCTGACAAGTGGCGCAATATAAGTGCGCCACTTGTTGCAATATGAGAGTTTTTTTCTATTTTGTTGATTTATTTATTCAAAATATTGTATCTATTGAATTGTCCGTCTAAATACCAAACCATTTTAACAACTGAATTTCTCACGCCGAGGACTTCGTAACTAGATCCACGTTAATTTGTTTCGACAATGTTTTTCAGAAAAACTAAAAACAAGAAAAGGAAGTACAAAAACACAAAAACTAAATAAACAAGCAATAAAAAACAAATACAGAAAAGGAAACAAAAAAACCAGAGCTCGGAAGGACGGTGCGGTTTTCACTGTTTTTGGAGAAGCATGGGTTTTGCTTTTCCCTTTTTTCGGGGAAGCGCGGTATGTGCTTCTGCGGAAGCAAGGCTGTGTTTTCGAGCTGTGCTTCCACCGTGTTTCTCGTAGAAGTACAACTGCGCTTTTTTCCTTTCCAAGAAACACAACTATACTTCTCGTGAAAGCACATGTCATACTTTTTGCGGAAGCAAATCTATGCTTCTCACGGAAGCAAATATGTGATTTTCCTTTTTCAGGAAGCACAACTATGCTTCCTGCAGAAGCACATATTGTGCATCTTGCAAAAAAGCACTGTTTTCCAAAACAAAATCCTCTAAAACCTAGGTGAAAGATCGAGGATGTCGCCTAGAGGGGGGGGGGGGCTGAATAGGCGCTTTAAAAAAATTATGGTTTAGGCTTGAACAAATGCGGAATAAACCTAGCGGTTAATTTTTCAAGCACAAAACCTACAACAACTAGGCTCACCTATGTGCACCAACAACTTATGCTAAGCAAGATAAACAACTAAGTGATAGCAAGATATAAGACAAGAAACAATATGGCTATCACAAAGTAAAGTGCATAAGTAAAGGGCTCGGGTAAGAAACAACCGAGGGACGCGGAGACGGCGATGTATCCCGAAGTTCAATCCCTTGCGGATGCTAATCTCAGTTTGGAGCGGTGTGGAGGCACAATGCTCCCCAAGAAGCCACTAGGGCCACCATAATCTCCTCACGCCCTCGCACAATGCAAGATGCCGTGATTCCACTAAGGGACCCTTGAGGGCGGTCACCGAACCCGTACAAATGGCAACCCTTGCAGGCGGTCACTGAATCCGTACACTTTGGCAACCCTTGGGGGCGGTCATCGGAACCCGTCAAATTGCTCGGGGCGATCTCCACAACCTAATTGGAGACCCCGACGCTTGGCCGGAGCTTTACACCACAATGATTGAGCTCCGAACACCACCAACCGTCTAGGGCGCCCAAGCACCCAAGAGGAACAAGCTCAAGGGTACCAAGCACCCAAGAGTAATAAGCTTCTCAACTTGTAACTTCCACGTATCACGTGGAGAACTCAAACCGATGCACCAAATGCAATGGCAAGGGCACACGGAGTGCCCAAGTCCTTCTCTCTCAAATCCCACCGAAGCAACTAATGCTAGGGAGGAAAATGAGAGGAAGAACAAGAAGGAGAACACCATGAACTCCAAGATCTAGATCCAAGGGGTTCCCCTCACATAGAGGAGAAAGTGATTGGTGGAAATGTGGATCTAGATCTCCTCTCCATCTTTTCCCCCCAAAACTAGCAAGAATCCATGGAGGGATTGAGAGATAGCAAGCTCGAAGAAGGTCAACAATGGGGGAAGAACACGAGATCAAAGGATAAGGTTCATTGGGGAAGAAGCCCCCCTTTTATAGGTGGGGGAAAATCCAACTGTTATGCTCACCACCCGCACCGAGCGGTACTACTGCTATGGCGGCAGTAGCCCTTTGAAAAACAACGACAAGGAGGCAAAAGTCCAGAAGAACCGCTGGAGCGGTACTACCGCTTGTCCTCATGGTACTACCGCTAGGGGTAGCGGTACTACTGCTTGCGAGCGGTACTAAAAAATACATCCGTGCCTACTTCCACTGAGTTTCGGTCAGTGCAAAAAATTCGGCACAGTACTACAGCTGACAGGGAGCGGTACTAAAAAATTACATCCCCTCCAAGCGGTAGTACCGCTCCCATGGGCGGTAGTACCGAGACAACCTTTTTAAGGACACCAAAACTGACACAACTTCTGCAAACAGACTCCGAATTCAACGAAACCAAGTTTGTTGGAAAGCTAGCGACAAGGGCTAACAAAATCTTGATAGAAATAACAATAAGAAGCAAATTATAAAAGTCCCATAAGAAAATGGTGAGAACCCTTCCTCGAATAAGACCGGTAAAACCTCCAACACCGAAAACGCAATAGAAGAAGCATGTGAACTCCATTTTCGATGAACTCGAGCTTGTCAAGAAGATGACCATAAGCTCCAAATCTCACAAAGAGAATCAAGCAAGAACCAAGAAATATGATGCAAGGATGCAATGGTTTGAGCTCTCTACGAATGATACGATTAAGCTACTCATCGAGAGCGCCCCTTGATAGTACGACAATCGATCCTATAACCCGGTCTCCCAACTACCACCATGAGACCGGTAAAATAGAAGACCTATCAAGGGAAAAGCTTTGCATTGCACGAAGTCCACTTGAGCTATATGATGACGATCTTGACTCCCTCAAGTTGGACCACCTTTCTTGATTGCGTTGGCTCGATGAAGACTAGATGATTGCTCCCCCATAGTCCACTATGGGTGAGCCACTCTTCGGCACATCTTCACAAGTCCATTGTCACCACAATGGACGGCAAGCTTCAAGCACTTGATCTCTTCGTGATGCATCACTTGAACTTGCACACCGCTGTCGGTGAAAAAACCGGCGGATCTCGGGTAGGGGGTCCCGATCTGTGCGTCAAGGCTGATGGTAACAGGAAGCAAGGGACACAGATGTTTACCCAGGTTCGGGCCCTCTTGATGGAGGTAAAACCCTACTTCCTGCTTGATTAATATTGATGACATGGGTAGTATAAGAGTAGATCTACCACGAGATCGTAGAGGCTAAACCCTAAGAGCTAGCCTATGATGGTATGATTGTAATTGTGATCGGCCTTCTAAGGACCAACCTCTCCGGTTTATATAGACACCGGAGAGGGCTAGGGTTTACATGGATTTGGTTACAAGGAAGGAAATATAATATCCAGATCACCAAGCTTGCCTTCCACGCCAAGAAAAGTCCCATCCGGACACGGGCCGAAGTCTTGAGTCTTGTATCTTCACGCTTCAATAGTCCGGACGTTGTACACAGTCCGGCAGTCCGGATACCCCCTAATCCAGGACTCCCTCAGTAGCCCCTGAACCAGGCTTCAATGACGACGAGTCCAGCGCGCAGCTTTGTCTTCGGCATTGCAGGGCGGGTTCCTCCTCCGAATACTCCAAAGTGGTCATCGAACACGTAGACCGTGTCCGGATCTGCAAGATGATCTTCGTATGGTATAGATTTGATTTGCTGGCAATCTTCGTGCGCCGTGCCCTTGCATCGGGGCTTGGTCCAACGCGAACCGACGTTTCCTGCCCCACAACGACTCGTGTTGCGAGGCGGTTTTATTGGCACGTCTCGTCGAGGCAGAGATCGTGTTCCTCTTATTACGGGATTTTCCATCAATATGAGCATGCGTGACCCCACGACGGCTGTTGGTATAACCCGTGTGTTTTCTAGATAAGCCTCAAACGGTCACACCGGGGACTCTTGATATTCACCCTCTTTATAAAGGGGTCGAGACCTACGCCTCCTTTTTCACCTTCATCGCGCCTTCTCGCACCTCGAGTTCTAACACCCAAAACCTAAGCTCCACCCCTCCGGAATCCTCCAATATGTCCGGATCTGACCCTCAAGGCCGGTGGGTGGCCTCCTCGATTGAAGAGAAGGACATTGCAAATCTTAGGGAGGTCGGATACTTGGCCGCAGATATCCAGCACAGGCTCCGTGCTCCAGGGCAGGTCATCCCTACGCCGGAGACCAACGAGTGTGTCGTTTTCGTCCCACACTTCCTCCACGGTCTGGGTTTCGCCCTCGATCCCTTCGTGAGGGGGCTCATGTTCTATTATGGGCTGGATTTTCGCGATCTGGCTCCCGACGCTATCCTCCATATCTCGTCGTTTATTATCGTGTGCGAGGCTTTTCTCCATGTCACCCCACACTTTGGCTTATGGCTCAAGACCTTCAATGTGACGCCGAAGATGATCGAGGGGCGACATGTGGAGTGCGGAGGTGCCGTAATAAGCAGGAACGGTGATGCCCCGTGGCCAGAGGGTTCTTTCCCAGAAGTATCCGATGTATGGCAACGGAGGTGGTTCTATGTCACGGCTCCCAGAGGCACAAAGTGGGCGGCTGCCCCCGAGTTTCGCTCGGGCCCTCCGTCACAGTTGGCGTCTTGGACAGACGTAGGGCGGAACTGGGGACCCGCTGGTGATATACTAGTACTACAGAATCGCATCCGGGAGCTTCTTGCAAGGGACATTAATCTTGTCAGCATAATGCAAGTGATGTTGATCCGACGGATGTTGCCGTGCCAACGCCGGCCTCTCCGGATGTGGGAGTTCAATCCTGAGGGTCCGCGGACCGTCAAGCACTTCTTCGGCCTGAAGCTCGAAGAGATGTGCAAATTATTCTTCGGACAGAAATTAAAGTGTCCGGACACCACCGAGGATGCGGGCCTAAGCTGCAATCGCCTAGATACCCAAGTAAGTAGCTTTCATGCCAGACACCGTGTTTTTTATTTGTTATGATTGTTTGTTCTGAAAATAATCCGTGGCCAAGAATGGCTCAGCAAGGCGGAGAGAATTAGGTGTCCGGCGCCACTTCCCGAAGGCTCGCCTGGCCCCACCATGGCCAAGATGCTTGACCGGGTGCTCAGCAAAATGCACTCAGGGGAAGACAAGCGGAAGAACGAAGAAACCGAACTTCACACGCTACGCATCCGAACCGGGGGAATTGTTGCCTCCCCTAGGGAGGATAGTCGGGAAGGGGAGGCTAAGGCCTCCTCCCCGCGCGGGAAGAAGAGGGCCGCCTTCGAACACTCAGAGACGGAGATGCCCACATCCGGGAAAAAGATAACACCAGGGGGCTCTGCCCCAACGGGCACCCTCACTGCATCGTGCCCACCAACGGGCCAGCCCTCCACCGAGCTGTAAGTTAATTTTTAATTCGAAGGTACTACGTTCCTCCTAGATCAATAACCAGGATTCGTCTTTCGCAGCCCGACTAGCAGCCCTTCTCAACAGAGTTCGTCTTCGGGGGATCTTCCTCCGGAGATGATGGAGAGCGAGACCCCACCCACCTCTCCGGCTCATGAAGCGGGCGACACTGAGGTGTCGTCACAGAGGAGTCCGGATCTACCGAGGATGGAAGCCAATGTGTCAGCCCCCCTGAGCCCGGAGCATTTGGCTCCCATGAGGGGCTATGGGAAGGGTCCGACACGGTTCGATGTCCGGCCGAACGTACTGACGGGCCTACTGGAGCGAGCTGCGCTTTTGGAGGAGCACCGCTCATTAATGGGCGCGGTGCTCAGGAAGATTTCCTCCACTACAAGCGGTTTGAATGAGGCATTTACAAGTCTGCTCAGAGGCTTTGAGGTATGTGGTGAAGAATACACTGTTTTTGGTTGTGAGGCATGCATTAGGTGTGCTCCATATAGATAGTAGCCCCTGAGACTCTGGTTGCACGCCCTAGGCGGCAAATGGGGGATCATAAATCAATGATTGCGCTGTAAACACTTGCAGGTACCTGTGAGTCCGGCCGCTGACCGGTCCGTCGAAGTTTCCGAACTGACCAGGTGAATTCGTTCGATTGATGCCGATATCACGCTCGTGAACGAGCGGCTGGACAAACCACAAGGTATGCGCTCTGCCTTCCTTTGTATAGGAAAATATGGAGGTGACATGATATTAATGTAATATGTTCGGACTGCAGATGGTGCTGCTGCCGTGGAGGCCCTGAGGGCAGAACTTGTCCAAGCCAAGGAACAAGCTCGGGTTAGCAATGCGGCTGCCCTAAAGGCGACCGAGGAACTGAGAGCCGAACAGGCTGCTCATCGCCGAAGCGAGGAAAAGATGGCCGAAATGGCTATTGAGTTAAAAAATGCCGCTGACCGGTATGAGCTCCTTAAAAAGGAGCATAAGGATAGCTTGGCCGAGCTGGACAAGGCACGCAATGCCACCAAGGAAATACGGACCGAGCTCAGGGGTGCGCGGGAGGAGCTTCAACAGGCCGGTAAAATCGTGGCTGGAGGTTCCTACTTGCTGCGGACGAAGTTTTTTGATCCGAAGTACGCTCCCCTGGATGGGCGCTGGAGTCCTGCGGACGCGTATGCGGATTTGGTGAAGAGTACGGCTGATGCTGCCAAGTTCTTCGAGGGTTAGGGTGATAAGGAGGTGGAGAAGCTTTTCTGGTCGCAATTCAATGCTCCCACTCGCCCACTGCCGTTAAATGACAAGATGGCTGCTGTAGCGGAGCTTCACATGATGTCCGGTCTTGTAATGCGGTCTGTGATAGACCATCTTTAGCCGAAAGGGCCTAAGCCGGACAGTTACTTTGGCTTGGTGCAGCAGTTCCTTGGGGCCGTGACTCGGATCGATGCCATGAGGAGGTCGGCGTGCATAGAGGGTGCACGGATGGCTCTTGCCCGCGTTAAAGCCTATTGGACGGATATGGAGGCCAATATTATAGCGACCAAGATCCGGCGGGGGCGATATCCGCCGAGCACTACTTGGCGCAGTCACGAAGGTGCCCGCTGATGGAGGCGCATGCTCAAGAATGTCTTATTCGATCGATGAATCGAATCATTGTAAAAACAATGTTAGTTTGGTTATAAGGCTATATTTATACTTTTTGCCCGAAGTATTATTGTGTCCCTTGTGTGGCGTTTACATATATATATATATATATATATATATATATATATATATATATATATATATATATATATATATATATATATATATATATGAATGTTTAATCCAAAAGATAGCAGTCGTTGGCTTCATCCCCCATGCAGGCAATGCGGGGGTGTTCGAAAAAAAATATGCTTAATCACACTTGATCCAACGTCTTGGTCCATGAGGGAGGTGATCGCACGTCGAACTAGGCAACCTGACTGAGGGAGTCCTGGACTAGGGGGTGTCCGGATAGCCGAACTATCATCTTTGGCCGGACTCCTGGACTATGAAAATACAAGATTGAAGACTTCGTCCCGTGTCAAGATAGGACTTTCCTTGGCGTGGAAGGCAAGCTTGGCGATACAGATATGTAGATTTCCTACCATTGTAACCGACTCTGTGTAACCCTAACCCTATTCGGTGTCTATATAAACCGAAGGGTTTTAGTCCGTAGGACAAACAACAATCATACCATAGGCTAGCTTCTAGGGTTTAGCCTCTCTGATCTCGTGGTAGATCTACTATTGTATTTCCCATATCATCAATATTAATCAAGCAGGAGTAGGGTATTACCTCCATCGAGAGGGCCCAACACAGGTAAAACATCGTGTCCCTTGTCTCCTGTTACCATCCGCCTAGACGCACAGTTCGGGGCCCCCTACCCGAGATCCGCCGGTTTTGACACCGACATTGGTGCTTTCATTGAGAGTCCCTCTGTGCCGTCGCCGTCAGGAAGGATGCCTCATCCTGTCTTTAAAGACGATACTATCGCCAAAGGAGCCTTGGCCACTGGTCAGACTCTTCGGTTAGGTGGTTTTCTTATGACCGCCAGTTCGGCCACCGCGCCGACGATGACTTCTCGGGTCATCGAAACCAATCTTCGCGTTAACTCGGAACTTGCCGAGCAGTTAGATCCGATCGAGCTCTCCTCCGTAACGAGCTCTTGGATCGCATCGCCGCCGGGAGTCACCACAGACTACGACCGGATCGGGCCTAAAACCGATCCGAGAGATCAACTCTCCCGGGCTACCCATCATGTTGCTGTGGTAGAGGAGCAATACAGCGATTCTTCTTCTATCTTAAGGACTAGCTACGTCCGGATTCGATCCCTCCATGCGGATTCCCGCAGAGGGGCGGATGTCGATCAAGCCACGAACTTAAAGTCGGTGGCGGGTTGAATTCATTGGATAGCATTCAAAATCCAAACTTCCAAGTTCGAAACTTCGCCCCGAGTCTTAAATTGGGCGGGGTTCGGATCTAGTTCCACCGCCCACCCAAACATTAGCGATCTATCCCGAATTCGGCAAGAGCCCGCTGAAACAAAGACATCATTCTCGGGCGATTCCTCCGGTTATGGACAGGATAAAGGACTGCCGAGAGGAGGACGCAATCTCACTTTTCTGCAATAATTGCACGGACAAGGGAATCCTAAACGCCATAAGTCATCGCGAAATTACACGCTTTGCTGACTTGGTGACCATAGTACAAAAGTATTGTGCGATGGAAGTGCTTGGAAAACCAAAAGTAAATTTTGGGATAATCCGGCCCCGAATACAGCCCTAGTCCGAAATAAAAGGGTGCATCATCACCAAGCACCTGGGTTAAACATCAAAAAACAAAAACCCCCTAAAGGGCACGGAACCGTACTGGAGGGTTGGCTAAATGCACCACTGCAAAATTCATAGCACGAGGGCGCCACTCCAACTCATAGCCTTCGAGCACGTTGGATACTACGGCAGTGGCCAAAAGTGGCGAAGAGCTTCTAGCCTCGTAACCCCAGCCCAGCAACACCAAGATAGTATTAACAGTCTTGAGACTTTCGCATCAAATAACATGCGAAACGAACACTCCATAACCTTGCGAAGTCTACCAAGTAGCAACAATAAATCCATGGGTGACACGGCTATTACCTTTAATGCCGTGATTTAACCCAAATTCGAACAGCCCGAGCACCAGCCGCATTGGTCCTCGGTCCAATAGTGGGCGGCTTTAGCCTTTACTAAGGTACTCATGGATGGCGGCAATGGACTAAACCTCGCTCACGAGGAAACCCTCCAAAAATGGAAATAGACTGGAACCGCATTGAGCGAAGCATCACAACCTTTAGAGGAATAATCCCTACCCGGAAGCATGCTGCAGGAAAAATCACACTGGGGCGTAGTGTTCGCTCACGGACAATTACAGAGTTCGAGGAGGTCACATTTCAAGTGGCCCCGTTCAGCAGCGGATATCACGCTTTATTAGGCATTCACAATTTTTCAAGCTATACCCCATTATGGGTACATGAAGCTTAAAATGCCCGGACCTAACGGAATCATCACTCGCTAGTGATATTAACATAGCACTCGCGTGCGAAAACAAGACAGCCGCACTAGCCCTCAAGGCACTATCCGAAGCCCTAGCGGCCGAGGAACTCATCGCGATCGCTCCACGGTGAACAGGGGCGATGTGATACTTGATAAAAGATCCAAGTCCACCTCTTTTAAACCAGCGGATGAAATAGTAAAATTCCAAGTCCGCCTAATGGACCTCGCAAAGACGGCCTCCATTGGGGCACAATTAAACCCTGATGTAGACGCCAGACTACGAGAATTTCTCGAGAAAAGCGGGACATTTTGCTTGGCACCCTTCGACATGCCAGAATCCCACGTCGGCTGGCCGAGCACAGCCTAAATACCTAAAAGGATTCAAGCCACCAAACAGGCTCTTGGCGCTTTTTCGAACCCAAGAGACAGGCCATGGGAAGATCTAGCCAAACTTCGGAAGCCGGATTCATCAGAGATATAAAACATACGGACTGGCTAGCAAATCTGGTGATGGTACCAAAGAAGGATAAATCCTGGCTCCTATGTGTTGATTTCAAAGACCTTAATAAGGCTTGCCCAAAGGATCCCTTCCCCCTCCCTCGCATTGATCAAATTATCGACGCCACAGCAGGACACGACTCATTGTGCTTCCTAGGCGTACTCCGGCTACCACCAAATCAAGATGGCGGAGCCAGACCAAGCCGCAACAGCATTCATCACTCCATACGGCCCATTCTGCTTCAACACAATGCCCTTTGGGCTCAAAAATGCCGGCGCAACATATCAGCGCATGATTCAGACATGTCTGGCAAACCAGATCGGCAAAACAGTGGAAGCATATGTAGATGACGTGGTCGTCAAATCCAAGCACGTCGAAACTCTAGTAGACGACTTGAGGCTCACATTCGACAATCTCCAAAAATATGACATTAAGCTCAATCCGGAAAATGCGTCTTGGCGTTCCACCGGAAAGCTCTTGGGCTTCATTGTGTCCGTAGAGGAATTGAAGCAAACCCAGCCAAGATCCGAGCTCTATCACAATTGGATATTCCAAAAGACCTCAAACAAATACAAAATTGATCGATGCGTGGCGGCTCTAAGCCGCTTTATTTCCGCTTGGGAGAAAAGGCGTTACCCTTTACCGCCTCCTCCGGCGCCGAACACTTCGAGTGGATTTGGATGCCGCCACGGCCGGACTCGAAGAAATAAAAGCCATATTGGCAACAAATCCGGTCTGGCGCGCCCAACATGGGCGAACCAATGCTATTATATATCGCCGCAACACCTCAAGTTGTCGGTAGCGGTGCTCGTCGTCGAACGAAAACAGACGGACACAGTTCCCTCTTCAAAACCGGTTTACTATGTGTCCACCGTCCTAACTCCATGCAAGTCCCGTACCCACATTATCAAAAGATAGCATACGCGGTGTTCATGGCATCCGGAAGCTGCGACACTACTTTCAAGAGTGTTCGATAACGGTAGCCTCGAAGTACCTCTTAACGACATTATAAACAACCGCGACGCGACGGGCGGATTGCTAAATGGGCCATAGAGGTCCTTCCATTCGACATAACCTATAAGCCGCGACGAGCTATTAAGTCGCAGGTTTTGGCCGACTTCGTGGCGAATGGACCGTCGAACTCCCTAAAGAGTACGACGATACTCCAATTGGATCATGCACTTTGACGGCTCCAAAATGTTGGCGGCACGGGGGCTGGCGTCGTCCGACGTCCCCAACCGGGACACAGTCCAATCGTCCTTCGAGATAATGTATACGGACTCCAACAACGCAGCGAATCGAGGCCCTTACGCACGACTTCCGGATGGCGGTCTCCATGGGCATTAAACGCCTAGAGGTGCGCGGGGATTCGAACCTCGCGATATCTCAAATAAACGGAGACTTTGATACCAAAGATTCGAAAATGGCAGCGTACCGCAATGCGGTCCTAAAAATGTCAAGCCGGTTGAAGGGCTCAATTTCGTCATATATCCGGGATAACAACCAGCGGCGGACGATTGGCATGCATCGGCGCAAAACGCGATGCCGCCCCGCCCAACATCTTCACTCGCAACGGCTGTTCAAGCCATCCGTACTATGGGAAGGGGAGTCCGAAATAACAATCCGGACCCAACCGCACTTGCTCGACACCGAACACTCTGACACAATCGGAGGCTCTGCCAACGAGATAACACCCTCCGCCCACGAAATAATGGCGGTTATCGCCCCGTGGATGGAACCATTCCTAGCCTACCTAACTAGGCAGGAACTCCCCGAAGACCAAAATGAGGCTCGCTGCATAGTACGGCGACCAAAGCCTATAAAGTCCATGAGGGAGAGCTCTATAAGAAAAGCACAACAAGAGTCCTTCAAAGGTGTATCTCTGAAGAGGAAGGGCGAAACCTCCTGGCTGAAATTCATGCCGGACTGGGTGGGCACCACGCCGCAGCCCGGGCCCTTGTAGGCAAGGCCTTCCGTTACAGGATTTTATTGGCCGACGGCCCGGCAGATGCGCAGGATTTAGTCCAACGATCGTCGGTTGCCAGCTTTTGCTAACCAAAGCCACATGCCACCCACCGCCTCAAAACTATACCCATCACCGGCCGTTCGTGGTCCAGGGCTTGACATGGTTGGACCCCTTAAGGAGGAACCCACAAGCAAAAATACCTACTGGTCATGGTGGATAAATTTACCAAATGAATAGAGGCCAAGCCTGTTAAAACGGACGAATCCGGGCCGGTGATAGACTTCATATCAGGGGTAGTGCACCGTTATGGCGTTCCCCACAGTATCATCATCGATAACGGCACCAACTTCACGGCCGATGAGGTCAAATTATGGTGCAAAAACATGGGCATCAAGCTCGATTACGCCTCGCCTATCACCCTCAAACCAACGGTCAAGTCGAGCGAGCAAACGGTCTAATCATGAGCGGCATTAAACCCGGACTAGTGCGGTCCTCAAGGAATCTAACACGCCTTTGGGTTGAGGAGCTCGACTCAGACTGGGGCTGCGGACCACGCCGAATCGTACTACCAGATTCACACCATTTTTATGGTGTACGACGTAGAGGCAGTCTTGCCTGCGACATAATGCATGACTCACCTCGCGTGCGCATGTATGAAGAAAGAGAAGCCGAGCTCGATCGGCAGGACAGTTGGGCGCATTGGAGGAGGAGCGCGACGTGGCAAAAGCTCGCTCCGCATTTTATCAACAGCAGGCTCAAGATATCAAAGCAGGGAAGTGCGGGCCAAAGCTTACATCGTTGGCGAACTAGTTCTCGCCTGCCGGACAAGAAAAGGACAAACTCAAGCCCAAATGGGAAGGTCCTTCATCATCGACCAGGTCCCGACCGGCAGAGCATACCGTCTGCAAAACGATCGGATAACCGACTCGAGCGAACCCATGGAATGCAGCCCGTCTCACGAAGATTCTCGCTTAAGCACCGGACTCGAGTTCGTCTCCTTCCTCCGTCCACATTTTCTATTTTTGCTGTCTTTTATTTCTCTCCTTCCTCCTCCTTCTTCTTGAAGCCTTTAGAGGCTCGTTTGCGCTTTGTTCGCACATACTTGACGCGCTATCCACGCTCATTATACCTGGGGGCTTCTTTAACAGAAGCTTATTTATACGGGCTTCATGCCCAACACATGTGTCAAACTTCCGCATGTACCTTTTACTCACCATTATATGCATCGATATGACTTAAGTTTTGGCCAAGCTGGGTTGCCTGGCTCCTGTGCTTACCCCTACGTTCCCGATTGTTTGGCTAGGTGGTAAAGGGAGCACCTCTGCGATTGTTATTGCCGGGTTAGCCGAATGTGTACCTCAGACTGGGTGAAGCCGAAAGCTAGCGTTCTTAAGGGAATATTCGGTCGGTGAACTGAAAGATGATTTTTAACTATTTATCCATCTGCCCCCAGATGATTTTCTGCTTTCTTAGCAGTTTGGACATGCACTTTAGGGCATGCCTCCCAGGGAAAGGAACCCTTAACGGAACTATTCTCCCTGGAAGATGTTTCTTACTATCCATGTAATATAACATAACTAGTTGGGCACTTGTTTGATACAGCAATAATGACCCCTAAGCCTTGTCTCCATGCATGCCCCGGTTCTTACATAACCGCGAGGGTATTCGGACACACTCCGGACTATTGGGTCCCGAGGTCGAAGCGAAAAGGTCCGCTATGACAAACGATCTACAATCCGGCTAGAAGACATTTTTCATGTCATATTCAATTACATAGTCAACTCGACTAATTGTATTCCTCATCAATGCCATCTAATAGGCTATCTAATTTACAATCTTGCTGGGAATACTTGGCGGCCAATTCTACTTGGCCGTACACTAAGCTTACAGGGATCTCTTTCCCATCAGGCCCCACAGGTCCGACCTCGCCATGTGGTTTGGGTCAACAACCGTGTACCGCGTCTTTACCATGGCCCGAGCCTCCTGGCGCCTTGACGGCAGGCCGATATCTTCCATAGTTGGAAGCGCCGCCGTGCTCCTTGAAGCCGCTCTGCCAGCTCCCCAATGCCTTGAGCGGGGAGATAGATAGCCACAAGGCACAGGCGACGCTTTTCATCACCGCCGAACTTCGTTCGTGCAGTGATGCAGTTCGGGAAGAAGATCACCCGAAGAACTGGGCATCTCCTCCTCAGGACGACCTGTGAGCAAACCTACATACATGTTTATGTTAATCGCCTTCCTCGCCGAACTCTTTCAAAGTTCGTTTAAGCACTTACTAAAAATGCCGCGACGAAGCCGTTGACTCTCCTTTACGGAGTCAGACAACTGGGCACGCACATCCTTTAGTTCCTCACCCAGTTGGGTGTTGGCATCTTGGAGGTTATTTTTCTCCTGCCGCACCCTCGTAAGCACGCTCTCGCCGGCCTTTAGCTGGCGCAAGAGCTGTTGCCTGTCCGGATCCATCCCGGCGCTATCTGCAATGTTAATGTCAGATTTATGCACACGCCGCACTTTGAAACTACTTCTACTTTGAAGGGCATATATTACGGAGGGAGTCTTCATGGCTTCCCGGTCGCGACCATCTTGCCTCAAGTTGGGCCTTGCACTCTTCAAGCTCCGGGACAAGCGGGTATTCTTTTCGGTAAGAACCTGCATTCCAAATGATCCTTAAATTAGTTATCCTATCTATTTTAAGTCTCGGGGCTCTTGGCATATATAAGCATCAAAATTCCTTACCAGTATGTCTTTCACATACTGCTCCGTGGCTCTGCTAGGCCATCTTGGCGGCATGGAGGTGCGCTTCTCCCGAACTAAAGGCGTCCAACGCCTCTTGGGAGAAACATGCGTCACGTAGAATAGTCCGTGGCGCCTATGATTCATGGCGCTCTCCACCTCCGACTTGGTGGCGGACATGCTGTCGGCATCCTCCGTTGGAGGAGCATCCGACGCACGCCTCGTGTTTGTACCCCCTTCCGGACTCGGCTTTTGAGCCTGGTTGGCGGAGGTCCGATTGGCAACTTCTCCGGACTCGGTCTGGCGGCGCTCTTTTCATGAAAAACCACGGCGTCGGTGTGCCTCCCAGGAACCTTCCTTAAAATACGATGGCACATCATACCGTTCTTGGGCGGCGTCTCGAGTCGTACCACACTTCTTTTTCACCTGCTGGGCCGAGCTGCCCCTTGTTGGACGGCCGCGGCAGGCTCGGCTTCCCGTTCTGAAGGCACCCCCTGCGAAACACCATCAAATACGTGGTGATTAGAAGTAAAGCACGGGCGGGTCATGGTAACCGGACTTCGGTCACGGTTACCTGGGAGGCCGAAAATAATCCGGGGTAGTCGGCCGTAATGGCAACCAAAGCATTGTCGATGCTAAGTTGGTGGAACACCCCGTCGATCAGCTCCACCTTTATATCCGGGTCCTCTTCGGAGGCCGGATCGAGGGACCATTACGGATCCTCGGGTTGTGAGGGCGGGCTGTGTATCTTCTCCACGGCCCGGCGCACTTCCTGCGTAGAAACCATGAAATGAGATATTTAACCACAGTAACATGGATCGGACAGGCCACAAAGATATTTGCTTACCCAACTTCGAGGATTATTCGAAGAAAACCCGTTCAGTGGACTGACGCGGAGAAAATCCTCCTCTTCCCCTTTGTACATGGCGGACAAGGTCTTCACCAGTTCGGTGACCGATCCCGGCCCTTTGCGGCCATGGCGGGTGGCATCGTCCTCCCCGTTGAAGTCCCACATGGGTGGCCCCTATATTGGGCGGCTGCACTCCCTCATAATGCAGATTGCCATGACTCCAGTCATGGTCAATCCGGCATGAGCCAGTAATCTTATTCGGCTCATCAAGTAAAGGACGTCCCGGTCATTTTCCCTCAGGGGGCTCCGCGGGCGCCAGCTTAGGCGCTTCTTCAGAGGCGTTGCTAAACTCCGGAAGGCCGATCCGAACAGGATCCGACAGCGGGGCGTCCTCCATGTAAAACCATTCCGACGGCCAGTCCTCGGGCGCCTTCTTTGGGGTTCCGGATAAGTATCCGGTCCCGCGATCGCCATAGTTCGCTCCGCCCACTTGATATATTGACCCTTCATGAGAACGAGGCACAAGGCGTAACAATCTCTTCCACAGGCGAAATGGGCCTCAACGCCCGAAACAGCTCGCAAAGGGCCACAAAGCCCGCTATATGCGAGATGGAGGCAAGCGTAAGGTTGTGCGGTGGAGGCCGTAGAACTCCAGAAGCCCCCGGAGAAACGAATGGATTGGAAATCCGAGTCCTCTCATTAGGTAAGAGTCGAAGCATACCCGCTCTCCCTTAGAGGGATCGGGGACGCTCTCCGCCTGCTTCCTGCCCTTATAAATGGCGAGTCCGAACGCATACCGGAACCATGAAGGCGGGAAGGAATCCCTTGGTTTGGAGCACCACCAATTGGCTGTCTTGGGATCGAGCATCTCCCCAATCTCCGGCTGAGGGCCGGGAACGCGAAGGAGGAGCCGCGTCGATTGTCCATGGTGGAGTGGGTTTTTTTGTCAAAGGCGCTCTGATGAAGGCTCGCGAAGGGAGGATGGTGTGATCCGGATCTAGATCCCCGTCTCTTTTATAGACGGCTCATTTGCATAGCAAGGGGGGTAAATATAAAGATACCCTGACTTTTCACATTCGTTCGACACGTGGAAGATGGCCATTATTAGGCGTGGAAGCCGAAAGCGCGATATTCACAAGAAAGCGGACACTATTCAACACAGGATTCGGAGGGGAACCCGCCTTGCAATGCGAAGACAATCAACACGCGGACTTATCATCATTGAAGCCTGGTTCGACTCTTGAGGAGTCTGGACTAGGGGTGTCCGGATAGCGAACTATCATCTTTGGCGGACTCTGGACTATGAAGATACAAGATTGAAGACTTCGTCCGTGTCCGGATAGGACTTTCCTTAGCGTGGAAGGCAAGCTTGGCGTCTGGATATGTAGATTTCCTACCATTGTAACCGACTCTCTGTAACCCTAACCCCATTCGGTGTCTATATAAACCGAAGGGTTTTAGTCCGTAGGACAAACAACAATCATACCATAGGCTAGCTTCTAGGGTTTAGCCTCTCTGATCTCGTGGTAGATCTACTCTTGTATTACCCATATAATCAATATTAATCAAGCAGGAGTAGGGTATTACCTCCATCGAGAGGGCCTGAACCTGGGTAAAAACATCGTGTCCCTTGTCTCCTGTTACCATCCGCCTAGACGCACAGTTCGGGACCCCCTACCCGAGATCCGCCGGTTTTGACACCGACACGGACTATATAGCTGTAACACTTTTGCTTAGCCATGGGAGTCTAATGTTGGGGCTACTATGTAGCCCCTGGTACCTTTGCGTGCATCCGAATACGGGCGCGTGTGTACATGACCGGGAAACGGTCCTTCGTTAATGCAGAGGGATACTAAAGATTCCGATAAGTCTTCGAGTGGTTGAACAGTCTCTCGCTGTATTATGACAGTCAGTTTTCGGCTTTCTCTACTGAGGTGCTCGTCCGGAATAACCAGGGCACAATCGCAGTAGTTCTCCTTTGGCCACCTTAGCCGATAGTAACGGAACGTAAGGCGACAAACCCAGGAGCCCGGCAAACCCAACATTTGACCAAAGACATGATTCGGAGCTGCTGCATATAAGGCCAAACTCGTGACGCCGAACACTCCCGAGGGTATTCGGACTTTATAATAGTCGATGGGCTCAAGAATGCCCATTCGTTATAAGCCCTGTTTTTTCAGGTACGTGCATTAATCTGTCGTGGCGAGATGCCAAAAACGGCAGTATCCTCTGTGGGCGTGGAACCCATGGGATGGTTAAACAACAAGAGGCAATAAAAAAGGTTTACGCAGTGGCTTAATCTAAAAAGAAACCTGTTGAACGGGGCCCTGCTGCACGTCTGCACCTTTGTCTCCATTGTGACGTATCCTGGAAGGGTATCGCGCGAACGTTGTCTGTGGAAAAAAGTAAAACTCGTAGAAGAGTACAACGTAAGTATGCGATGGATAATAAAAGTGTAATATGTTGGCCTGCCCATAAGGTTGAGCCAACTGTGGGACTGTGTTAAGTATTTATAGCCCCTGGTGTCCACTATGGGATTACATATACGGTGCCCTGGTTCAATTTTATCTGGGCGACTGGACTCGTCTAGCCGAGTCTGTGGTCTTTAATGACCAGTCATGTTTTCTGATGTTGGAGGCCACTTATAGTCCGGCCGCGAGGGCCGTCGCGTGTTCCTCTGCGCGTGACGAACACTCTGTTAGTCCGCTAACGGTGATGACGCCACGTGGACCGGGCATCTTAAGTGTAAGGTAGCCATAGTGCGGCAATGCGTTGAAGCGAGCGAAGGCCGTTCTTCCGAGCACTGTGTGATAGTCACTTTGGAAGGGTGCGATAATGAAGAGTAGTTCTTCGCTTCTGGAGTTGCCTGGAGAGCCGAATGTTACCTCCAGTGCGATGGAGCCTCTGCTATGAGCTTCAACACCTGGTATCACCCCTTCAAAGGTGGTGTTGCTTTGGTTAATTCTGGATGGGTCTATCCCATCCTGCGGACAGTATCCTCATATATTAAATTGAGACTGCTGCCGCCGTCCATAAGGACGCGGGTAAGACGGTATCCGTCGATTATCAGGTCGAGCACCAAGGCCTTTGATCCTTCGCGCCGAATACTAGTTCGGTCATCCAAGTTATCGAAAGTGATCGGATAAGGCATCCAGTGGTTAGGCGTGAGTACGATGGGCTCTATATCGAGCGCGTCTCTATGCGCGCGTTCGTGCCTCCTCATGGATGTGTGAGTCGCGTGGATCATGTTCCTTGTTTCAACCTCTGGCGGAATTTTTTCGTCGCCGGTGTTCGATCGGCGAGGTTCATCCTCGTCTTCACTTGGTGCTTCCCTTTCCTTGTGTTCGGCATTTAATTTGCCGGCCTTCTTGAAGACCCAGCACTCTCGGTGCGTGTGGTTTGCAGGTTTGTCAGGGGTGCCATGAATTTGGCATAGTCTGTCTAGGACTCTATTCAGACCAGATGGTCCCTCTTTGCTGCCTTTAGATGGCTTGTTTTTCTAATTAGGTCGAGAGCCCCTTAATCCGGCATTAACCCTCGTGTTATCCGGGCTCTCTTCCTTGTTTTGGCGTTTGTGTTTATGACGCTGTGGTTTCCCGTTGCCATCCCTTATTTTGGATGTCTTTGGGGTCGCTGGTGCCTTCTGGGCTAGCCATTTGTCTTCTCCAGCATAAAGCGGGTCATAAGGATTGTTAGGGCTGCCATTGTCCTTGGCTTTTCTTGGCAGAGGTGTCTGGCGAGCCACTCTTCACGGATGCTGTGTTTGAATGCCGCTAAGGCTTCGGCATCCGGACAGTCAACAATTTGATTCTTCTTAGTGAGGAATCTGTTCCAAAACTTGCGAGAGGATTCTCCGTGCTGTTGGACTATGTGACTTAAGTCGTCAGCATCCGGAGGCCGGACATAGGTCCCTTGAAAGTTGGCCCTGAAAGCGTTCTCGAGTTCCTCCCAGCTCCCAATTGAATTTTCGAGGAGGCCTTTCAACCAGTGCCGAGCTGACCCCTTCAGCTTGAGGGGGAGGTATTTGATGGCGTGAAGGTCATCCCCACGAGCCATATGTATGTGCAGGATAAAGTCCTCGATCCAGACCCTTGGGTCTGTCGTTCCGTCGTATGCCTCTATGTTCACAGGTTTAAAGCCCCACGGGAATTCGTGGTCCAGTACTTCATCGGTAAAGCACAGGGGGTGAGCAGCCCCTCTGTATCTGGACGTGTTGTGGCATGTCGTCGACTGTTGTTGTGTCCGGTCTTTATTCTGGACTGCTATTCGATTGGCGTAATCGTTTTGGCGACCATAGTCCTTCACCGGGTTGCATCCTTTGGATCCACAAATGGACCTGGCCGCGCCAGCTTTCTTATTCAGGTGTTCATGTGGATCGGTAGCCGCTTTGTTGCGGTTATGAAGTGGTACAGCTTCATCGTCGAATTCTGGCAGTAGCTTGCGTTTTCGATAGCTCTTTGTATGGCGATCATCGCCGTATCTTTCTTCAGTGTCTAGCACTTTATTCCATCTACAGTTGAGTGTTTCCTGTGCGGCCTTGAGCCGTTGCTTCTGCTTCTTTAGACTTCTTGCGATGGCCATAAGCTTTCTGTGGAGGTTATCTCGTTCCACGTGTTTTTCCGTGATTGCATCATTATCCGGACTGTTTTCCTGTGCTGGTTCGTTTTGATACCTCGTCCGTCGGGATCAATGTCCTTGGGCGTCTGCTCCGAACTGTGTTCAGGGTGACCTGGTTCGTCCTACTCCATCGCTGGGTCCGTATGGTCGTTGTTGCCTTCGGAGTTGATTGTAGTATCGATCGCTCTGGCGCTCTTGTCACTATTTTTACGGTTGCTGGACTTAGAACGGCATCTGCGCCGTCGCTTTGGCTTTTGTCTGGGGGTTTTATCGTCCGGATTGTCACCTTTGTCCTCTTTGGGCGTATCCACCATGTATACGTCGTGTGATGAGGGGGAAGTCCGGCGCCCCGTAGATTCCGCATCTTCTCCTGCATCGTCGTCCATACCGTCGATGTCTTCGGAGTCGAAGTCAGGCACGTCGGTTAAATCATCGACCGTGGCTATGAAGTGGGTGGTGGGTGGGCAACGAATTTCTTCATCGCCTGCTTCCCACTCGAACCGGACGTAGTTTGGCCCAGAAATTTCTGTCAAAGAGAGAGTTTTCAACAAGTTCAGCATGTCGCCAAAGGGCGAGTGCCAAAAAATGTCCGCGGAGGTGAACTCCATTACCGGAGCCCAACCTGGCTCGACCGGCTCGGGAGTGCGCGGACCGGACTCAACATCCGGATACGAATCCGGGGGTCCGGAGTCATAGGTCACCCCAGAGGTAAGGCATGTGTTTGGCTCCAACACCGATGAGTGCGCGACCTGCGGGGCGGGGTCCATCCCTCCGTCCTTAGGCAACGCAGCCTGCTGCGGATCTAGGTCCGGGGATAGTATGGGGGTGATGCCCCGAGCTTCATCCGACGGCAGGTCTAAGCCATGCTCGTCGTGACTGTCCGGTGCTCCTGGCATAGGCCCAAATCCATCGAAGATCAAGTCTCCACGGATGTCCGCCGTGTAGTTTAGGTTTCCGAACCTGACCTGGTGGCCAGGGGCGTAGCTGTCAATCTGCTCTAGATGGCCAAGCGAGTTGGCCCGCAGTGTGAAGCCGCCGAACACGAAGATCTGTCCGGGGAGGAAAGTCTCGCCCTGGACAGCGTCGTTGATGATGACTGAAGGAGCCATCGAGCCCGACAGTGACGACACAGAGGAACTCTCAATGAAAGCACCAATGTCGGTGTCAAAACCGGCGGATCTCGGGTAGGGGGTCCCGATCTGTGCGTCAAGGCTGATGGTAACAGGAAGCAAGGGACACAGTGTTTACCGTGTTCGGGCCCTCTCGATGGAGGTAAAACCCTACTTCCTGCTTGATTAATATTGATGACATGGGTAGTACAAGAGTAGATCTACCACGAGATCATAGAGGCTAAACCCTAAGAGCTAGCCTATGATGGTATGATTGTAATTGTGATCGGCCTTCTAAGGACCAACCTCTCCGGTTTATATAGACACCGGAGAGGGCTAGGGTTTACATGGAGTCGGTTACAAGGAAGGAAATATAATATCCGGATCACCAAGCTTGCCTTCCACGCCAAGGAAGTCCCATCCGGACACGGGCCGAAGTCTTGAGTCTTGTATCTTCACGCTTCAATAGTACAGACGTTGTACACAGTCCGGCAGTCCGGATACCCCCTAATCCAGGACTCCCTCAACCGCAACCTAACCCCACAAAGAACTCTCACGAAGACTATGGGTTAGTACACAAAGCGTAATTGACAATGCTTACCATACCATGGGATCACTTGATCCCTCTCGGTACATCTTCTATGCTTTGTGATTTGATCAACTTGATTCACTCT